>JANAVB010031218.1:6394156-6706656 GCA_029216955.1 Iris pallida
AAGAGAGAAGAAGAGAAGTGGAAGTTGGGGAAGCAGCAGGAGGTGACCTGACCCACGTCTAAGCAAAGATGCTTGGCAACAGTCCCTTAAATCTAAAATATATTTGGAAAATTCACTTACACCCTCATTTTATTTACCCATGTTCAAGGTGCACCTGGCTTTATCACAAGACATGAATCCTCCACTTTTAACTAAAACCGTCAATGAGTGACGATTAACCTCCTCTGACTGAAATTTTATGACTAAATTCTCGTCTTCTTTTCCGCGTCCCCCCTTTGCTGCCCCCCGTCCCCTTCATCTTCCCCGCTCAACCTTCCCAAACACAAATCCTAATCCCTTCTCCTCCTCCTCCACAGACGTCCACCGCCTCCTGCTCCCCCCCCCCCCCCCCCCCCCCCCCCCCCCCCCGCGTCCCCCAATCCTCCACCGGCATCCTCACCGCGGTCCCCTCTCCACCACAGCGTGCCCCCGCGTCCCCTCCTCCTCTACGGCGAGTTCCTTATAAATAATGTAGTCTAAATTTTATTATAAATTTTAGTATTTTTTTTAGAAATAAATATTTATGTTTACTTTAAAAATAATATTTTAATTATAGATTTAATACCATATGATGGATTGGGTCATATATTTAGTTCCGTAGATTATTCTAGTAAGACTATATATAGTAAGTCTATAAATAGTATGTATTGCATATATATATCATTAATATGAAATTATTTAATCTAGGAGTGCATGACGGACGTAGCGAGGATCTCTGAGTCGGACCGTCATATTCGCAATTGGAAGTTACAGGTAAGTATACCTTGCCAACCTGTACAGTAATATATGCATATTTTTTTACTTCTCTGTTGTTTCCTTTTTCCTTATATTGTTTATTAATGATTACTTTATCCCATGTCTTGTTTTACTTTTATCTTGTTTCTAGCTTACATGCACGTTCTTGATTTCTATTATATTGTTATTATCTGCTATATTGCTTTCGTGTTCACATGTGTCTCGTGATAGAGTTGTCTAGTCTTACACCACTATTTTCTTGACTTGACATGACTTGACTTGAGTATGACTTGACTTGTGACATACTATAAATTGTCAGTGCTTACCTGGACTACGGTATAGAAGATTATTTGACCTTGATATTAGAAATGACTACAATCTCGATTGAGAGTGCTTGCCTTGACTACAATTGAGATACTATAGATTGGAAGTACTTGCTTTGACTACAGTCTATGGGATTGACCTGAGAGTGTCTTAGTTCCTACTGTCTTAGTTTTTTTGTGTTTTAGGTTTCTTATGGCCGTGTCAGGTGCTAGTCCCGTAACTTGGGACTGGAACGTGACACCTATGGACACACAGGTTCCCTATTTTCTGCTGAGTTAACCATTATAACACAGACAGGTTACCTATGGACACACATAAGGATAATACTCAAATTTTGTACTACTCTCCACCCCCTGACACACACTTTTATATATATATATATATATATATATATATATATATATATATATATATATATATATATATATATATATATATATATATATATACTAACTGACAACCCAAGCATGAGAGTTGTTTACAATATGTAACTTTACTCAATACTCCAAAATATGTTCTGATGCTAAAACCTCCACCGCCCAATCCAGGACACCCTCCTTCCTACAGGATACACCAAAATTCCTATACATAGGACACACCAATCCCCCATATATCTATAGATATGGCCTAAATTATCATACGTAATTAATATATAATATTTCCAACAATATCTAGATGAATAAAACGCTAATTAGTTGTCTAAAATTGAGTTATTTGTATTATCCCCCCTCTCCCCCCCCCCACCACCCCCCCCCCCCCCCCCCCCCCCCCCCCCCCCCCCCCCCCCCCCTCTCAATTGCTAATTCTATTTCTACTTCTCCCCAATTTTATTTTAATTAGGGTTACCATCCCAATCTTTGGATAAAGTGCAAATAAACCTCCCTTAAATTTGCGTTTTTGCATTTGAAGACCCCTTGCTTAAAAAAAAGATCCCACATTTTAATTTTTGCTCAGTTTTCACCCATGCCATTAACAGACGTTAAAATACGTCTAAAAATACGATTTTATCCCTCCCCCCACTCCCCCCCCCTCTCTCTGGTGGTGGGAGTTTGTCAAGCGGGGCCGACCAGAGGAGAGGGGAGGGTGGTCCGGCCAGCGGAGGGAGGAGGGGGCAGGTCGAGCTAGGGCTGAGCATTCGGCTAATTCGGTTCAAACCGAACCGGAAACCGAATTGAACCGAAAATCGAATAAGCAAAACCGAAACCGAACCGAATTGGCTCATAACCGAATCAAACGGAACCGAATTAAATCGGTTCGATTTACGGTTTATTTGCACTTTTTTGTTAATATATATAGTACTTAAATATATATATATATATATTATATATATATATATATATATATATATATATATATAAACTAAATTTTCTTATTTTGTTTTTGGTTTGGACCGAAACCGAAACCTAAGACCGAAACAGAATAAGAACTTTTTAAAACTGAGCCGAATCTCTTATTCGGTTCGGTTCGGTTTTCGGTCCAAACCGAATAATGCTCACCCTTAGGTCGAGCATGGCCGACCAGCGGAGCGGGGTCGGCCAGCGGAGGGAGGTGGGGGTTGGGTGGGCAGGCTAGCGGAGGGAGGTGGGGGACGGGTCGAGGGGGCCAGCTAGCAGAGGGAGGGGGGAGCGGTCGAGGGGGGCCGAATAAGAAAAAACCGAACAGAACCGAACAAGAGATTCAGTTCGGTTAAAAAAAGATTCGGTTCGATTTCGGTTTTGAAAATACTAAATTTTCTTATTCGGTTTCAGTTTCGATTTTGGGTTTCGGTTTCGGTCCAAAACCGAAAACCTAAGACCGAAACAGAATAAGAAAATTTAGTAATTTCAAAACCGAAACAGAATAAGAACTTTTTAAAACCGAGCCGAATCTCTTATTCGGTTCGGTTCGGTTCGATTTTCGGTCCAAACCGAATAATGCTCACCCTTAGGTTGAGCATGGCCGACCAGCGGAGGGGGGTTGGCCAGCGGAGGGAGGAGGGGGTTGGGAGGGCTGGCTAGTGGGGGACGGGTCGAGGGGGCCGGCTAGCAGAGGGAGGAGGGGCGGTCGAAGGGGGCCAAATAAGAAAAATTGAACAGAACCGAATAAGAGATTCGGTTCGGTTAAAAAAAAATTCGGTTCGATTTCGGTTTTGAAAATACTAAATTTTCTTATTCGGTTTCAGTTTTGATTTTGGGTTTCGGTTTCGGTCCAAAACCGAAAACCTAATAAAAAAATTTAGTTACTATATATATATATATATATATATATATATATATATATATATATAGATATATATATATATATATATATATATATATATATATTACAGATATCTACTAAATAAATTTAGGTATATTAAGTACTATATATATTAACAAAAAAGTGCAAATAAACCGAATAAACAAAAATCGAACCAATCTAATTTGGTTCGTTTGATTCGGTTATGGGCCAATTCGGTTCGGTTTTGATTTTGCTTATTCGATTTTCGGTTCGTTTTGAACCGAATTAACCGAATGCTCAACCCTAGCTCGACATGTCCCCTCCTCCCTCCGCTGGCCGGCCACCCTCCCCTCCCCTTTAGTCGGCCCCACTTGACAAGCCCCCACCATCGGAGAGAGATGGAGGAGAGAGTAGGGGGAGGGGTAAAATCGTATTTTTAGACGTATTTTAACGCCTGTAATGACATGGGTGCAAACTAAGCAAAAATTGAAATGTGGGAGTCTTTTTTTTAAACAAGGGGTCTTCAAATGCAAAAACGCAAATCTAAGGAGGGTTTATTTGCACTTTACCCAAAGATTGGGGGGTAACACTAATTAAAATAAAATTGGAGGGGAAGTAGAAATAGAATTAGCAATTGGGGGGGGGGGAGGTAAATACAAATAACTCTCTAAAATTCTAATGGCAAATACACAAACAGTTGGTGATATATAAATCCTATTGACCACATAATCAAGGAAATCAAGGAATTAGTTGATTACCTACTAGAGGTTGTCTCTAGTGATGAATCCTACGTCGAAATGAAACTAGAAGGGCCAACAGCTCTACAATAGGTCCGAGGTTTCCTCCTTACTCCTAGGTCGTCGAATAAGAGTCCACGGTTGCCTTTGCAATGGAATAAAATGGTAGAAAAGAATTTAGGGTTTTGAAAGAGTAGATGGGAAGGGTTCGACTGTTGTTTGCGAAAGAGATAGTGAGGATCAGCGGTTATTTGCTCCCTTTATCCCTTATTCAAATGGAAAAGGATAAGGAGGGAACTATTTAGTTTGGTTTAAAAAGATTTAATTATCTTTATGCAAATTTCCCCTTTGAAAAAAAAATAAGCTAGGCTACCCTTCTTGCAAATAAGTAACAAAATAATTACCAGTTAATTTATTTAGTCAATTTTTATTCATAATAAGGGTTTACATACACAGAAGCAATGTGCGGACTGCTGTTTGCCATGAACAAAAAGTTAAACGAACTTTTGTATTTCAAACGTATAAAAGAGTACAAAAGACTCCTAAACAGGAGACCTAGGTACAAAGGTTTCTGGAAAAGTGTGACGTGGAGATCGAGCACTATAATGGCTCCTTTACTCCGCTGACGATATGACAACAAACTGAACTTGCTCTGACTTTCTAATGCATGTGAGTGGACTCTGGGTTGCCAATCAAGAAGACGTTGAAGTCTCTTGAATGAAGGAAGACTCCTTCTATTTATAGGTTGCACATATACGATGTGCGAGAGGGTTTTTTGACGCGCAAGAGCGCTGCGCGTACGAGATTTCGGGAAAATCTGTTGTAACTGCTCTGTAGGGGCTACTGCTGATGTGATACATGGTGGTTGTTGGAGTTCTCCATTATCGAGATCTAGGACAGTTAGCATCTTTTATCAATATGACCGAGTAACTGATTCATGGCTCTGGGTCCTGTATTTGGACTTTATTCATGGCTCTGGGTCCTGTATTTGGACTTCGATTCAATTTCGAATACATGGACAAAATAGTAATAATTAATTATTTATTTTTCAGAAATTGTTACTTGCTGTTTTTGAATTTTTATATATATTTTATTTGCTGTAAAAATTTGGAAAAAAATGTATTTAAATACTACGTTAATTTAGCTAATTTATTATAATTTTTTCAGCATTTAATAAATAAATTTGGTATTTTATAAAAATAGGAAAACAGAACTCATTTTCAGGATACATATGTTTTCTGATTTTAATAATTATTTATGAGGGTTTATAAATTCCAGAAAAATTAGTATAAATTTCTATAATTAACAAGGATCATTTTGGTACTTTATTTTATGTAAAATTGAGCATTTTGTCTATCTCAAAAATTGTTGGAACACAGTGTACAGTTTGATTTATTTATTGAATAGTTACGACTTGCAATATTTTGTGTTGTTTTGAGTTATAGTCGTATTAAACCTCATCCTAAACTAGTGTAAAGGCCCTAGAAAGTTAGTTAGAGTATTATATCACCTCATATTGGTCTCCTATACTAAAGTCATCATTTGGCTAGGTGTCCAGTCAGAAAGTCGTATCACACAACTAGTGTCTTAGTGTTTAACTTAGTATAAAAACTAAGTTTATGTATTATTTCTACAGTGACGAGTCACCAGGCATCTATAGCATTACTATCACTACTTTGCTTTGCTAAAGTCAAGTACTTCTACAAACTTTACATACTACTATAACCATAAACTGTGATTTCCAACCATGTTAAATGCTGATCCTTGGAATAGCAAGTTAAAACTTCACATGTTGTATTACTTTCAGTCTCTACCATATTTAGGACAATTTTTATATCTCTCACATGTTTAACAACGGGTTAAGGTAAAACTATTAGTAGTGTACGTGATCATGCCCCATTCTCCGTATGTATTTACCGAGCACTGTTACATTCTATATGTAACTTTGTTGTATGTCTGATCTCGCGTTTGTGTATGGACATACACCGATGCCGTTAAGGGTACGTATGTACACTTAAAAAAATTAATATGTACCACTGTACATCCTGATTACCTATTGACTGATCACTCACCTACTACAGTTTTAAACTTTAAAACAAATAATTATTGCCATGATAAAATGTATCTAAAACTGGATAAACATGATATGTCATTTCTTTCCATCATATGATCAGTATTATATGTTTGCTAGAATCAGTACTTGCTCCCGTCTTGACAGGATAACGTTGTAGGTATACTTACTGAGGAGGAGTTGCTCTGCGATTCCTATTAGGGAGTTGCTGCCGAGGACCAGACCTTGTCTTACGAGGATGTACCTGCAGGAAAACTCGTCTAGTTGTCTATTTACTTTGGACTTTTGAGAGTAGTCATTTATTAGACTATATATTTTGTGACTGGACCTGTATCCAGTTTTACATTATAGACTTGTACTTGGAACTTTCTTATAGATGACTTTTGTGTTTGGGACATTTATGACTCTTTATTACATATAGAACTGTTAGCACATTTTAGTCTTATCTTGTTATTTTTAGAACAGCTTACTACGCTTTATCTCAAGCGTAGGCTGGACATGACTCGGCCCGGCCCAACAATTTGGGTAGCGGATCGTGACATATTTTTAGTGGTGGCCCATGCAGGTCTTGACTAAATTGTTTGGTTACGTTATTGTACCGAGCATGCCTGCAATTAGGAACTTAAGGTAATTAGACAACATTATGAATGACGCTTAGAACACCTAGAGGAATACTAGGACTGCAACATAGGAAACGCATCACATGTTCGTTATTACAAAAATTAGATTTTCTTATTATTTATGACTGTTTACTTTAAAGAGTCCTTATTAGTTCTTTCTATTTATTTAGATGGTGCTCACCCGCTCATCCCAGTACGTCACACCTGAGAATGGCACACTCCCTATCCAGTCGGTTGACCAGTTGACCGATGCACCTCCACCTCCACCTACTACACTCCTCCACTCCATAAATCCACAAACCCAAATGCCTCCACCACCTTCCACATCATAGTCCCAGCAGGACCCGATACTCCTACCACCACCTATCACTATACCTGTCCAGGCTTCCGTCACACTCGACGAGAACCAACTGCTCACTCTGATCCAGGGGTTCCTAACGACCCATCAGGAGCAGACCACCCTACTCCGCCAGAGCATGGAGCATTCTAAGGAACGTACCGTGGTCCCACCACCTGTAGAGCCACGACAGAGAGCAGGGACAATCAAGGACTTCATGGGTCTGAACCCCAAGGAGTTCTTAGGGACTGAGGGCATAGTAGTAGCAGATGACTGGCTAGACTCGGTAGAGAGGAAGCTCCTTAGAGCTAGGTTGCCGAATGACCTCCAGGTCGAGACAGCGGGATTTCTGCTGATAGACTTGGCAGGAGTTTGGTTTCGGAATGAGCCGCTATTTGCGAGAGGGAAGGCCACTTGGGATCAGTTTAAGACCCAGTTCAAGAAAAAATTCTTCTCGACCACCGCTAGAATAGCCATGGGGCTACGATTCCAGAACATCTAGCAGGGAAACCATTCTGTTGACGAGTATGCAGCAGAGTTTAGTCGCCTGAGCCATTTTGCTCCTAGTCTAGTTGCAGACCCAGAGGAGATGACACGTAGGTTTTGCCATGGTCTAGTTCCAGGCATTGGCATTCTTATAGTAGCGAACGGTACGACTGACTACTACTAGAGCCTAGAGTTGGCCCGGAGCATAGAGGAGCATCTTCTGTCTTGCAAGAGGTCGGCTTCTGTACACCTCGAGGGACCGTCCAAGCGTCAGGCTTTCCAGCCGAGAGCACCGACGCCACACCAGCAGACTTACCGTCCCCCTACAGCACATCACCCGACCCCGCCAGTTAGAGCCCCGGGACCCCGGCAGCAGCAGAATGGAGCTTTGTGTGTATTCTGTAGGAGGCCAGGTCATGACGCTATCGTCTGTAGCAAGAGGTTAGGGCAGTGTTTAGCTTGTGGGTCTACCATCCATCAGCTTCGGGACTGTCCAGTAGCGAGGGTACCAGGTGCCGGACCCAGTCTAGAGGACCGCCGCTTTCGACTCAGCAGCAGAGGTTTGGGCAACATCTGCAGCAGCAGAAGGGACCCCAGGGGAAGACTTATAGTCTGGCTCTTGAGCCGGAGCCGGAGCAGGTTTTGGAGCCAGATTATTTGGCTGACGTTATCACAGGTCATGTTTATTTGCATACTTTTCTAGCTCTATACTTGTTTGATTCTGGTGCATCACATAGCTTTCTGTCATTAGAGTTTATGCATAAACACCACTTAGTAGCTACACCTACCGAGGAGATGAGTAGAGTAATGATGGAAGGCGGACCAGTGCCCATTAGAGCTATCTATAGATGCTCTATTACTATAGCTGGGAGAGAGTTTAGGGGACGATTCTTCGTGATGCCACTCCTCGGGTATGATATCATATTGGGATGGACTGGCTTAGCTATGCCCATGCAGCTATAGACTGTCATGAGGGTAGTATTCTGTTCAGTCTCCCAGGTACGACACCATTCAATGTTAGGAGGACAGGGCCGGAGATCAGCCTAGAGCCGAACTGTTGTGCGACAGTTGGGGAGATAGCACCCCCACACCCTATCATTAGGGAGTTTATGGATGTATTCCCAGAGAATATTCCAGGACTTTTGCCTGACAGAAATGTGGAGTTCACTATAGATTTAGTACCGAGTTCATCACCAGTATCCCGGGCTTGCTATAGAGTGAACCCCAAGGAGGCCGTAGAGATGAAGGAGCAGATTGATGACCTGTTGAAAAAGGTTTCATTCGATCTAGTGCTTCTCCATGGGGAGCGCCAGTGCTCTTTGTGCCTAAGAAGGATGGTACAGTCCGGTTGTGTATTGACTATCGGGCGTTGAATACCATCACCATTAAGAGCAAATATCCTCTGCCCAGGATAGATGATTTGTTCGACCAGTTGAGTGGACGAAGGTATTTTCCACGATAGATTTGAGATCTGGTTACCACCAGGTGAAAGTTAGGGCTGCAGACATCCAGAAGACGGCGTTCAACAAGAAGTATGGGCAGTATGAGTTTTTGGTGATGCCATTTGGTCTCACAAATGTGCCAGCTGTCTTTATGAACTCGATGAATAAGATATTTCACCAGTATCTGGACAAGTTCGTCATAGTATTTATCGACGACATCCTGATATACTCGAAGACGCCGGAGGAGTACGCAGAGCACTTGCGGACAGTTTTGGGGATTCTGAGGCAGGAGAGGTTGTTTGCCAAATTGTCGAAGTGCGAGTTCTTTTTTGGACCGAGTGGAGTTTCTCGGTCATATAGTTACTGGAGAGGGGATCTCGGTGGATCCCAGGAAGATTGCTACCGTTGAGACATGGAAGGCTCCGACGTCAGTTTTAGAGATCAGAAGCTTTCTGGGTTTAGCCGGCTATTATAGGAAGTTCGTCCAGGACTTTGCTAGGATAGCTGAACCCATGACGAAACTGACATGGAAGGACGCAGAGTACATCTGGTCAGAGGACTACCAGGCAGCATTTGAGAAGCTGAAGAGGAGGCTGACGACCACTCCAGTTCTGACATTACCTTCAGGGTCTGGAGGTTTCACCATATACAGCGATGCTTCGGAAAAGGGGCTAGGATGTGTCCTACAGCATCATGGGAAAGTGATTGCTTATGCATCTAGGCAATTACTGACTCATGAGCGAAACTATCCTACCCATGACCTAGAGTTAGCTGCGGTGATCTTTGTACCCAAGTTATAGAAACATTACTTATACGGAGAGCGTGTAGAAATCTTTACTGACCACAAGAGCTTGAATTATGTGTTCACGCAGAAAGAGCTGAACATGAGGTAAAGACGATAGTTGGAGTTGATGAAGGACTTCTACGTCGATTTACAGTATCACCCCGGAAGGCAAATGTTGTGGCGGATGCGATGAGCAGGCATCCGATGGTATGGTATCTGATGATAGATCGGCATTTGCGGGAAGATCTAGAGAAGCTCGGTATCGAGATAGTTCGGCCAGGATCAGTGATACAGATGATGGCGCTTGACATTCAGTCAGGTTTGATAGAGCAGATCAGGGAGGCACAGTCTACTGATGAGAGCCTTCGCAGACTTCGAGCCCAGGCTTTAGCTGGATTGCTGGATGACTTTACCGTAACAGAGGATGGATCCTTGAGGCATGGCAGCCGGTTGTGTATGCCAAAGGGAGAGCTGATAGAGGCAGTCTTGCAGGAGGCACACCGATCGAGATATTCTATTCACCATGGTGCCAACAAGATATACCGTGACTTACGGAAACATCTTTGGTGGCACAGGATGAAGAGGGATGTATCACGTTTTATTTCGAGATGCCTAGTTTGCCAGCAGGTCAAGACGAAGCGTCAGAGGCCAGCTGGTCTATTGCAGCCGTTATCCATTCCCGAGTGGAAGTGGGAACACATTACGATGGACTTCGTCTCAGGACTTTCTCGTTCCCAAGGAGGGAAGGATGCCATTTGGGTCATCGTGGACAGGCTGACGAAGTGTGCGCACTTCATACCCTTCAAGGTGGGGCTTTCTATCGAGAAGTTGGCGGAGCTATACATACAGCAGATAGTTCGCTTATACGGAGTACCAGTGAGCATCGTGTCGGACCGAGACAGCAGATTCACGTCCCACTACTGGAGGAGCTTGCAGGAGGAGTTGGGCAGTCGGCTCAAGTTTAGTACAGTGTACCACCCACAGACAGATGGGCAGTCCTAGAGGACGATACAGACACTATAGGACATGCTGAGGACTTGTGTGCTGGACTTTGGCGGATCATGGAAGAGCCATCTGCACTTGGTAGAGTTTTTATACAACAACAGCTACCAAGCCAGCATCGGTATGTCTCCTTCGAGGTACTATATGGACGACGATACCGTACACCGCTCTTTTGGGATGATGTTGGGGATAGAGTTATGCTTGGGCCAGAGATGATCACGGATGCAGCAGAGAAGGTCGGGATGATTAGAGACAGGCTCAGAGTCGCTCAGGACAGGCAGAAACATTGGGCCGATGCTAGTCGCAGACCGATGGAGTTCGCTGACGGAGATATGGTGCTAGTGAAGATATCACCTACTAGAGGGACGATCCGGTTCGGACGAGGAGGCAAGTTGAGCCCCAGATACATCGGGCCGTTCGAGATACTTGGCAGGATCGGAGAGGTAGCTTACAGGGTTGCACTTCCACCCAATCTAGCAGGAGTTCACGATGTCTTTCAAGTGTCTCAGATGAGGAGATATGTTCCGAACCCCAGCCATGTGCTAGATCATTCAGAGTTGGAGATCAGACCGAGCCTTGCAGTTACTGAGCAGCCAGTGGAGATATTGGACAAGAGGAAGAAGAGGCTGAGGAACAAAGTTATACCCTTAGTACGAGTAGCTTGGAACCGTCACTCTCCGGGTGAATCTACTTGGGAGAGGGAGTCGGACATGAGGGAGAGATATCCTTACTTGTTTGACCCAACAGCTGCGAGAGAACCACCCGTTCCCGCTTGATACCTTAGAGGTTAGTTTTGATCGTAGCCTTAGTGATTTGTTGCATTGCTTGTTATGTTAGAATGATTGTAGAGTTTTCTATCCTTGTGAATTTCGAAGACAAAATTTTTCAAGGAGGGAAGACTTATCAGCCCCTGTTTTTCAAATTTGGTTTAATTAGTGTTAATTAGACGTTAATAACCTATTTAGCTTTAAAATGATTTATTATAATTATTGGAAATTTTTTTAGAATTTTTAAATGATTTTAAATGAGTTTTAATTACAAAAATATAAGTTTATAATTTTACAAAATATTTTAATTAAGTTTTGCAATTATTTAGATTGTTTAAATACTGCTTGCAATTTCCCAAATATTCTATGCAAATTTAATTTGCATATAAACAGAGCGGGAGGGGATTTGCAAATTCGTTTTTGTATTAGTTAGTGGGAGTGACCTAATTGTAAATTCCTAAAACCTAGGGGCCTTGTTGCAAAACCACCGTCACCCTCCCGTTCCCTGGCGAGTTGCCCCGATGACCTCCGACTTCCCCCGCCTTTTTCGACCGACCTAGCCCTAAGACCGACCTCCTTCTTCCTAAAAATACCCCCCAGGCCAAACCCTAACCCTAGCACACCACCACGACCCCCCACAGTGCCGCATCCACTCCTTCTTCCCCGACGAGACCCCACCGAAACCCTAACTCCGACAAACCCCTAGCGCCACCTCCACAGCCACCTTCACCACCATCGACCACCACCAACGAGTTCGCCGAAGCCAGGTGAGTGCAGCGCCACCCCAGCGCCGCGATAACGACGCCCTAGCCGCCGTCCAGCACCCTCCACAACCCCCAGCTAGCCGGACACGAAGGTAACAGCCCCGAAATTGTGTCGTACGTGTCCCAAACTCACGCATGACGTTCGCCTGGACACGGAGAACCTAACAGTAGGGTTGGACACACGTTTGCAGTGTCGTACGTGTCGTGCTGGGCGCGGACACGCGACACAGGGTCAGATTCCATTTGCTCGTGTCCTGAACAGTCTGGACACGAAGCCGAACTGTTATTTAGGTTATTGGGTTAACGGGTTTAGATCATGCTATTGGGTTCAGAAACCAATTAACCTTAAACCCTAATAAATCTAACCCAAACCCTTCCCTAAACAACTGACTCGGGCTGACCCCCTGGCCAGCCCGAGCGCGCTAAAACCCGACCCCTGCCCTGGCCGAGTTCGAGCCCCCCCTTTCATGTTTTATTTTATTTTATTTTGTTTTAGTTTTATTATTATATATATGTATATATGTATATATGTATTTATATATATGTATATATATATATGTATATGTATTGTGTATATATATATTATTATATATATACTGTTATATATATATACTGTATTTATGTATATATATAATTTATATTTAGTATTTTATATATATATGTATATATTTTTCCTATATATTTATGTATATATATATATATATATATATATATATATATATATATATATATATATATATATATATATATATATATATATATATATATATATATATATATATATATATTATAAAATATATATATATATATTTTTTATATATATATATAAAATATATATATATATATATTATATATTATATATATATTATATATATATATATATATATATATATATATATATATATATATATATATATATATATATATATATATATATATATATATAAATTCCTATATATTTATGTATATATATAAATATAATTGTGTTTGTTGTATAATTATGTATATATTTTCAAATACAAATCTTAGTGCTAAATATTATTATGTAAAATTTCACAAGTTATTTTATTATATAACTTTGTCACTTGCATATTTTACCACTTTAAAAATATATTATTTATATTTAAATTTCTGTATTTTGTTAATCATGGCTAATTGATGTCCAAACCTAGCATGGGGTTTTGGGCCCATTTGTGTAATACATTCAGAGTCTGTACAAGTCATATTGGACTTGATTCATGGCTCTGGATTCTGTATCTGGACTTCGGTTCAATTTCGAATACATGGACAAAATAGTAAATAATTATTTATTTATTTATCAGAAATTGTTACTTGCTGTTTTTGAATTTTTTATATATATTTTATGTGCTGTAAAAATCTGGAAAAAATTGTATTTAAATACTAAGTTAATTTAGCTAATTTATTTTAATTTTTCCAGCATTTAATAAATAATTTTGTTATTTTATAAAAATAGGAAAACAGAACTCATTTTCAGGATACATATGTTTGCTGATTTTTAATAATTATTTATGTGGGTTTATAAATTCCAAAAAAAATTAGTGTAAATTTCTATAATTAACAATGATCATTTTGGCGCTTTATTTTATGTAAAATTGAGCATTTTGTCTATCTCAAAAATTGTTAGAACACAGTGTACAGTTTGATTTATTTATTGAATAGTTACGACTTGCAATATTTTGTGTTGTTTTGAGTTATAGTCATATTAAACCTCACCCTACACTAGTGTAAAGGCCCTAGAAAGTTAGTTAGAGTATTGTGTCACCTCACATTGGTCTCCTATGCTAAAGTCATCATTTGGCTAGGTGTCCAGTCAGAAAGTCGTATCACACAACTAGTGTCTTAGTGTTTAACTTAGTATAAAAACTAAGTTTATGTATTATTTCTACAGTGACGAGTCACCATGCATCTATAGCATTACTATCACTGCTTTGCTTTGCTAAAGGCAAGAACTTCTACAAACTTTACATACTGCTATAACCATAAACTGTAAATTTCAACCATGTTAAATGCTGATCCTTGGGGTAGCAAGTTGAAATTTCTCATGTTGTATTACTTTCAGTCTCTACCATGTTTAGGACAGTTTTTATATTTTTCACATGTTTAACAACGGGTTAAGAGGAAACTGTTAGTAGTGTACGTGATCATGCCCCCCTTCTCCGTATGTATTTACCGAGCACTGTTACATTCTATATGTAACTTTGTCGTATGTCTGATCCCGCGTTTGTGTATAGACATACACCGATGCCGTTATGGGTACGTATATACACTTCAAAAAATTGATATGTACCACTGTACATCCTGATTACTTATTGACTGATTACTCACAACTACAGTTTTAAACTTTAAAACAAATAATTATTACCATGATAAAATGTATCTAAAACTGGATAAACATGATATGTCATTTCTTTCCATCACATGATCAGTATTATATGTTTGCTAGAATCAGTACTTGTTTCCGTCCTGACAGGATAACGTTGTAGGTATACTTACTAAGGAGGAGTTGCTCTGCAATTCCTATTATGGAGTTGCTACCGAGGACCAGGCCTTGTCTTACGAGGATGTACATGCGGGAAAACTCGTGTAGTTGTCTATTTACTTTGTAATTTTGAGAGTAGTCATGTATTAGACTATATATTTTGTGACTGGACCTGTATCCAGCTTTACATTATGGACTTGTACTTGGAACTTTCTTATATACGAGATGACTTTTGTGTTTGGGACATTTATGACTCTTTATTACATATAGAACTGTTAGCACATTTTAGTCTTATCTTGTTATCTTTAGAACAGCTTACTACGCTTTATCTCAAGCGTAGGCTGAACATGACTCGGCCCGGCCCAACAATTTGGGTAGCGGATCGTGACAATTTTTTTCGAACTGGTTGAGTTCTTCTTGCATTGTCGATAACCAAAATTCATCAGAGAAAGCTTCTAAAATATTTTTGGGTTCTATTTGAGAAATAAATACAGTACTAGCTATAAAGTCTCTAACAGATGATCGACTACTTACTCCTTTTAATACCTCACCTATTACCAAGTTTTTTCGGATGCGATGGTGTAAATAAAACTTCTTTGGTAAGCCTTCCACAGAACTGGTTACAGGTGTTTTATCCACGGGTATAGAAGTTGATGGTCTGATATGTATGTCATCATCGTCATCGAGAAGAGCAGCTGTACTATTATTCTCATCTAAGGTTACATTAGCAGATTCTTCAACAATCATAGAGCGTTTGTTGAAGATTCTGTATCGTTTACTCTTGGCAGCATAACCAAGAAAAATACCTTCGTCAGCTTTGGCATCAAATTTGCCTAAGTTATCTTTGATATTAAGGATAAAGCAGCGACTACCAAACACTCGAAAATAAGAAATAGTTGGTGTTGTACCAAACCAAAGTTCATAGAAAGTTTTCTTCGAAATAGGTCGAATCAACACCCTATTCAAAATATGGCATGCTATACTGACAACTTCAGCCCAAAAGTATTTCGAAAGAGAAAATTGATTCAACATGACTCTAACCATATCGCCAAGAGTCATATTCTTCCGTTCCATAATACTATTTTTTTGGAGAGTTCTAGGACATGAAAATTCATGATTAAAACCATTTGAGTCACAAAATGTTTTGGAATCGGAGTTTTCGAATTCGTTGTCATGATCACTTCGGATTCGAGTAATTTTATTTTGAACCTTTTTAGCAAAAACTTCGAAAACAGAAATAGTATCACTTTTATTTGTAAGGAAAAAGTCCCAAGTAAATCTAGAAAAATCATCAACAATTACAAAAGCGTTGAGTTTTCCAACAAGACTGGCTACTCTACTAGGACCAAATAAATCTATATGAAGCTGTAGCAAAGATCTAGTAGTACTTACAGAGTTGATGGATTTAAAAGAGGATTTGGTAGCTTTGTTTTTCTCACATTCGGCACATACCGTATGCTTTTTGGAGGTAATGTCAGGTAGTCCTCTTACTAGCTTCTTGGTTGACAGTCTTGATATGGTATCCATATTCACATGACCAAGACGCATATGCCAAAGAAGTCTTTTATCTTTGTAAGCGTAGAGGCATCTTCCTGTATTGTTAGTATCTCTAGAAAGATAGAATACATATATATTATCTTCTCTTATCCCTTCAAAAATGATGTCTCAAGATGATCTATCGTATATGGAGCATTTAGTTTTGCCAAAGTTAATATCCATGATCAGCAAGATGACTAATGTTGAGCAGGTTATGCTTTAACTCGGTCACTAAATAGACATCCTTAATTACGAGAGAAGGAGGACTGCCAATAGTGATATAACCTTTCAAGTTATTTTCGAAGGACACATATCCTTCCCTCTTGATCGATAGTGTTGCGAAAAGATTTACATTCCTAGTCATGTGATGCAAGCACCCACTATCAAGAA
The DNA here is from genome assembly GCA_029216955.1 of Iris pallida. Classification (NCBI taxonomy): domain Eukaryota; kingdom Viridiplantae; phylum Streptophyta; class Magnoliopsida; order Asparagales; family Iridaceae; genus Iris; species Iris pallida. Next base: position 6,410,890 of record JANAVB010031218.1, read on the forward strand.
TTCACTTACTTCTAGAGGATGAAGGAAGGCCCACTTTCACCATGAGTAGATATGACCTTTGGTATCCAAGTCTTTGAGGGTCCTGAAAGGTTAGTCTTCGGTACCCATGAATATAGTTTTAAATCAACTAATCTTCTAATTCTACACTATGGTTAAGTGTGCCCATATTTACCACAGTAGTGACATGTAGCATGTATATTCATGTTAGGTACAGGATAATAATGATGTCTATGTGTTTGATGTTTTGCATGAGAATGTGTGTGCATAGGAGTACGTCTATGTGTGCTATGTATATGTGTGGGTGTTCTTTGTGCTTCATGTGGATAAGTGTACATAAAACTATGATTATGAGCAGCATGAGTATATGTGTTTCTCTTGTGACATGTGTTTTTTGTGTTGAATAAACTTTTGTTTAGTATACGTGTTGTGACTGTGAGACTGGGTTTGAGGTTGAACAGCTTGTTTTCCCAGTTTGATCTCTAATCTTTTAGAGGTGTCGCATATATCATTATACTTGGCAGTTAAAGCATCAATTCTTACAGCAACAATATTATACTTTTTTTTCTCACCTAGAAGTTCTTTATTGAGTGTTGTAATATCACTTGTTTATTATTCAATACGAGATTTGGCATCATGTAAGCTTAATTTAAGCTTAGATACCTCCTCAGTGTTATCCGTGGGTGGTGTGTCTCTAACAGTATCAAGTAAACATGAAAGTCTATGTATCTCAACTTTATGAGTTTTGATCTTATCCTTTGCATGTTTATATTTGCTAAGAAACTTCTTGTGATCTTCAAGTAGGTCACTAAAGGCATCACCAAGTTCATTAAATGTAAAGTCATCAAGAGGATCGTTTGTTACCTTTTCGGACGTTGCCATTAGGCAGACGTTTGCTGTATCTTGGGGAGAGTCCTCTTCTTCTGAGTCACTGGCTTCGTTCTCATGCCAAATACTTGTGTTGGCATATTTTCGAGAGGTTGGCCTCTTGTACGATCTTTCATATCGGCTTCCTTTCTTTGCAGTAGGGCAATCTTTCTTCACGTGCCCCATCTTCTTACAGCCAAAACAAATAGGATCTTCATCATCTTCTTTGTGTTGTTCCTTCTTTCTTTGGTTGAAGCAAAGAAACTTCTTGAAGTTGAGGACCATCAGTGCTTGAGCATCACCTTCGGAATCATCGTCTTCGGTATCTTCTGGAGCAGTCTTTCAGCGATGAGCTCTTAGTGCAATTTCTTTTTCCTTCAGGACCACTTCTTCAAAGTCTTTGAGATCGAGCTCATGTGTCATCAGCTTGTCCACCAAAGTTTTTAGAGACATGGTGGTGAGATTATTGCCTTCTATGATCGTCGTGGCTTTGAGGTTCTAGTTCTTCGTTAGTCCCCTTAGCACCTTGCGTATCTTCTCATAGTTGGAGTAGTCCTTACCAAGAGAAGATAGAGGGTTGACAATGTTGAGGAATCTAGTGATCATCTGTTTGATCGTCTCATTGGGCTTCATCTTGAAAGCTTCGTACTCCTGTGTCAGACGACTAATTTTTGATTCTTTTACCTGTGTGGTTCCTTCATGGGTCACCTCCAGAAGCTTCTATACTTTGTGTGAGGTGGAGCATGTAGAGACCCTGTTGAATTTAGTCTTGTCTATAACACATAAGAGAACATTAATAGCCCTAGCATCTAGACTAGCTTGTTCCTTTTCATGGTCAGTATATTTGTCATGGGGTTTAACTATGAAATTCCCTACGACAACAGTTCTAGCAGGCTTCTTGTAACCATCAGTGACTATGGTCCATAGATCAAAGTCTAGAGACTTTAGGTAGAAACTCATTCTAGTCTTCCAGTAGGTATAGTTGGTTCCATCAAATAGGAGTGGCCTATTTGTGGACTGTCCCTCACCATAGTTGGTAAAGATAGGTTGTGTGGTTGCCATGGATCAGCTCTTAGGATGTTAATCTATTATCAAGAAAACAGAGCTCTGATACCAATTGAAGTTACATGTAGACAACTCTAGAGGGGATAAATAGAGTTTATGTCGATAATAACCAATTAAAAATGCAACTCTATATCAAGTCAAGAAATCAACTACCAAGAGAGTAAGTAATAAGAGAGTAATACGAGAATAAATAGATATCAGAAGAGCATACGCAAACATAGCGATTTAACCTGGTTTTTCTCGTGGAGGACTAGTCCAGGCCTGAAAACTCTCGCTCAGGATTGAAATCTACTATTTGTGAAATAGGGTACAATCACGTGCCTTTACTCAAAAGAGCACACCAACTTCTTACAACTTCGCAGAGGCAAAACTTGGAATTGTCCAAGTGACTTTTCTTTCACTCTTGCACACAACTTGTAGCTGATATCGCACTGAGCACCTTGGGCTAAGGAGAGTTGTGGCTTAGGAGATATTAAAGAGTGGGGCTTTGAGTAGTAGAGATTAAAAAGCTTGCATATTTGAAGGTGAGAGATGATTTGAAATGAGAGAATTCAAGCTCTATTTATAGTAGTTTGAGGAGGCAGAATTTGGCCATTATTCTGTCCCAAGAATTCAAAATTTCGAACGTTGGACATCATGCCCTAAAAATTAGGAGGCAAAGTTCGGCTCAAACTCTGCTTGGGGCAGAGTTTGGCCCAAATTCAGTTTCTATGGGGCCAGAACATGCAATAGGCTATGAGAGAATTGGTTTAGTTTGGTGATTGTCTAGTTTTGTATGGTGGAACTTGGAGAGTGAAGTCTAGGTTCAAGATAGCTCAATACGACTCAACGTACATGTTTCTAGACTCAATAAAATGAAAAGTACAGACTCAGTACAAGTACAATTACAATGATCAACTTGTTGATGACGTCTGTCTTGAGCTTGATATGTTGCAGAAGATGTTCTTGACTTTGAGCTCAATATGTCATATTGGATCATGTCAAATATTGTTTTGTTAATTCTCTAAATTTGGTTGACTGTGATCCAGTTTGGGTCAATACGTTAAAGGGGCTGCGCTTTTGGATTCTCTAAAAGATTAATAAAGGAGCCATTGAAGGTGCTGCGCTTCTGGAATAGACTGAAGGAGCTACACTTTTACGAAGCGCTAAAGTCACTTTGCTCCTAAGAAGGTTATGACTGCCTTTAAGCGGCTGAGTCAATCTTCTTAATTTCTACCCTTTTTTTTGGGGGGGGGGGGGCTTGAGAAGCGGTAGCCAAAGATTTTGTCAAATAAACATATTAAATGAGAATCATTATGCTGAGTCTTCGGTTTATCCCATTACTTTGGTGTCCTTTGACCGACTGCCACGTGGTGTGTGGGTTGGACCACACATCCTATATAAAGAGGAGCTTGTGGGTAAATCTTTGCCCATAGTTTCTTGATATTTCTCTGTCATGCTCGACCCCGACTTAGCTTCAGACGGCCATAGGCCTTGCATAAGTCGATTGTTGGTTGTAGATCTCTTCGTTCAAAGAAATTGTAGTCTTGGTGGAAGACAACTTCTGAGTTTTGGGATGCATTTGAGCATTTGGCATAAGGGGTTTGAACCTGAACAACATCTTGGAGGTCTTCGAGGTCCAAGATATCGGGTTTGGATTGATTGCCAATCCAAAGTGCCGCAGGTTGTTCTTCGACCTGCTCAATAAATGCTGTATTAGCCATATTGGAGCGGAGGAGCTGCGCACCTTGTTAGGCTGGAAGAGCTACAAGTTCTAATATGAGCTTTGAGCAGAAGCTGCGTCCTTGTTTCCGTCCAGTAGCTGCTCTTTTGACGAGGAAGTGATTCGTTCTGACGTTGCTGTGGTTTTGGGGACTGCGTATTTGAAGACATCGTACTCTGTAGGCTGTATTTTGTATAATTTAGGTTTTAGTCTTTACATGTAATCATGAAGAGTCTGTAATATATCTTTCGTAAACATGATTTTAATAAAGAATTTCCTTTTATGTCCTGTCTTTTTCTAGTCCAAGTTTTGATCTGCACAACAATTTAGGTGTCTCTTGCGCTTCTGATGTCGTCTGCACTTTTGTAAATGCTGCACTTTTTAATGCTTCTACAAGACCCCCTTTAAAGTTTTCAAACTTAAATAAGTTTGGAACACTTTGAACATAAGCATGAAATAATATGTGTCATAAGGAGTGCGCAGTGCCCTGCTGACAGGCTGTCATCAACAATGACCGTTAGCATTAGTGCTTCGAGCCATCGTTTCATTTAAAAGTAATGATAACTCCTTTTTTTAGGAAAAAGATCCGTCATGATTTCGTTTTATTTATACGTTGTCTTTATCTGCTGACGTGGCTTCGTCCTATAAGTAGGGCTTTGTTCAGAGAGAGAAATACTTTCTACCGTTGTTGTTATCCTTCAAGCTTTTTCAGAGATAAATTTCTTCTCTTCCTTAAACCAAAAACCCTCGTCATCTACGAAACCGGAGATTCTGGATTCAATCTCCTGCAGAGTTGTCATTTTGTTTGTCATGAACAAAAGTTGAAGAACTTTTTGTATTTCAAATGTATAAAAGAGTACTGAAGACTCTGAAACAGAAGATATAAGTACAAAGGTTTCTGGAAAAGTATGACGGTGGAGATCGAGCACTACAACACCTTCTTTACTCCGTTGATGATCTGACGACGAACTGAACTTGCTCTGACTTTCTGATGCCTGTGAGTGGTACTCTGGGTTGCCAATTAAGAGGACGTCGAAGTCTCTTGAATGAAGGAAGACTCCTTCTATTTATAGGCTGCACATATAAGATGTGCGAGAGGGTTTTTTGACGAACATGAGTGCTGTACGTGCGAGATTTTGGGGAAATCTGTTCTAACTGCTCCATGGGGGTGCTGTTGAGCTGACACATGACAGTTGTTGGAGTTCTCCGTTATCGAGATCTAGGACAGTTAGCATCTTTCATCAACATTATTGAGTAACTGATACATGGCGCATGTCCATTGTTCGTCTATCCTGCTTGGATGAAACTGAATAGGTTTTGCTCCTATTGAAAGAACAACATCCTAAACAAACTAAATTCCGATCTTATCTCAGGAGCGTCGATTTGAATAAATCGGATTTGATTGTATCTGAAAAGATACAACTATTTAAACAAAATAGATCTGATTGTATCTAAGGAGAAACAACTGTTTGAACAAACTGGATGTGATTGTATCTGAAGAGATACGGATGCCACACTGGCCAGTAGCATGATGCCATGTTATGGTGGAGCTGCACGCTATATAAGCTACGCTTTTGGGCATCGGCGAATTCACTGTGCTTTTAGGCGACGAGGAGACTGTGCTTCTGAGGGGACGAAGTCACTACGCTTTTTGGCAATGAAGAGACTGTGCTTTTGAGATGACGAAGTCACTGTGCTTTTGGGCAATGAGGAGATTGTGCTTCTGAGGCGATGAAGTCACTCCGCTTTTTGACGATGAGAAGACCGTTCTTCTGGAAGCTCTGAGATCAATGAAGGAGCCGTAAAGGAGCTACGCTTATGGAATGGACTTAAGAAGTTGCGCTTTTGGAAGTTCTGAGAGACCAATGAAAGAGCTGTTGAAGCGGCTTCGCTTCTGACAGCTCTGAGAGACAAATAAAGGAGCCATTGAAGGGGCTACGGTTCTGGAAGCTCTAAGAGATCAATGAAGGAGCCGTTTAAGGTAGTGCTGCACTTCTAGAATGGACTGAAGGAGCTACGCTTTTATAAAGCACCGAGTTACTATGCTTCTAAGAAGATTCATGACTGCTTTTGAGCGGCTGAGTCAACATCTTCTTTATTTTTGTCATTTTTGGGGGGCTCAAGAAGCGGTAGCTAAAGATTTAGTCAAATGAACCTATTAAATTAGATTCATTGTGTTGAGTCCTCAGTTCATCCCATTACTCCGGAGTCCTTTGAACGACTGCCATGTGCCGTGTGAGTTGGACCACACATCCTATATAAAGAGGAGCTTTTGGGCAAGTCTTTGCCCATAATTTTGTGTCATTCCTCTCTCACGTTCGACCCCGACTTAGCTTCAAACAGCCATAGACCTTGCATAAGTCGACTGTTGGTTGTAGATCTCTTCGTTCAAAGAAGTTGTAGTCTTGGTAAAGGACAACTTCTGAGTTTCAAGATACATTTGAGCGTTTGGCATAAGGGGTTCGAACCTGAACAACAACTTGGAGGTCTTCGAGGTCCAAGATACCGGGTTTGGATTGATTGCCAATCCGAAGTGCCACAGGTTGTGCTCTGCCTGCTCAATAAATGCTTTATTAGCTATATTAGAGCAGGGGAGCTGCGCACCTTGTTAGGCTGGAAGAGCCACAAGTTCTTCTGTGAGCTTCGGGTAGGAGCTGCGTCTTTATTCCGCCCAGTAGCTGCTCTTTTGACGAGGAAGTGCTTCGCTCTGACACTGTCGCACTTTTGTGGACTCTATATTTTGAAGACTGTGTATGTTGTAGGCTGTATGCTGTGTACTTTAGGTTTTAGTCTTTATATATAATCATGAAGAGTCTGTAATAGATCTTTTGTAAACATGATTTTAATATAGAATTTCCTTTTATGCCCTGTCTTTTTCTAGTCCGAGTTTTAATGTGCGCAGCAGTTTAGGTGTCTCATACACTTCTGATGTCTTCTGCGCTTTTGTAAATACTGCACTTTTTCATGCTTCTACAACTGCGAGATAGAAAAGTATGCAAAGAAGCATCACTGGAGTCAGTGTTGCCTGCTTGTGATCCTTGAGGTATGGTTCCTCTGAGCACATTCAAAATACTGTTTTCTGACTCCTGAACTACACTATCTTTAGGTAGAGATATACTATCATCAAAGACTGGAACATTGCTACCCCAAGCCAATGGTAAAGTATGATCATCTTTAGAACCTAGAGGGATGCTACCCTTGTGGTATGATATGTTGTCTTTAGATGAAGGCCTAGACCTGGAGCGGGTCCGCTAGTACACTTCCTCTGGTAAAGCAACTCCCTGGCCACTCTAGGATGAAAAGGATGAAGAAGCAGCATCACCCTTTTTACTTGAGGTAGTGTACACTGAAGTAAAGGGTAACTCGTCATCATAGTCATAGTTTTGTCTCTCGAAGTGCTATCAATTTGAAGAAGTAATATGCAACCTCTAGAACACATACTGCTTTTGAGGAGCACCAATTGTCTTTGCATACCAACATTTGATGATGATGTTTACACAAATGAGTAGACACCGTTGTTGTAGTAGTAGCTTCCCTCGATTTATGTTTGTAACAAATTACATTATGCAAATCAGTTGAGGGAAGTTTTACCATCAAACCCATGTCATGCGCATAAACTAAGTCAGCGCATGGGTTTGTTCGCAAGTTATGTGTTTCTTGGCCTACTTCATCCGCATGGAAACACCCAACGCACAAGTCACTGGTAAAAGGCTTTGGGGGTAGACCCACTTCACATGCATTAGAAAGCAATGCGCATGGGTCCACTGGTTAAACATTGTTGGCATACTGTCTGAGATCTTATAGCATCCAACATGTACAACATGTAGATGCATGCATAAGCTTGAGTGGCACATGCTCCTGGGCATTTCTTGACCAATTTGCCCTAGACTTCCTAGATTTTACACCCATATGAGAATAGCACTCAGTGTATAGGCTCCAACAACTTCAGGGCGCATAGGAGCACTTGGGAAAGAAATTATATTAAAGATAAAATCTTATTTCTGCTCCATATGGTGAGTCTTCATGCACTGTATTGAGCCTTCTTTGCACCTTATTGGCACATGGGTTGGACAAAATTTTCAACACATGAGTATGGCATGGTAGTGTTTTCCTTTGCCAAGACCCAAGTGTTGAGCATTTTTCTTTCCGCATATGGAACGCAGCTTGTTGGGTTACGCACTGGCACAACCAACAACAACACACTCATGCTCAGAGCAATGCACCATAGCTACATTTATCTTGGTATCAGCAGTCATAGCATGCACTAGATTATGCGCTGACAAAGCCTTGATTGTGCCATATACGACAAGAACTTTCCCCTTATTATCGGTAACATTTGGGAAAGCATTGCAAGCTTTCAGGAGCCAAGTCTTGGAAGACTTCTCGGCCTTCTGCATCTTAGAAGAAGGAGCAAAAATATCCTCCGATATCAAGTTCTTGTAGGCCTGTTGGTCGAATTGCACAACGAACATCCTTTGAGTAGAACCAATCTTCGTGACGTCGGATTGTGCCACCACCTTCTCATCGGTAAAGAAGGTCATCCCCAGCAGAGTCGTCATTTTTTTTTCGTTACAAAAAATGCAAAACTTTTGTATTAAACCTTCAAAAAAAGAGTACAAGAGAATCCCAGATACAAGAATTCTAAGTACACATATCTAGGGAATTTGAGCGATGGAGATCAAGTCTGTGGTTGACATCTTTACTCCATTGACGATCCGATGTGAATATTGCAGAAGTTTGCTAACTCTGGCTCACTGACAGATTAGGCAGGAAGTAGGCTCTAATATGAAAAGCTCTCTTCTGTATATATGTATGGGAAGCACATGTCCCATCTATATATAACCATCCACACTGGGATGACTATGCACACATAAGGCAGATAATATATTATTTTTCGACCTTATACGCATAGGATATGGTTAGCGCATAGACTTAACCGCAGGACGTACGCTAAATCGTATACGTATATCATGCTCAAGCTGCCACATGACTTCAGTTATTTGAGACGTGCTGCGTGACATGCAGCCACTTAGCACATGATCTCCACGTAGTAGTAGCATGTGGCCATGTAATACATGATCTCCATGTAATAGTAGCATGTGGCTACATAATACACATAGTACATGTATTTGTTGTCGTATACTGTTTATTTGCATACTGTCTGCCGCAGACTATGCCGCATAGTGTTGATACTATCTAGCTGTAAAGTAAAAAAGTATTGACATGCTAACATCTTCTTTGCAACTGTCATCTGCATACTGTAGGAGATGGCACGTCTTTTGATGTGCGTCAAGATGAGTCATACGACTCAGCTATATGTGCCTAAGTACTTACTGCATGGTGTCAAAGTTTACTGCTTTGATTTGAAGGAAGACACAAGGACTTTTGAAGGATGCGCATAAGCAATGTCTTGTTTATAAAGAATCATTGTCTTCATCGCATAGCTTCTAGCGCATAGCGCATAGTTTTCAGCAAAAATACCAAAGTTTACTGTCTTTTGGCATTCGACAGTTAGGAAGAGGCACTTCAGCACATATCCATCATACGCCTAACTTAGAATTTTTCATGCTTCTACAATATTATGAGCTAATTAGGTAGAGGAATATAATGAGTAAGCATGTGGTCAATGAATTGTGCATCCCCTAATATTGAGTGTAGTATGGATATCAGTTATGCACCACACGCAATGACTGACGTATAACCCTGCGGTCGTCTACATGCAAAAAACTTTCAGGTGTACTCTAGTTAGTTTTGTTATTTTATTCTACTGAGTTTGTCATCGAGACCATCTTGAGTTGTAGTAGATCGTTTGATGATTAAGTAAATGAGATTACTAAGTTTTTTTTCTTGATTATAACTTAATTGATGGATTATTAATGCTTGTTGTACTTGCTATGGAACATTGTATATCATAGACAATGTATCACCGTCGATGATGTAGCGTAGGCTGAACTTGACCATATACTCGTATCCCAAAAGTGGGAGTGGGTCGTGATAAATTTTTATGGTGGTCTATGTAGGTCCAATTTCGTAAAAGATTGTTAACTCGTGGTAGTACTTAAGTTAGTCGTACTACAGCGAGCCTGCGAATATAATTGAAGTTAGGAATTGGAATAACCTTCGGAGAAGTTGATGTCATCCATACATAGGATTCCCATCCTTATGATTATGTTATATCTTTTGATTTCTTGTTTCTCTTATGCATCTTGCTCGATTTCGTCCGTGATTTCTTCGATATATTTTTACATCTACCATTCTAACTATGTATATCTTATTTCTTCTAGTTGGTTGTGGGTTAAGAGCTAAGGGTAGCTTGTTTGTAAGATTGGATTTTTAGTTCATATTTATGTTATATTTATTTACATAAATAGATCTCCTTAAGGGTCTTCCATAATTATAGTTGTTAAGCAGGGTGTATGCTTAGCTAATTGGTAGCGTACCTAGTTTGTTTAGATGTTATTTAGCTTCCTTCTGATTTTGCAAACCATTATCTCTCCAAGAATAAACCTAAAAATTACTAATAGGCTGAACATAGGAATTACTTATATGTGTATTTATAATTAAAGACTGCTTGTGTTATTTGATTTTTGAGGACAAAAAGCTTTTAATGGGGGTAGTTTGTAGCATTCAATTTCCTACAAATTAATTAAAATCTCGTAGAATTTTTTTCAAATTTTTATTTAGCACAAAACGTGATAGAATCATTAAAAGTGATAATTTTTATTTCGGGATCACGTGGTATTGTATCCAAGCTTATAGGTGCAACTTGATAATATTAGACAAGATATGGTAATTAGGGGCCCGAAATAGCCTCAAATACCTAATTATAGCATTTAAAAATTTTATGGTAATTTTTGATAATTTTTAGATAATTAAAACCTAGAGAAACCTAATTACTGACGACTTAGAAAATCTTTTTAAATAGGCTTAGAATTCTACATATATTTTCTAGAATTTATTGGGATTTTTCTAGAATTTATTTGGATTTGTTTGAATTTATTTAGGGCTAAATGGAATTATTAGGAATTTCTACAATTAAATAAATATGAAAAAACACAAAAAGTAAAAAAAATTACACAGTCAGCCCAACTAGTCAGTTACGGGTCCTACATGTCAGCTATGGGGCCTCGTACACCATGCCCCCTCCACTGTCCACCGCGCCTCCAGCGTCGAAGTCCTCCAACCAGTGGAGCTTAGCCTCTCGATCTCCCTTTTCGTCCCTTTCTCACAATCTCTCAACTCCTTTGCTCCCACACTCTCTCTTCCTATTTCTGTGTCGATTTTAATTTAATTTAGTAGAATATTGTCATGCCTCAATCCCAAAATACTTAGGACTAGGAACACATAGCATGCCAACAGATACATTCGAAAGACAAATTCTAATTAATGGACATATCGGAAAGCATCTTAAGCTGTAAATTATAAAGTCTCAAATACAGGTAATTCTATATCACATCCACAGTAAATAACAAATATCAACAAGTCTAATAAATGATGATGAATGTAAAAATGAAAGATTTAAATCATAAAGAATTCAAGTCACCTTCGTTGGAGACAAATCCAGTATTAGTAGACGAATAAAAATAATATAAGACAGGAACAAAATTACTAAGGCCAAGTTGTGCTAAGCTAAGCATCAATAACGCCGTCAACTATAGTGGTATCATGGTCTGGTGCTGGCTTATAAACTTGTTTATCTGCTCAGGGATAAACCTCGTCTAAACCTGGAGAGATGTCCATGTCCTCAGGGGATATAGCAAGATACATAATAACATGCCTACTATGACAGTAAATAACATACGTTGAAAGACAAAAATAACAACAGTACAAGAAAGAATAACACCTGAAAATGACTCTATAGATGGTGACATGTCATGAGAATATAACGTTAATCATGGCTATCAGTAACATGTGATAATAACCGCAGTCTGGTGAGACACTAATAGTCCTATAACAAGTTCTCTACTGCATCCCCGTGAGGCATTAACAATAGAGTGGTATAGATACGGCTAATAAAAAACTCTCTCTAAGGTACTAGGAAGTCAAGTCTATCATGTCTAAGTTAAAGATAGATCAAGACGTATCAAGTAAACTTGGCATAGGACAATGCAACAGTATCAGGATCTACACAAGAAAAACAATGATGTATAAAATAAAGAAAATAACACACGCGCACGTATAACGAAAGTAAATAATAGCGATAAGAACATGAGAAACAGATAATCAAGTATGACAGAAAGGAAACCGCAATACACAAAGTGCATGAATAAACTGTACAATTCGGCAAAGTACACTTGCCTGGTAGTTGTTGGAGTCGATGCGTGTGACTTGATCGCATCGACACAGAATAGGTTCAGGTGCTACACTACACAAGATGGCCACAAATAATAGAACAGACCATTCCATTGAGTCTAGAATAGTCCAATTAGCTAGGGTCGATATGTAGAAGTCCAATTCGGCACGAGAAATGAGAAATAATGGATTAGTCATGATCAAAAATATTTGAAGGAATTTGCCTAATAAATATTATAACTATTTTAGAAATTATTTATAATATTTAAAACTATAATTTTATTAGTAAAAATATTTTAGATAAATATTCTAGAAAATCATTTAGGCTAAAATCCTAATTTTGTCAAATAAAATTTTTAAGTTAAAAGCTATATTTTTAAATAGATATTATAATAGCATATTTAGAAGCTTCTATTTAGAAAATATTGATAAACCTTTTTAGAAAACCTTCCACATGTTATATATATAAAGCATATTTAAAATCGTAATAAATATTTTTGAAATATTATTAATAGAAACTCATTATAATATGTAATAAACAAGCCCCTTTAGCAAAGATATTATAAATACCTATTTATTCCTTAAAAGCCCAAAGTTATTTTGTATTTTAAAGCCCAATATATAGTATATATAATAAACCCAAAATATAACAATCTCCAAGCCCAAAACTAAAAGCTCAAAATATTGATTAAACATAATAACTAAGTAATTCTTTGTTAGTGTCCCAGCCTGGAAAGGCCTACTAATGGTGAACTATTAGTTCAAATTGAGCCCAATAACAAAAGCCCAATGACCACAAAGCTATTGTTCTTCTTTAAAAAAAATAAAAAAAATTGACACAAAAATAGGAAGAGAGAGAGTGAGAATAGAGTAGTTGAGAGATTGAGAGAAAGGGACGGAGAGGGAGATCGAGAGACTAAGCTCCATTGGTTGGAGGACCCCGACGCTGGAGGCGCGATGGACAGTGGAGGGGGCATGGTTCACGAGGCCCCATAGCTGACATGTGACCCCCCTCCGCTGACTAGTAACCACCCCACGTGGATGGGTTTCCCAAATCGTTCCCGCACCATTTATAGTCGAGTCGAGCCGAGCCCATATATGGGAACTCGAGTTGGCAGCCCGTGTGCCATAGATCTTGATGGGGAGTGCCCAGATCACCCACATGACACTCCCTCTTTAGGCAAAGTTGGCTGAGCCAACTCCAGTTAGTATAAACAGGGATTAAACCCTTGGTATTCTTCATCAATTAACTTAGAGGGAAGGATTTAGGAAGCGAATCCTTCGATTTTGCAGAGAGTTTTTGAGCAACCCCGGTGTTCAAATATGCTCCAGTATTTTGCTAGAACCGTTTTGTGGTTAGTTTTCATATTCTATAATTTATTTCCAGTAATTAGAATCATAAATTTCTATAAACTCTTTAGAGTGTTAGTTGTCTGAAAATTGATATGTTCCATTGTTTTCGAGATTTCAGGAGATTCCAAACTTGTTTTCTCAATCCGTTTAATGTTTTAGAACGCTGAAACGAATATCTACAACATATTAATTTACATAATTTATTTTTTTATGTTTTGATAAGTTTGTGGAATATATAGATGACTAGTGAACTACCAAAATTGTAATTTATAAGATACAATATCTTTTAATCGATTCGAGATTTGATGAAACCTTTGATTCCAACGTTCTTATAGTGCTGAAATCTACATGTTCGTGTACTCAAGTTTTAAGTTTATATCGGTTTAACGTTCCGGTCAACAGAATGTCTCGATTTGCGTGCAACGAATCCCGAATTTGCAAACGTGACTTTCTTTTACTAAAAATTTGTGTTTAACCTTAAAATCAGAAAATAATGTGATTAAATAGGATTTAAGATGATTTTATTCAAGATTGGTTAAATAATTAGTTCAGTAACTAGTAGTTAAGAATATTTGTTTTATTTCTTCTAACTTGTTTAAATTAGGTAACAAGGTAGATCGAGCTTACGGCGTCTTGAGTTTGTGACTTCATCCTCTCCAGGGTAGGCGAGTATCACTATAACTTATGTTGACTTTATTTTATATTGCATGTAGTCATGTCAGTTGTATTTGTTCTATTTTGTACATGAGAATTAGAATTGTTAGATATACATGCTCATGATCATATCGTCTTGCTTACCATGTCTATTGCTTGTCATGTTTCTATCGTTAACTATATTGAGAGCATGTATTGTGAGCGAATCGGACATGGGAATACAATGATAAGCATGTGGTCAACGAATTGTGCATCCTTAAGATAGAGTGTATTATGGATATTAGTCGTGCACCCCACGCCATGTATGATGTATAAACATATGACTGTGTACATGCGAAAAATTTATATTCTAAAACACACTATACACGTAACCATTGATTATTGTTGCTATCTTGATTAGTCATGCGTCTTCTTTTGAGTATACTTGCCTATGGTTAGTGTGTCATCGTCATACTATTCTTCTGTACCATATCTTGTCCATAGTTCATCTTTTCTTCCTGATCATTTCTTCATGCATGTATATTATATTGTGTAGCTTAGTTTTATGGTGATCTTGTTCCAATCCTGGCTGTATAGTTATTTTCATCTTTAGACGACGAGATTTACCCCAAGGTCTATGGTGATTTACCAACGTGTCGATTCTTTTTCAATTTGGAGTAGCATATTCTTCTTCTTTATGCACTTTCATTATCTCTTAGATATCAGACTCTAGTTAGTTTAGTTATTTATTCTATCGGGTTTGTCTCCAAGACCATCTTGATTTGTAGTGGATTGTTTGATGATTGAATAAATAAGATTATTAAGTTTATTTCCTTGTCTTGATTATGACTTAGTTCGTGGATGATCGATATATGTCTATTATACTGGTTAGGGACCATTATATATCATAGACATCGTACTACCGTCGATGTTACGATGTAGACTGAACTTGGCTATTTACTCATATCCTAAAAGTGGGAGCGGATCGTGACACCGGTGGTGACTTACCTCACAACCAGTCCCTCCTCCGTCGAACCTGGATCTAAAGTAGCACCTTTGCCTTCTTCCCTAGCTAGTCACCTCCTCTACCACACTATCGCACTGACAATCCTTCTCCTATTGTAACTTTATCCCGACCGTCAAGTTTGCTAATGGTCGCCACGACGATGTTGCGAACCAACGTCCTCGACACCCAGGCCCCTGCGACCTCCTTTTCCACACTATCGCACCGACAATCCTCCTCCTTACTGTAACTTTATCCTGATCGCCAAGCTCGCTAAAGATTACGAAGACGCCTTCGCCAACCACCGTCCTCGATTCCTAGGCCTCTCTGAACTCATCCTTCTCCATCCTTGTCATCAGCCTTAGGCATTGTCGCAACATTCCTCTAGCCCTGCTCCTTGAGAAGACCTAGTGCAAACCCCCTAAATTTTTACTATAAAATTTTAATTTTTTATTATTTATTTAATTGGTGTTGATTTTATATTCGTTATTTTACGTCGTGTACGAATACGTATATTCAAAGTATATATTTTTATATATATACAAAGTTTTTGTAGTATATAATTCTTCATATAGAAATTAAGTATATTTTTCTAAATTATATAATATAGATATTATTTTGTTTGAGTATAAAATATAACATACCGTATTTTGTCAAAACTCTAATTATTTAAAAGACTATTTTTATTTATCTAAGTATAAATAAAGCTTAGAAAAATATGTTTTATGTAAAATACTATTTGCATGTGGGGACATGAAATTTAATTCATGTATGTATATTGAATTTTTGAAATTATTTTATCCTAATTGATTAAAAATATTTTGAAGTATTATCTATTAATATTTAAATATTTATTGCAATTTTTGAGATTAATTATTAATATTATTTATTATTGATATTTCAAAATTTATGGATTAATGTAAATCATTTATAGTAATTTAAATTTAGATTTAATTTATTAATTTTATCCTAAATAGTTTTACTTATAGATAAGATCTAGCTAGATACAAATTTGGATTTGTAATTGGATTTGATTGGTTTTAAATGGATTTGAATTATCCAAAGGGGTTTTAAATTTTTTCTAGCTCATATCCAACTAGGAGTTCCACCCCCTATATATAAGGGAGCCTCCATAAGCTTTCATCCACCAAATTGTCTCCACAAATATTTTCTACCGAGGTGTGTATCGTGTCCGTGTCCGCTTGCCATCCACTATTTATTCTCTTGTACAGTACATTAATTTCTACGCGTCAGATAACCCCGAACGCTCCGTGTCTCGCAGGACACATCTCCCGACCCTCCTCTGTTGTGTCGAACACATCTCGACACAACCCCTAAAGACTCTAAACTGTGCCCATATTCTATCGTTGCCATCCCCGTTCACCTCCGCTGCCAGCAACACCAACCCTGCCACACACACCCTGACACCATCATCAACGCCAAAACAGGCCACCCCTGGTGCTCCGACACCCTCGCCACAACCAATCTCGTCTACCGACCGACAGGCCTCCGGCCAATACGCCTCGGCCGCATAACGCCAGACCCCACCATCACCGACAACCACCATCACCGTCACTTTCGCCACCCAAAATTTTCCCAAAAACAACCAAATACACCACCACCAACAACAAATTAGAAATAGGAAGCCCTCACCTGAGCCCTCCGCATGCCTCGCTGCCGGATCCCGACGCCGTCGTGGTTGGCAAGACCCCGTCTCTCACTTCTCCACTTCTCTAAACCCTCCGCCGTACGAGTCCCGTTTCTGCAGCCTCTGCGAGACTGGACACCGGCACTGCACCGCACAGTGCCACAGCCCCGGGTACTGTCATCGGCCTTGATATGGCCGTCATCGCACCTCTAGACTGTCAGCCCGGCCCTCCCCAACCGCTCCTCCCTTGGCAGCGGGCCACCGCGGCCTCTGGAGCAACGTGCCTCCCCTTCCGACCTCTTCCGCAGCTCCCTCTCCCCCTCCTCACCTTCTTCCCCTCTCTCGACGTCCGTTCACCTTCCCGCACTCTTGCCCTCTCGATCGCAGGCTCTTCCTCCTCCTTGCGCTTTTTTTAGAAACTCTTTCTCTTCCTTCCTTTTTAGTTTACAAAGAAAGGTCCTATATCTTTTCTCTTTTTGGTTCAGTTGTTACTTTACCCATCCCTTTATTCTGATATTAGCTAATGCTTTATATATTATTTTTATTTTATAATAATAATAATAATAATAATAATTATTATTAGTATTATTATTATTATTATTATTATTATTATTATTTTGTTCGTTATTTATGTATAGGGGACAACAGAGGTTCTGCTACCGTATAAAATTACTAAGCTTACTTGAAGTATATATATATATTTGTTAAAATATTATATATAAATATATATGTATTAGTCATAATATTTTTATTAATTTTTTAACTGAATTAACAATATCAGTATATATGTACTGATATGAGAATAATAGTATTATAATGGTATTATTTGCTATTTGTTTTGATGTAAAAATAATTTTATATAATTTTGGGATAAGGGGGTTTAGAAGTCCACTAATACTATTATTAATATTATTTTAGAACTAGTTTTGTGCCTAAATATCTTATTATTACAAACTTAAAATAATAATAATAATTTTTGTCCAAAAACCATTTACAGCTTTTGGGTATTTTGCAAACATCATGTTAACTAAAAGAAAAAAAGGGGTGATTTACAAAATTTTAAATGATTCTAGTATTTTCCATTATTCGTCTAAATTATATTTACTAATAAAATACAGTCATCTAACTAGAAGTTTTATTTTTGACATAACTTAGTATTTGCCTGAAAGGGTTTTAGATTTTAAAGTAACACTATTTTAAGTACAATAATAATTTTTTTATGGTATTATATATGTCTTTCAGAAACCATATATTCTTTTCTTTTCTTTTTTCACCTTCCTTCGATTTTTCCTCCATCCCACAACTAAACCCATTTTCCTATTCCCTCGCCAATTCTACACGTCCCCTAGCGTCCCTAGCTAATTCGTCCATTCTGGACCCAATGGAACAGTCCGTGTCACTATTGGAGGCCACCTTGCATAGTTGAAACACCGAAGTCAAATCAGTGCCACCGTGATTATCGTACCACACTCGGCAACATACCAGACAAGTATACCTTGCTAATTATCTGTTATATTATTTATTTTCTGTATTATTTACTTTGTTTCATATTTGTTAGTTTATAAACTGCGCATCCAAGCCATACTTAGGTGCAAGCAACTTTATTAGTCGTTACTTTATTTTATGCATGTTGACTTAGTTTTAGCAGACTACCTTCTTGTGGGGGGATATCCTTATATCTCTTTGGCCATGACACTCACAATACACGGTTTGAGACATTTTGCTAGGGGCACGACTTATTGACTGGCCATCTCTATTGTCGTGTGACGGATAGATCGTAACTGCTATGATTAAGGTATAGAGACTCAAGCAGTTACAAAATTGGGCGGGTCATGGACATGACTTGGTCAGTGTGGAAAATATTGGGTGAGGACAGTCACT
This sequence comes from Iris pallida, assembly GCA_029216955.1. Classification (NCBI taxonomy): domain Eukaryota; kingdom Viridiplantae; phylum Streptophyta; class Magnoliopsida; order Asparagales; family Iridaceae; genus Iris; species Iris pallida. The sequence goes on from JANAVB010031218.1 coordinate 6,429,331, forward strand.
AATACGTATAGGGAAGCCAAACAGATAAACCATAGTTTTCGAAAGGAACTATGGCGAGATTATTTTGCAGATACCTTCTGACGTTTTGGACGTTACGGTCGGATACGTATGACTGGATGCCAGTTACGTACTTATAGCCGAAATCCCACCCATGCGCAATGAAAGTTCTCCTTAAATTCATAATAGACGGTTAGAATTCCCTTTACATATTTGCGTCTAGGTTAGTCTTTTGTATATTATTTTATTATTCTGACAGTTCATATTAGCATATTCTTTTTGTATCTTGTTACGACCCTCTGAGGACCTGATAATTTCTCCAGGTGTATTTGTGAATTTTACAGGTGCTCTAGCTAAGGACATTGTTTACAATGTACCTTCGCGATGCTAGCTTTTGGATTGTCTTTCGCTTCGGTCGACTCTTCCATCGTCACTACGTATTTCTCTCTTTTTGTTGGTAGTAGATTGTCTCCGCCCAACATATTGTACAAAGATTTTTTATTGTTGATTATATGATATCTTTTATTCTTTTATTTTGTGGATGAGATTAGTTAGCCTTGGTTTTACTATATTTACAGCTTATGTACACATACAAGGATTCTATATATTAGAGCACACTTCGTATGTATACATCTGGCATATCTACCTACTTGTCCTAAGTATTTTGGGACTGGGGCGTTACATGTTTTTGTGGTGGCCAATACAGGTCTAGATAAATTGTTTGGTTACTTTACCGTACCAAGCAAGCCTGCATATAGGATTAGAGTCTAGAATCTCATCCACATATTTGACCGCCTTCCTTGATTTTGTCCTTCAAACTCTCTCTTGACTCCTTAAATTGCATCTTGCTTGATTCCCTCTACCGTTAATTCTTATCCTTCTTTCGTTCTTGATAGTGGTTAGGAAGGTAACCCATACTAGGTGGACATGACCCATTGTCCCATCACCTTACTAGTTTAACACTTGTAAGTTAGGTAGAATACCTTACGACTTAACCTTCCTTGTGACCTTAACCAAGCCTTAGACAATTAAACCGTAGGACGACTGTATTGGCACCAACATTGGACATGATTCTTAATGAGTTTGAACTAATTCTACTTTCTTTCAATCTTAATCTCCCGTGTCTATGTTTTTACCATCTTGACTAATGTTGCTTCTATAATCTAGTTTTGCAAGCTCATTCCTTACCAAGCTTGTTGATGACATATTTTATTGGGAGCGCTTTCATTAACATATTGTCTGATCAGAACCGGTACATGATGGTCTGATCAACCTAGTGCACTTTGGTTCGCTTTTAGATATCGTTCTACGTGGATGGAGACATAGTTAAACTTGGCCTCTAGAGTCTCATCCATGACTGCCTTGGTAATTCTCTTTTGAATGATTCAGTCGCCTTTGAACCACGTAATCGTAATCAATGTTATCTTTTTCGAACTCTATATTGCTTTCGCCCTTCACCTATTTTAGAAGGACGAAGGCGCTTGTACTTGAATTTCCCTCTAGCTGTCCTATCACTTATGACCATTACCACTTAATGTGACTCCATCTTCGTCTTAAACTATTTGTCCTTTCCCTCGATCCTAAATCTACTATTATGACCTTCCAATCATTTGAATTTAATAATAATTCAAATCGTCCCCTTATTCGTGCCCTCAATCTAGATGCCTACCATGCAATCTTCTCCGAGGAACAATATATTCCAAGTCCCTAAATTATTCTCTTTATTCTACTCGATTCCTTATTATTCTCAAATTCGTGTTATCATAATTTATTGCCTTAACTAGCGACCCTCCACATCCATGATGTATTTTAAAAAACACGATTTTCTAAAGCATGTTTGTGTTGAACGTCGTTTCCTTGCCTCGCTCAATGATTCGATTGTGTTGCCTTATCGATATACCCTTTTACCTTCTCAACCCCCCAATTATTCTTAATTTCGAAGTCGAAATTCTTGTAAGTTGGGTAAGATGTAAACCCCCTAATTTTTTACTATAAATTTTTATTTTTTATTTTTTATTTAATTGGTGTTTGTTTTATATTCGGTATTTGACGTCGTGTACGAATACGTATATTCAAAGTATATATTTTTATAACAAAGGTTTTGTAGTATATAATTCTTCATATAGAAATTAAGTATATTTTTCTAAATTATATAAGATAGCTATTATTTTATTTGAGCATAAAATATAACATATCGTATTTTGTCAAAACTCTAATTATTTAAAAGACTATTTTATTTATCTAAGTATAAATAAAGTTTAGAGAAATATGTTTTATGTAAAATACTATTTGCATGCGGGTACATGAAATTTAATTCATGTATATATTGAATTTTTGAAATTATTTTATCCTAATTTATTAAAAATATTTTGAAGTATTCTCTATTAACATTTAAATATTTATTGCAATTTTTGAGATTAATTATTAATATTATTTATTATTAAGATATTTCAAATTTTATGGATTAATGTAAATCATTTATAGTAATTTAAATTTAGATTTAATTTATTGATTTTATTCCTAAATAGTTTTACTTATAGATAAGATCTAGCTAGATACAAATTTGGATTTGTAATTGGATTTGATTGGTTTTAAATGGATTTGAATTATCAAAAGGGGGTTTTAAATTTTTCCTAGTTCATATCCAACTAGGAGTTCCACCCCTTATATATAGGGGAGCCTCCATAAGCTTTTGATCCACCAAATTGTCTCCACAAATATTTTCCACCGAGGTGTATATCGTGTCCGTGTCCCCTTGCCATCCACTATTCATTCCCTTGTACAAGTACATTAATTTCTTCGCGTCCGACAAACCCGGACGCTCCGTGTCTCACAGGACACATCTCTCGACCCTCATCTGTTGTGTCGAACACATCTCGACACAACCCCTAAAGACTCTAAACTGTGCCCATGTTCTGCAGCTGCCATCCCCGTTCGCCTCCGCTGCTGGCAACACCAACCCTGCCACACACACCCTGACACCATCATCAACGCCAAAACAGACCACCCCCGACGCTCCGACACCCTCACCACAACCAATCCCATCTACCGACCAACAGGCCTCCGGCCAATATGCCTCGGCCGTACAACGCCAGACCCCACCATCACCGATAACCACCATCACCGTCACTTCCGCCACCCAAAATTTTACCAAAAACAACCAAATACACCACCACCACCAACAACAACAAAAATTAGAAAAAGGAAGCCCTCACCTGAGCCCTCTGCCACGCCTCATTGCCGGATCCCAGCGTCGCCATGGTTGGCAAGACCCCATCTCTCACTTCTCCACTTCTCTAAACCCTCGGCCGCACGAATCCCATTTCCACAGCCTCTGCGAGACCGGCCACCGGCACTACACCGTACGGTGCCACAGCCCCAGGTGCGGCCGCCGACTGATCGGCCTTGATATGGTCGCCGTCGTACCTCTAGACTGTCAGCCCGGCCCTCTCCAACCGCTTCTCCCTTGGCAGCGGGCCACCGCGGCCTCCCGAGCAACACGCCTCCCCTTCCGACCTCTCCCGCTCCTCACCTTCTCCCCCTCTCTCGGCGTTCGCTCACCTTCTCGCCCTCTCGATCCCAGGCTCTTCCTCCTCCTTGTGCTTTCTTTAGAAACTCTTTCTCTTCCTTTCTTTTTAGTTTACAAAGAAAGGTCCTATGTCCTTTCTCTTTTGTTACTTTACCCATCCCTTTATTCTGATATTAGCTAATGCTTTATATATTATTTTTATTTTATTACTATTACTATTATTATTGTTGTTGTTATTATTATTATTTTGTTCGTTATTTAAGTATAGGGGACAGCATGGGTTCTGCTACCGTATAAATTACTGAGCTTACTTGCAGTATATATATATTTGTTAAAATATAATATATAAATTTATATGTATTAGTCATAGTATTTTTATTAATTTTTTTAACTTAATTAACAATATCAGTATATATGTACTGATATGAGAATAATAGTATTACAATGGTATTATTTGCTATTTGTTTTGATGTAAAAATAATTTTATATAATTTTGGGATAAGGGGGTTTCGAAGTCTACTAATAATATTATTATTATTTTAGAACTAGTTTTGTGCCTAAATATCTTATTATTACAAACTTAAAATAATAATAATAATTTTTGTCCAAAAACCATTTGTAGCTTTTGGGTATTTTGCAAACATCATGTTAACTAAAAAAAAAGGGGTGGTTTGTAAAATTTTAAATGATTCTAGTATTTTCCATTATTCGTCTAAATTATATTTACTAATAAAATACAGTCTATCTAACTAGAAGTTTTATTTTTGACATAACTTAGTATTTGCCTAAAAGGGTTTTAGATTTTAAAGTAACACTATTTTAAGTACAATAATAATTTTTATGGTATTATATATATCTTTCAGAAACCATATATTCTTTTCTTTTTTCACCTTCCTTCGGTTTTTCCTCCATCCCGCAACTAAACCCATTTTCCTATTCCTTCGCCAATTATACATGTCCCCTAGCATCCTTAGCTAATTCGTCCATTCTGGACCCAATGGAACAGTCCGTGTCTTCCATCTAAGGTCACCTTACGTAGTTGAAACACCAAAGTCAAATCAGTGCCAAATGATCATCGCACCACATTCGGCAACATACCAGACAAGTATACCTTGCTAATTAACTGTCATATTATTTATTTTCTGCATTATTTATTTTGTTTCATATTTGTTAGTTTATAAACTGCGCGTCCAAGCCATACTTGGGTGCAAGCGACTCTATTAGTCGTTACTTTATTTATGCATGTTGACTTAGTTTTAGCGGACTACCTTTTGTTGGAGGATATCCTTATATCTCCTTTGGCCATGACACTCACTTTACACGGTTTGAGATATTTTGCTAGGGGCACGACTTATTGACTGGCCATCTCTATTGTCGTATGACGGATAGATCGTAACTGCTATGATTAAGGTATAGAGACTCGAGCAGTTACAAAACTGGGCGGGTCATGGACATGACTTGGTCAGTATAGGAAATATTGGGAGAGGACAGTCACTAGTGCATATGGGAAGCTAAACAGATAAACCATAGTTTTTGAAAGGAACTATGCCGAGATTATATTTAAAGATACCCTCTGACGTTTTGCACGTTACGGCCGGATACATATGACTGGATTCCAGTTACATACTTATAGCCTAAATCCCACCCATGCGTAATGAAAGTTGTCCTCTAAATTGCACAATAGACGATTAGAATCCCCTTTACATATTTGTGTCTAGGTTAGTCTTTTGTATATTATTTTATTATTCTGACAGTTCATATTAGCACGTTCTTCTTGTATCTTGTTACGTCCCTCTGAGGACCCGGTGATTTCTCCAGGTGTGTTTATGAATTTCGCAGGTGCTCTAGCTAAGGACATAGTTTACAATCTACCTTCACGATGCTAGCTTTTGGATCGTCTTTCGCTTTGCTCGACTCTTCCATCGTCACTATGTATTTCTCTCTTTTTGTTGGTAGTAGATTTGTCTCCGCCCAACATATTGTACAAAGGCTTTTTATAGTTGATTATATGATATCTTCATTCTTTCATTTTGTGGATGAGATTAGTTAGCCTTAGTTTTACTGCATTTACAGCTTATGTATACATACGAGGATTCCATATATTGGAGCATACTTCGTATGTATAGAGCTGGTATGTCTACGTACTTGTCCTAAGTATTTTAGGACTGGGGCGTTACACCTAGTGGCCTCACCTGCTCCTATTTGCCACCTTACCAACTCGTATGAGCTATCTCCTCCATAGTCACCCGCGCCTCTCCATCGTTGAAGTCACAGAGATCTTGGAGAAGAAGAGTAGTTCTTTCGCTTATAAATTTCAACAGAAGATGAGTTGTAAAATAGGCTCATCGGACTATTCCTATGCTTGGACTATTCCTTGCACAAAGTTAGGCAAATTTCATGCAAGTATATGTTGTTCGTCTATATAATTTGTATGCCTATATTATTTTATATCTTTCATTTAGTTTTGGTTCCTATATTTCTATATTAGTGCTATTGGATCTGTTGTATCCTACTAACATGTAGTTGCTTGCATAGCTATTCTTGACTATTATTATAGATGGTTACATGTCTGGTTTTAGGTCCCAATATTACAATGAGTACTTGAACCGTCTTGACATGTGTAGTTTCATTGGGTGGGACAATCATTTGGCATATGGGATATATTACATTTTTTGAGTGGTACATAGTTTTCGAAGAAAAATACGGTGCGAGAGTGATACACTTTCCGAATGATCTATAGTCTCAGAAGGAGAATGCGGTGCGGGAGTGATACACAATTTGACTCTGGCATATGTGGGGTACAATGCAATTTACACAAGTACCTTGTGTAGTCGAACTAATTCAGCTTGTTATCCCATCCTTACGAACGTTGCCCTAAATATCCATATTCACGTAGATTGGTTGTCCTAAATATGCATATTCATTGCCTCATTCTTTTTATTTTTGTTTTTTTCCTTCCTTTTTATAATTTTATTATACAATATGTATTCATCCTCGTTCTTTTTCTTAGTATTTTCGTGGGACTTAACCATAAATATATTGAGAAAATTTGAGTTGCACTCCACTTTATTTACCGATTTTCAAGGTGCACCCCACTGCTTTACCATAATATAGGGTACCACCCACTTTTGATGGAAACCCTCCTTCACTCACAGTCAACCTCTTTGACCAACTTTTTTGGACTGAAATACCCCCTTGTCATTTTTTCTTTCCTGTGCCCCCCAACCCACCCGCGTCCACCGCTGCTACCCCCTCATTTTCGAGGTCCCCTCCCCGTCGTCGCCCACTACATGCCGCCACCCCTCATCGTCGTGCCCCCCTCTGCCTCCTCCCCACGACCACCCTGTCCTCGCTTTGCCCCCCTCCATGTCGCACATTCTCCTCGCCGGCGGCCCTTCCCCCGCGCCAACAGCAGCAACAACAACATGAGCTCCGACGGCCGGGGTTGGGCTGCAGACGGCTGGGATTGGGGAACTACCATATCAATGTAGCATATATAGTATTAAATATATATATTAAAGTAATATTTTAATAACATAAAAATATCTTATTTAATTTTGGAAAACTAATTATCAATATTCTATAATAATAGTTAATATATTTATTCATAGAAAAACATGGATACAAGTCTCATATTGATTCTACATCAATATACTTAGACTTATTCCATAGTTTGGCTCACGAAACTTTTCTATAAATATTAATTCAAAAAAAATAGTATAAATAAGTAAAAATATGTTTTTCTTATCAAAACGTGCACATAATTTATTTTGGACAACTCTCATGAAGTTTCGAAGCATATGGACAAATAGAACTCATGAATTTCGGTGTTTTGTTATTACGACAAAATGTTCAGATTTTTAATAAATAGTAAACAAAACCAAAATGCTGCAAAAGTATATGCCTTGGAAAGCTTAGGAAGTCTAGTTTTTTTTTACCAAAACTATACAGAAGGTCAAAGTTGTAGAAGCATGGAATCTATGCGCCATAGAACCCAAGTTCGAGAAGGCGCAGTCATATGCGCCGTAAACAGCATGCGCCTGATGCTATAGTCATAGTTGGCACATCATAAAGATAGCAAAGAGAGAATGCATGAAAAGAAGATTTTTATTAGTCACAATTTGTTAAAGATCTATTACATGGACTTTTCATTGATATTTGTGATTACATGAAAAATCTAATGCAAAAAAGCCTACTATAAAGTCTAGCGCATCACTTCTAAGTCTCATCCACTTGCCACTGGGCGCATCACTACGACCTTGTCTTCGGCCATGTGGATCAGCTGCTGGGAGCGTAGACGCGAGCAGCAGGGTAGCGTATGGTCTTAACCTTGTCTTCTGACATATGGCGCATCATGTCAGAAGACGTTGGTTGAGCAGAATTTGGGTTGGCAATAAATCCAAACCCGATAATCAACATCTTGGCACTCGAATGTTGTCTCGGGAAAGAATATGGCCAGTAAAGTGCATGAGCATGAACTGCTCTGCCCATAGATAACTTGACATATCTTGTTCTCTGATGAAGTTCTTCGTCAAAATTGTAGGTTCTTTGGACGAGGAGACCTACAAGCCACAGCCGACCGACTCGCCAAGGTGGAGGCTTACGACCATCGAAAGTTAAGTGTGTTTTTGACATGAAGTCAGGTGAAACAAGAATGAGCAAATCCTCCTCACTTCGAACACACCTATTTATAAGCTAAAGCATAGTCAAACCATGTGCCAAATGGCAAACTCTCCGAGATTAATGGGATGAACATTACGTTAATGGCAATGAATCTGCCATCTCGATTTTAACTAAGTCAAAAGTTATTATTTCGAGCCCCAAAATGCTCTACGAGGTTGACTGATAACAATGCGCCTCTTCGACCATACTGGCTATAATGATGCGCCCCATGGTGGATGCGCCCCACAGACGATGCTCCAACATAGGCTCCTCGTCCACAAATTTTTTAATGCTAAGTGTCATATGTTAGCAGAACGCGCCTCAAAGATAGTAAAGACGATGCTTTTCATAAAAAATGAAGAGTCACCTACGTCAGCACACGTTGGCGTCATCATTACCCACTTTTTTTGGTTATAGTTGTGCTCAAACACGTGGCCAACCTTACCATACTTTGCATGTGCCCTAAAGCCATGCGCCCTAATGGCTATGCACTCAGTTCTCCCATACGATGAGTCGAGATGACGCATCGAACCTATCATATTTTCAATAGATTGAGATCTTTGAGCAATGTACACGTGCCATGTGTTATTGACTCAGTAATGCTCATGAACTGGTGCCAATCCCCAAAGATCTCAGCAACAAATGAATCTCAACAACTGCCACGTGTCAGCTCATCCGCAGCCTAATAATGCAGTTGCACCAGATTCAGTTCAAGCTTCCCGGACGCAGCATCCCTGCGCCCAAAAAGGCATACACGTAGAGTTCCTACGCGCCAAAAGGCTCATGCATGCATGAATGGATCGTTCCAACCTCTATAAATTGAAGGATCAATCCTTCATTCAAAGCATACAGACAGAAACAGTCGCCCAAACATTCAGAGAGTCCGAGTTTACATCAGGAGAGCCGAATTGTCGTCCAACCGAAGACTTACAATTTTCTCTTGGTTATCATCAGATCGTCAATAGAATAAAAGAAAATAGCAATAAATCTCCATCGCCATACGTCCCCAGAAAATGAATTGCACTCAAAAGATCCCATCGTGGATCAAAATTGTACACTTCTTTCGTTTGTTGAATATGAAAGTTCTTTAGCACTTTTCAATGGCAAACAAGCGGGCGATCTGCTTGGGATGACTTTCTCCTCCAACGAGAAAGTAGTATCACAATCCGATGACAACAAACTCGGCTCCTTCTAGAAGATGCTGGTTGTGTGCTTCGACCAACAAGCGTACAAGGAGTTCCTCTCTGATGGTAGCACGACCTCTTCGAAGCGGCTGCCAAAATCAAAGAAGACTCGCCAAGTCTGGGTGCCCAAAGGCGATGCGCCGTGCACCAACACTGAGGGAAATATGCCGGTACAGCCACTCCTTCCTGCTGACTCCAGCAACAAGCAAGATGCTACTTCTGGAGTAGCACATCTGTCTTGGAAGTGTAGTGTTGATTGCCACTCCCAGTCTGTCCTATCCCAGTCAAAGCGGATGTACCGAAAGAACAAAGGTGCAGCCGTACTCCCGCGTATGAACTCTATTGTACAGGGAAAACTCTCTATTTTTTGATAGAATCACTTGCCACCATGGCAAAAAAAAGTTGGGTTCTGAGTACTATATGCCTTCGCGGGCTAGCACGAAGAAATCCAAGGCAGCACGAGCCATGCACCCTCAATATACTATGCCAACAGTAAACCAGAAATGTGTGTTGAAAGTCATACGCACGGCTGATGGCAAGCTGTACAGAATTGACTCAGACGCTCTTGCGTCCCGAATGGAACAGTTCTCAAAGTCCCTCTCCCACTTGGGGGCATCCCATGTGCTGGAACTAAGTTAGGGGAAAATCTTGTGTTGTCGAACCCATGCGTCCATGTGGGCTGTGTGCATGAAGTTGGTTCGACGCACAATCAGTGTTGTTCTGCTATTAACAATTTGGGCACGTCTTATGTGCTGGAACTAGATCATGGAGTGTGAAACCAAGTTTTTGTATGTGTAATATTATTATTATTATTAGTATTATAATATTATTATAATTATTAGTATCATTTTGGGTTTTAAAATCAATTTCAAAAAAAATAATAAACATGGATTTTTTGATGCTGACCCAGACCCGAGCCCGGACCCGATTCCCGAACCCAGACCCAGTCCAAATCTTACTCTTAAAATCTGATTTGTTTTATTAAATATATATATATATATATATATTTCCTTTGAGCTGGTCCAATTTGGACCAGCAACCCACGTACTACTCTCCCCTCCTCACTTTGCTCTTCCTAAAAACCCTCACACCCACGTACAACTCTCCCACTCCCCCTCTTATAACTCCCCACCTCTACACTCAAAAACTCCACCTCTCCCTCTACTCTTCTTTCTCCAGAGAACAACAACCCCTTTCACCCGAACTCCTCTTCCCCAAACTCCCCTCCATCCTTCCCGAGCAAACCCTCCAGCACGCTTCCCGAGCCCGACCCCCGACCGGTCGCGCCCCGCAGCCGTCTCCTCCGGCCAACCCCATTCGCCGGCCCCCAGCGCCCTCTTCGCAGCTCCCCCGGCCGTCCGGACCCCCGGCTCACCGGCCCGACCCCCTTCGCAGCGGACCTCCAACCCCGCGCGCCCTTTCAGTGCCTCCCGGCCTTCGCGCCGACCCCATCAGGCGCCAACCCCTTCGCAGCCCCCGGCTCCCTGCGCCCGACACCGGCGCCCAGCCCCGGCGCGCTTCCCGCAGCCCCGGCGCCCCACGTCGCCGGCCAGCGCTGATCTCGCGTGTTTCCCGTGCCCTAGCACGAGGAACATTGTTCTCCCCGACGCACCCTGAGGCTGTCCGCTGTTCTGGACAGCGTCCTTCGCTGGGTTTCAACCCCGATCTGTGGATTTGCGCATCCCGAGTCTGAGACAACCCTTCGAATTCCGTCATTTTGGGTAAACCCTGGTTAATCACAGTAGTTCGTCCCTCTCCGGTGTCGATGATGAATTGGTCCACGAGTTTCCTTTGGGAAATTCGATTTTTGGGGTGAACGTCGTTCCCGGGATTTCCGAGGAACGTCGGGAAGTTCTGTTATTTGGTTTTCCTTATTTTTAAAATATTTTAGAAATGGTTTTCTAAATACTTTAGTTTTCGGATCTTTCCGATTATTGTGCTGTGATGTTCTGGTTTAGTTTCGGACTCCCGAATTTGTTTCGGGTCGCTCCGAATTAATATTTGGAATGTTTGTGGTTATTTATATATATATATTTTGGGATTCCCTGGTTTGGGATTTGCAGGAAAATATTGGCACACATTTCCCAATTTTTGGGTTGACCAAAAATAGAGAAAATGCTGCCAAAATTTTCTGTAAATTTAATTATATTCTTAAAAATGATTTTAAAATGGATTTCGGAAATATATTAAATATTTTGGATTTTGGGCGATGACCGTATCGGTATGTGGGCCCCGGCTAAGTGCAAACGAAACCGGCTTCGTCCGGACGTTGAGGCATTAGCCTAGTTGACGATTGGACCATATCTGAGACTCGTTATTATTTAATTTATTTTATTATTTATTTTATTCATATTTAAATTATAGGAAGTTTAGAACTAACGACCGTTTTTGTCTTATTTCAATTTATGTAAATAAATTGTAATGGGCATAAGCCCAGCTGGTTGTTGGCCCTGTGACTTGTAAGTTGGTAGCATAGGATTTTCTGTTGTTTTCTGCTTTTTCGAGTTTTTGTAGCATACGCGTAAATCTAATAATAATTATTTTCATATAGAAAATTAATAAAGTTTTCTCACAATAAAATTTACAAGTTTTAATATTTAAACAACGATCATGTATTTCTCATTAAAATAAGAAATTTAGTTTTATATGTATAATTACGAAAATACAAAGTTTTAATCAATTAATTTGGTATCGACGAGTTTTTTCCAAAATACAAAGTTTAAACGATCTTTCCCTCGTTATTAATTCAACGCACCAATAATCGCATTTTTTGTTCGTGCTTTGTTAATAAAGAATTAAAATTGGTTAGGACACAATTAGAGATTTCAACTAGCGTAGTTAGATTGGTAACCCTGGATTCTGAGTCAGTTTCTCGAATGTAGAAATTCAAGGACGATCCTAATTTCCCATCTCGAAGTCTCCAACTTTCCAGTCCAGTTCATTTGAGACAAGTACATTTTGTGTTAGTTTACAGTTTTTTAATAATCGCTTTACTGCAAGTTTAAACCACGATGCAACACGGAACTCTCCCTGAGAGCATTGACTGTAACTACTGTAACTACTGTAACTGTTTGGGGACTGGGGGGGTAGTGTAATGAGTATGACCACATCCAAACTACTGTAACTACTGTAACTATATTAGCTTACCCCTCATACACACGGGGATAAGCCGTATCTGAACTGTAACAAACCCAAGCCGGTCATATTCATTGCCTATTCAAATCACACTGTTTTACTGTTAGAAAACTGTTCATTTCTAAATTGTTTAAAAGTGCATGATTCTATTATTATTTTAATTGTCAAATTAGCATGAATTGTACTTTGCTCTCTCCTGACTGGAGATAACATTTTTAGGGAACATCGAGGATGCTGAGCTGTTATACTATACAACAGCTAATATGACCCGGTTCTGTACCCTGTTGGAGGATGCAGGACTTGAGGCCGGCGAGCCGAACGCTTAGCTAGATTTTCTGTTTCTAGATTTGTTGTTTTAGAATTTTGTAATTTGATTTCAGCTTTTAATTCAGTTCTTTCACATTCCAGTTGTACTTATTTCAAATGTTTAATAAAGTTTCATTTCCCGAATTTTGAGTTGTGACAAACATAGATGTTGTTGTGGATTACCTGCTAATGGAACAGCTTACTGCCGCCGTCTCAACAACGGTGCAGGCTGGGCATGATTCGGTTCGACCCAATTTGTTGGGATCGGGTCGTGACATGTTTTTAGTGATGGCCCATGCAGGTCAAACAACAACTTAGGAAAACATACCCAGAAACAATTAGAACACTAGAACATTGATTTGTCACAACATAGGTCCAAATTATATATAAATAAATATTTTTGTCTGATTATAGACTGGTAGGCTACCTTGCTTATGTGCGTATCCTAAACCTTTCAGAGAATAGCCATTGACAAGACCAATCCTGCTGGCGATGAGGTGTCATCTCCGGATCATACCCTATTTCCTCAACCAAGTCCAGGGTTTATTCCCTCGCAGCTGATTGACCGTCCCCATAATGCATCCAGTGAAGTTTTTACTACACCGGCGGATCCTACCTCTTCTCAAACTGAGTTGCATTTCCTTGGTGGAGTATCCATTCCTGTTGCTCCACCAATACCAGCAAACACCTCCCAAATGGTTGCCCTATTTCAAGAAATCCTGGAGTTCCAGAAAGCTCAAGATGAAGCCCAGCAGGAACAGATGAATATCACGAGAGAAGACATGAAGAACGTCGATGAGGTAGCCTTAGCTATCTTAAACCACGTTGGAGCGGAACCTCGTCCTAGGAGGGATACCCCTGAATCTGGGAGAAATTTGAGCCCTATCCGGCAGTCATATCGTAAGAAGCTATTGGTTTGTTACTACTGTAAAAGGCTTGATCACCAAGCCAATATTTGTCGCAAGAGACTGGAGAAAAGTTTGGCATGTGGATCTGCTAAACATCGGGTAAAGGACTGCCCCTTATCTTTCCATCAAACCAGAGCACATATCCCAGCAACACCTATTAGGCCACAACCTAGGGACTCTCTTCCTATCCAGCAGACCTTGTCTCCTACAATAAGGCATGATATAGACTTGAGGTCCATAGAAGATGAAGCAGTTGGAGACTGCTCATGCAAGAGCCAGAACAATGAAGAATAGTACCTAGGACTGCTGAATAGCATTATCTATTGTTATAAGAAGTTGTAACAGGATGTCCTTAGATCAATCATGAGAGTTTTTGCTGTAATTCGCCATTATGAATAAAATTTTTAGTTATACCTTTATGGTAGATGTTTTTCCCGATAGTCTTCCCAGATTACCATAGTTCGAGGCATAGAATTCATCATTGACCTAGTCCCCGGCTCTCCCCTATCTCTAAGGGACGCTACAGAGTCAACCTGAAGGAGGCCAAGAAGATGAAGGACCAGATCAATGAACTGAAGGCTCTGGGATTCATTCGAGACAGAGCTTCACCCTGGGGAGCACCTGTCTCATGTGTGCCCAAGAAGGACGGAACAGTGCAGATGTGTATCGACTACCGGGCGCTGAACAATATCACCATCAAGAACAAGTACCCTTTGCCCTGGATCGATGAACTATTTGATCAATTGAGCAGAGCCATGGTGTTTTTGAAGGTTGATCTTAGATCTGGCTACCCCCAGATCAGGGTCAGGAAGGAAGATATTCCCAAGACGGCATTCAACACCAAGTATAGGCAGTTTGAATTCTTGGTCATGCCGTTTGGACTGACGAATGCTCCTGCGGTGTTTATGAACCTTATGAACAAGGTTTTCCATGAATATCTAGATCAAATTGTCGTTGTCTTCATCGATGACATTCTGATCTATTTAAAGACGGAAGAGGAGCACGAAGAGCACCTTAGGAAAGTTCTGGAAACTTTGAGGAAGGAGAAGCTGTATGGTAAGCTTTCCAAATGTGAATTCTTTCTAGACAAGGTGGATTTTCTTGGCCATGTTGCCACAGGAGGAGGAATTTCGATGGATCGAAGAAGATAGTCGCTGTTGAGAAGTGGTCTACCCCAAGCTCAGTTGCTGAAATCGGGAGTTTCTTGGGCTTGGCTGGCTACTACCGGAAGTTCGTGAAGGATTTTGCCAAAATTGCTGAGCCAATGATGAAGCTCACTCGGAAGAATGAAGAGTTCATCTGGACGAAAGATTGCCATGCATCATTTGAGAAGCTGAAGAAGAGACTTACCACTGCACCAATCCTTGCGCTACCCGCAGGAACTGGTGGTTTCTTAATCTACAGTGATGCCTCAGGTAAAGGACTGGGTTGCGTTCTTCAACAACATAGAAAAGTAATTGCTCATGCATCTAGGCAATTACAGACTCATGAGAAGAACTATCCCACACATGATTTGGAGCTTGCAGCGGTAATATTTGCATTGAAGTTATGGAAGCATTACCTTTATGGAGAGAGAGTAGAAATATTTACAGACCACAAGTATGATTTTACTTAGAAGGAGCCGAACATGAGGCAAAAAACATGGCTGGAGCTGATGAAGGATTTTGGCATCAATCTACAGTACCACCCGGGTAAGGCTAATGTAGTCGCAGATGCACTTAGTCGATACCCTATGGCGATGTTTTGACCAGGGAGCGGCACCTGCTAAAGGACATCAAGAAGCTTGGACTGGAGATTATACTGCCTGGAAGGAAGGAGCTGGATGCTGATCCATTGTTGATGAAGTTGCAAGTGAGCTCGAGTCTGATGGACAAAAAAAACAAGGAGACGCAGTTTCAAGACGAGACACTTTGCAAACTTAGAGATCAAGTGTTGGCAGGAACACTTGAGGGTTTTCTCAACCGCCAGCGATGTAGCACTGAAGAATGGTACGAGGCTTTGTGTACCAACTGGCGAACTGAGGAACGAGCTGATGCAAGAAGCGCACCAGTCGCAGTATTCCATACATCTTGGAGCCAACAAAATGTATCGAGATATGCGTACCATTGGTTGGTGGTTTGGAATGAAGAAAGACGTGGCCAGGTATGTTGCTAGATGTTTAATTTGTCAACAAGTGAAGGCTAGCAGACAGAGACCAGCAGGATTATTGCATCCGCTTGACATCCCGGAATGGAAATGGGAGCACATAATTATAGATTTTGTATCGGGACTGCCCCGATCCCAAGGAGGAAAGGATGCCATTTGGGTTATCGTGGACCGACTGACGAAGTCAGCTCACTTTATCTCCTTCAAGATTGGTCTATCCACCGAGAAATTGGCAGCACTGTACATGCGGCACACCTACCGAATTCATAGAGTTTCGGTAAGTATTGTGTCTGACAGAGATACTAGATTTACCTCTCACTTTTGGAAGAATTTGCATGACAGTTTGGGAACACAATTGAAGTTCAGCACTGTCCATCACTCCCAGACAGATGGACAATCAGAGAGGACAATCCAGACGCCTGAAGACATACCGAGATTTTGCGTCTTGGAGTTTAGAGGGTCTTAGGAAGATCATTTGCACTTGGTAGATTTCTCTTACAACAACAATTACCAAGCCAGCATTGGTATGACCCTATTTGAAGCTCTATATGGACGTCGTTGCCGTACACCACTTGCATGGGACGACGTAGAAGAAAGAGTACTGCTGGGTCCAGAGATGGTGACTGACGCAGTAGAGAAGGTGAATGCAAGCTCAGGATTGCCCAAGACAGACAGAAGCATTGGGTTGATAGTAGTAATCGACCAGTGAAGTTTGAAGAAGGAGATAGCATTTCTGTGAAGTTTTCTCCTACCAGAGGAACAATCAGTTTTGACGGAGCTGGAAATTGAGGCCAGGTACATCAGGCCATTTGAAGTTTAAGACGACTTGGAAAAGTAGCGTACTGGTTAACTCTACCAGCTAATCTTGAGGGCGTGCACAATGTCTTCTACGTATCACAGCTCAGACGCTACATTTCGGATCCGAGTCACATTTTGAATAATTCAGAGCTGAAGATTGGACTCAACCTTTCAGTGCCAGAGAAACCAGTAGCAAGCGTAGTCAGAGATGAGAAGAAGATCAGAAAATTTGAACCATCACATAACTCCAAATTCTTGCAATCATTATCTTTTCGTTCTAAACTTGACTGATGCTGCTAAGTTAGCCTAGTTTTGCAAGCTATTTCTTTATCAAGCTTGATCATGACAGTATTTTATTGGGTGCACCCACTAATATATTGTCGAATCAGGACCGGTGCATGATGGTCTGATCAACCTCGTGTACCTTGGTTCGCTTTTGTATTTTTTTCTACATGGATGATATCATAAATACAACTTGTCCCTAAACCGCCTCATCCACGACTGCCTTGGAAATTCTTATTGTTGGAGCTGAGTTACGGGCGTAGTACCCGTACCTGTTTGATTCTCCTACCATGCCTTTAATTTCGAGGACGAAATTTTCTAAGGAGGGAAGATTGTGAAACCCAGTTTTTGTATGTGTAATATTATTATTATTAGTAGTATTATAATATTATTATAATTATTAGTATCATTTTGGGTTTTAAAATCAATTTCAAAAAAAATAATAAACATCGATTTTTTGATGCTGACCCAGACCCGAGCCCGAACCCGATTCCCGAACCCAGACCCAGTCCAAATCTTACTCTTAAAATCTGATTTGTTTTATTAAAAATATATATATATATATATTTTCTTTGAGCTGGTCCAATTTGGACCAGCAACCCACGTACTACTCTCCCCTCCTCACTTTGCTCTTCCTAAAAACCCTCACACCCACGTACAACTCTCCCACTCCCCCTCTTATAACTCCCCACCTCTTCACTCAAAAACTCCACCTCTCCCTCTACTCTTCTGCCTCCAGAGAACAACAACCCCTTTCACCCGAACTCCTCTTCCCCAAACTCCCCTCCATCCTTCCCGAGCAAACCCTCCAGCACGCTTCCCGAGACCGACCCCCGGCCGGCCGCGCCCCGCAGCCGTCTCCTCCGGCCAACCCCGTTCGCCGGCCCCCAGCACCCCCTTCGCGGCTCCCCCGGCCGCCCGGACCCCCGACTCACCGGCCCGACCCCCTTCGCAGCGGACCCCCAACCCCGCGCGCCCTTCCAGCGCCTCCCGGCCTTCGTGCCGACCCCATCAGGCGCCAACCCCTTCGCAGCCCCCGGTTCCCTGCGCCCGACGCCGGCGCCCAGCCCCGGCGCGCCTTCCGCAGCCCCGGCGCCCCACGTCGTCGGCCAGCGCTGATCCCGCGTGTTTCCCGTGCCCTAGCACGAGGAACGTTGTTCTCCCTGGCGCACCCTGAGGCTGTCCGCTGTTCTGGACAGCATCCTTCGCTGGGTTTCAACCCCGATCTGTGGATTTGCGCATCTCGAGTCCGAGACAACCCTTCGAATTCTGTCATTTTGGGTAAACCCTGGTTAATCACAGTAGTTCGTCCCTCCCCGGTGTCGATGATGAATTGGTCCACGAGTTTCCTTTGGGAAATTCAATTTTTGGGGTGAACGTCGTTTCCGGGATTTTCGAGGAACGTCGGGAAGTTCTGTTATTTGGTTTTCCTTATTTTCGAAATATTTTGGAAATGGTTTTCTAAATACTTTAGTTTTCGGATCTTTCCGATTATTGTGCTGTGATGTTCTGGTTTAGTTTCGGACTCCCGAATTTGTTTCGGGTCGCTCCGAATTAATATTTGGAATGTTTGTGGTTATATATATATATATATATTTTGGGATTCCCTGGTTTAGAATTTGCAGGAAAATATTGGCACACATTTCCCAGTTTTTGGGTTGACCAAAAATAGAGGAAATACTGCCGGATTTTTCCGTAAATTTAATTATATTCTTAAAAATGATTTTAAAATGGATTTCGGAAATATATTAAATATTTTGGATTTTGGGCGACGACCGTATCGGTCTGTGGGCCCCGGCTAAGTGCAAACGAAACCGGCTTCGCCCGGACGTTGAGGCATTAGCCTAATTGACGATTGGACCATATCTGAGACTCGTTATTATTTAATTTAATTTATTATTTATTTTATTCATATTTAAATTATAGGAAGTTTAGAACTAACGACTGTTTTTGTCTTATTTTAATTTATGTAAATAAATTGTAATGGGCATAAGCCCCGCTGGTTGTTGGCCCTGTGACTTGTAAGTTGGTAGCATAGGATTTTCTGTTATTTTCTGGTTTTGCGAGTTTTTGTAGCATACGCGTAAATCTAATAATAATTATTTTCATATAGAAAATTAATAAAGTTTTCTCACAATAAAATTTATAAGTTTTAATATTTAAACAACGATCATGTATTTCTCATTAAAATAAGAAATTTAGTTTTATATGTATAATTACGAAAATACAAAGTTTTAATCAATTAATTTGGTATCGACGAGTTTTTCCCAAAATACAAAGTTTAAACGATCTTTCCCTCGTTATTAATTCAACGCACCAATAATCGCATTTTTTTTTCGTGCTTTGCTAATAAAGAATTAAAATTGGTTAGGACACAATTAGAGATTTCAACTAGCGTAGTTAGATTGGTAACCCTGGATTCTGAGTCAGTTTCTCGAATGTAGGAATTCGAGGACGATCCTAATTTCCCATCTCGAAGTCTCCAACTTTCCAGTCCAGTTCATTTGAGGCAAGTACATTTTGTGTTAGTTTATAGTTATTTAATAATCGCTTTACTGCAAGTTTAAACCACGATGCAACACGGAACTCTCCCTGAGAGCATTGACTGTAACTACTGTAACTACTATAACTGTTTGGGGACTGGAGGAGTAGTGTAATGAGTATGACCACATCCAAACTACTGTAACTACTGTAACTATATTAGCTTACCCCTCATACACACGGGGATAAGCCGTATCTGAACTGTAACAAACCCAAGCCGGTCATATTCATTGCCTATTCAAATCATACTGTTTTACTGTTAGAAAACTGTTCATTTCTAAATTGTTTAAAAGTGCATGATTCTATTATTATTTCAACTGTCAAATTAGCATAAATTATACTTTGCTCCCTCCTGACTGGAGATAACATTTTTAGGGAACATCGAGGATGCTGAGCTGTTATACTATACAACAGCTAATATGACCCGGTTCTGTACCCTGTTGGAGGACGCAGGACTTGAGGCCGGCGAGCCGAACGCTTAGCTAGATTTTCTGTTTCTAGATTTGTTGTTTTAGAATTTTGTAATTTGATTTCAGCTTTTAATTCAGTTCTTTCACATTCCAGTTGTACTTATTTCAAATGTTTAATAAAGTTTCATTTCCCGAATTTTGAGTTGTGACAAACATAGATGTTGTTGTAGATTACCTGCTAATGGAACAGCTTACTGCCGTCGTCTCAACAACGGTACAGGCTGGGCATGATCCGGTTCGACCCAATTTGTTGGAATCGGGTCGTGACATGGAGCACATCACCCACATACATACCCAAGCGCTTGGCCTAGCCATGTGTCTAAAGTAGGTGTAAATGTGAATCTTTCTCGCACGATTTACGTGATGTGATTACTCATAAACGTAAAGCGGGAGAGATGACTACTATGCATAATGTATCTCTCGCGGGGCATACTTGTGCTACTGTCACCATCAATTGCTGATGTTGCAAGACTGCGGGCCCACCACCAAGGCAGTCCGTGTTCTAGCGACTGCAACCTGCTGCACCCGTCCGACATCATATCAAAAAGAGGGTGCCGATTAAAGACGAGGAATAACTCATAGTTACCTCGTGCCGTCCTACTTCATATTTTTCTGCCATAAAGAGAAAAAATCCTCCGATTTCGGCTAGTACATCCAAGAGCCGACTCCGTGGCAGCAAGTTAGCAGTGTCCAACATCGGGGTGTTTCAACACACCCGTTCCCAAAACAAGCCTTCCTCGGGTAAGATGACTTTGTCATCCACTGGGGTAGCAATCTTCCAGCAATCCACAATAATCCCTCGTTCAAAAATAAGGACATCCGTCATGGAATCGACACCGATTCGGCAGGGGGTAGCCAACTCTAGGATTCAGAAGAGGAAGCCTTGATGCAAACTTTTATGTATGATAACGAGGCTGAAAGTGAGAGGTCCACTGTTCCATCTACTTCAACCCACGTTATGTTTGTTTATATGACAGGGGTGGAAACGAAGAAGAGGGTGAAGCTTTGGCCCTAAATATCCTACATCGCATTAATACCCCGGAGACGGGTCTTAAAACTCTTACCACCTCCGTACAGGCCTTGACGTAGGTAGTGCTCGACATCTGGACGAGCTTAGATGCACATCCTCCAACCAGGGCACCCACATCCACAAGTCCTGACATAGGAACTAGTGAAGAATCAAATATACCACCATATCATGTACTGTCAGGAACAGGTCATCATACCCTAACTCGATCTTCTGCTCCCCTAGGGATGAATCATCATACCCTGCCTTGTTCGTCTGCTCCCACCTCAACCGAGGAACTGTTCGAGCTTGTGAGGGACCGATGCACTCGCGTAGAGGCTAAGGACAAACAGGAGGAGCTTCAGAAGCTTGGGATCCGGCAGCCCTATCCTTGTGAATAGAACAACATGGTCTATCCCCCCAACTATAAACCACAAACGCTGATGCCATTTGACGGGAAGGAGTCTCCCCGTCGATATTTGACATACTTTGCCTCCATGACAGGACATTTGCCCAAAGACGATGCCTTGCTCACGAGTCTATTCATTAAAGAGTTAAAGAGGGTAACTTACGAATGGTTTTGCAGCCTCCCTGATAATTGCATATCCTCCTTCGAGGATCTGAAGCACCTATTCTCTCCCGGTTCTACGAGGGCGGAATGGACATGACAATGTCCTCTCTTATGGACCTCACCCAAAAGGAGAAAGAGCCACTCCGAGCCTTCATTAAGCGGTTCCGTCAAGCAGCCCTAAGATTACCTTCTGGTATCCCAAAGCCTGTGCTAATGGATTCCTGCCGCAAGAACATGACATCGACAGTCAAACTTTGGGTGGATTGCACCCAATATATAGACTGGACCGCGTTCACTATCGGTGCTGATAGCCGAGATAAAGGCCCGAGATGCTCGCATCCTGGGAGTCAACTTCCCTGCGCTTGACGACAAAGGGAAATGCCATTCCAACAATAATAACAGTGGGTTGAATCCAAAGGAAAACATGCATTGACTGTTAATGCCTCCAAGGGTGCATTTTCTTCCACTCAGAAACCACCAGTCGCACCACAGCAGAAGAAGCTCTACTCCTTTAATAATGAAGACACTCTATAACTCTTTGAGGTACTTATACAAAGCGACAAGATAAAATTGCCTAATCCTAAGCGCCCCGATGAGGTCGACAGGGTTGGTGATCCAAAATACTATTACTATCATCGGTTCGTCGGGCATCCAACACGAGACTACTACATACTAAAGAACTACATCCAGCACATGATTAATGTGAATGTCCTTACTCTCGACTATGAGGACAAAACTGTCTCAACAAATATGTTGTCCCTTCAGTTTGGCACAATGCCGCCAACTGAGACCCAAGATGGCATTGTCCCTATCCCAAAGGCGACAATGGAAGTAACCAACCTTCCTCCAACTCGTGGCAACGTGAGTGGGCTGGTGCCACTCACCACACCCCAGGGCAAGATCATGTGGGTTCACCCAGATTTAGACCTGGAGCTGACTGAATCAGTTGTACGCTGTACCACCAAAAGCAAAGGCAAGAAGTCCAAGTCCTGCCAAATGGTCATCGCCTCTCCGGAAGATGCCTTACTGGTGGTGACAAGGTCAAAACAGAACACTTAGTAGAATGATGTTCCAGCTGAAGAGGCGCCTTTCTTCACCATTATTGTTGTTCCAGGGTAGGGTCCATCCTAACCTCCAGCAGCAGACAAACAGAAACAAAATGAGGCTCGTTCAGCATCTGAGAAAAGATGGCACCTCGGGGTTGATCAAACCCCACAAATATTGGCACAACTAGTTAATGCTCTCTCTAATTGAGCTTCTCAGGCTCTCTAAAGATACTCGGGATGCTCTATGTGAAGTGCTGAGAGTCCAGAGTCCTTCATCATTTAGGTCCAGCAGTCTGAAAAGCACCCAACAACATGTTCACACTACCATAATGTAGGAGAAATCATCCCCAATATTATATTTTTTTAGCAGGACATGCTACTCAAGAATAATAGGCACAACAGACCGTTGTATTACACATGGTATGTTAATGCCATCAAGGTGGACCGGATCCATATCGATCCAAGTTCTTCTCTTAGTATCATCCCTCGAAGTTTGCTCCAAACCTTGGGGATACCAATTCATCGATTGACTGCATCTAATACTATAATGAGCGGCTTCAACGCCGGTAAAAGCAACCCCTTGGGCAATATCCACTTGAAATATCAGATAGGTGATCTCCAGACAGAGGTGAACTGCTATGTCATAGCCGCTGACATATCCCACAACGTCTTGTTTGGACATCCATGGATACACGAGTACTTGGTCGTACCATCCACCCTCCACCAGTGCTTGAAGTATATAGCTGGCAACAGCATCGTTAGAATGGAGTTTGTTGATGTTGATCCCTTCAGAGGAATCATTGCATACTACAACGACACTGATCTAAGTCAGTCTACTTGGACGACAATGCCAATGATGCTAATGACAAAGCAGAAGCCAAAGCGATGAATGAAGAACTATTGAGAGTACGACTCAAAGGGAAACCTCCCCCGGTGTTAGCTTCTATTACGGCTAAGCTGTATGGGAAGGCTCCGGCTCCCCTGGTCGTCAAACTCCTAGGCAAGGCCCATGAGCCTATCAGGGTCAGATTATCGAGAAGGTCTCCAGAAATGCCTCCTGCTAGGACGTCAGCTCTACTGGTGGCCAATATATGGCGAAAGGCCCTCGCACCTTCTCCAGCGGCTGTCTCGGTCTGACAGATGAAGTGCTAGGAGACTATATATCTGCCCATACTGAGGCACCCTCACTTGATGATGTAATCCCGTGGGACAAGATCCCTTATTTTATTAATAAAAGGCTATCTTTGAACTACTCTAATCTTTCACATTGGAATGTTATGTATCCTCTACATAATGCCTTAGGAGTGTTACATATACAAGTAACAACTGCAAATACTGTAAATCAGGTCGTCCTATATCGAGAAGTCTGTTATGTGGTTTTGCCCAAGAAAAAAGGACAAAAACCTATTATCTTCGACAAAGTGGAACGTCATCAGGACGTCCCTCCAGCTAAACCAGAGCCTGATAACGACAAAAATACAAATATACTGTTATACCCCTCAAGCAAAATATCTCATCCAAAAGATGGGTTACGACTTGAATAACGGTAAAGGCTTGAACTAGGGCAAAGGGTGACGCCTTTCCCTACGACTTTCCATTCCAAAAGTGAAGCCTCAAGACTACTACCACCGCACTCGCCGGGGGGTGGGCTACGTAATGCCTCTGAAAACCCCAAAAAGTTCAGAAACTGAGGCTGAGATGCATTCTCATTCATCTGAAGCTTCCACTTGGGACTCCGACACCAGCATCGACCCAATCTTTAGGAAGGTGTTATCGGCTAATATGACGTCTATACATCCTCCAGAAGAAGAAAATGATCAGATATTAGAATTCTCTGAAAAAGAACCTTGGGCTCAACGCCTAGGATCTCAATGTGAATCGTGTTTCGAGCAACGAGAGCCTCCCACCAAAGTTGAAGTCGAACAAATCGACTTAGGGGATGAATCCTCGCCCAAGCCCATCTTCATTAGCAAAATCCTATCAGGGGAAGATCAAGAATCCTTGGTACAACTCATCAAGGAATATATTGTCATCTTTATCTGGAGCTATGAAGACATACAGGGATTGGATCTGCAAGTTACAATGCACAAACTTAACATCTTATCTAATGTTAAGCCTGTTAAGCAGCAAAAGCGACGCTTCCACCCCAATGTCATAGACGTCGTTGAGAAAGAAGTGGACAAACTCATAACCAATAGGTTTATTCGTGAAGAACAACACCCAGACTGGGTAGCCAACATCATTCATATTACCAAAAACAACAAAAAAATTCGAGACTGCATAGACTTCGGAGATCTCAACTCTGCTTGCCCGAAGGACGAGTCTACCGTCTCGATTATCGATGTAATGATTGACAATACATGCGGCTTCGAACGCATGTCCTTCACGGATGGATACTCGGGCTATAGCTAAATCAAGATGTTCCTGGACGATGAGAAGTACACGTCGTTCGAAACCCCAAAAGGGGTTTACTGTTATACAGTGATGACCTTCGGATTAAAGAATATAAGTACAACATACCAACGAGCTATGAGCACCATCTTCTACAAACATCTCGTAAAATAGTCAAATGTTATTTTGATGACATTGCTGTTAAAAGTCGCTCTCGGGGTGATCAGCTGCAGGATCTAAGGACAGTCTTTGATCTGATACGAGCACATCAACTCAAGATGAACCCAGCTAAATCCTTCCTTGAGGTCTTTAATGGCAAGTTCTTGGGCTTCATTATCACTGCAAAGGATATCCATATTGACCCAAAAAAGACCAAGGCTATCCTTGACATGCGTCCTCCGAAGAATCTGAGAAAACTTCGAGGCCTACAAGGACGTCTCGCATATATCAGAATATTTCTAGTAAATCTCTCTAGACGATGCCAACCCTTCACCAAACTTATGAAGAAGGGAGTTTCCTATGTCTGGACCAAAGAATGTCAGAAGGCATTCGACGATATCAAGGCTTACCTCATGAACCCTCCGGTCCTGGTAGCGCCAGTTGTGGATAAACCCTTCATGCTCTACATCTACGTAATAGACCATTCTTGCAGTGTCCTGCTGGCTCAGAATAGCGATACAGGCCATGAACAAGCCATCTACTACCTAAGCTGGATAATAATTTAGGCCGAACATCAGTACAACCCTATCGAGAAGGAGTGCCTAGCTTTTGTCTTCGTTATATAGAAGACTCGCCACTATGTGACGGGTCAAATGATCCAGTTCTCTCTCGGGTTAATCTACTTAGAGTGTTGATGATAAAATTGGGAGCACAAAACTACCGATTAGCTACATGGGCAATACTGCTATCACCATATGATCTGGTATTTGTTTTCCAGAAAGCTGTTAAGGGCAAGCACTGGCCAACTTCCTAGTTGTACCCCTGATACCGAAAATATTGAAACTCTATGAGGACATTTCGAACAATGTGTTAGAGTCCAATATCGCCGAAGAGAACTCCATCTGGCGGATGTTCTTCGACGGTACTTCAAGAACAGGCCCTAAGGGTTAGATCATCGTGGGAGTGGGGATAGTCATGGTTTCTCCAGACAACCTGATCATTCAGCATACTTATTCCCTCACAAAGTTGTGCTCCAACAATGTGGCTGAGTACAATGCTCTTATTATGGGTTCAGTTAGCAAGACAACTGGGGGTTGAATACATCGAGTCCTACGGTAATTCGAAAGACCTACTTCCCTACCATAAGGCAGCCATGGGCATCATCTCCACTTTTGCCAAGTTCTTCATATAACATGTGCCTCAGCTATGAAATCTAGAGGGAAATGCCCTAGATGGCCTCGCTGACTCCCTGGCAGCTCATGTCGTCAACCAATACTTCGTCGTAGTGATTGGACGAAAACTGGAGTGTCCTAAGAAAAACTTATGCATGTGCCTAGACAATACTCTACAGACAAACACCAATGTCGACGTCAAAGATTGGAAATTTCCTTTCATCGACCATGCAGTCTACAAAACCCTTCCGGATGACCGAAAAGAGGCTATATCTGTTAAAAAGTGCCCTATTCGGTTCTTCTATGATATGGCCAGATGTGTTGGCCCATGTAGTCATGATCGACCTGATTTTGATGACTTAAAACTTTGAATCTGACACATAAAGTAAGAAGACTATGGAAGGCCGTAGCTATTCTTGTCAAGCAAGATTTTATCAATTTATTCTGTATTTTCTCTTTTCTTGAGTCTAGGTTGTAGTGTCCCGTCCCGCTCAGTCAATCGGAGGAATCGAAACGCCAATGACATTCGGACTTAGCCATGCAACAGCGACTCAAAGGCCCGTTCGGTCGAGGCGACCCCTCGCTCAGGTGGGTGGCTTCGGTGAACATACCTCAGCTTGGCCTTCGTACTAATAAAATAAAAGTTTTTAAATGTACAAGTAGGCTTGATAATAAAAGAAACGAATCCACATAGCTAAGGGAATAATCCTAAGTTGGGTCGAATTGAGTTAGAACATGGAAAGGTCCAACGGTCGGCTTAGATTGGTGTACGTCATGCTTTAAAAATGACACTCGGTCCTTCATCCCGTGGCTTGGGAGAAGGAAAATTGGTCTTCGACACAAAACTATAAGTTAGCCTAAGTCATAGGCGTCTGTTTGCAAAAACAAAAGTATTTTATTTCATAAACTTTGTAAGAAGATTACAATTAAATTCTGGGAAAGTACAACTATAGGAATCTGATCTGAAGACGATCGCTTTATCCCTTGGATGATGTAAACTTTGAAGATGATAGCCTCTGAAGAATACAGCAGCACTTGGACAAGAACTTCTGATCTCTGATGATAATAATGATCTGATCCCTTTAATGAAGGACTTGAAACTCTATTTATAGAGTTCTAGGAATAACTAATTTGTACTTATTCTGGATTGTGCATGATGAACTGTGCTAACAACAGACCGCACAAACAGCAAACTGCGCTGGCAGTTACTCGATCGTGGGCCAACTGTATTAGATGCGTGGCATTATTTGATTGAAATGTGCATGGTCGTATACAGGCGGTTGCCACGTGGCGAGCAATTGATGGCATATAAGCCACGTAATAAATGTCAGTTATTTTGATGGATTGTGCCACTTGAAAAGCGCTAGCATCAGACTGCGCTGAGACTCGGGCTTGGTCAAACTGCGCTGAAGTTGAGCTGTCATACTGCGCTGGCTGTACAGCTATCCTCGAGCACTGTGCTGCACAAGAAATGAAAGGACTCCTCGTTTATCAGGCTGTCAGCTGTCAGAAGATCGGATTTTTGTCAGGCAATGATGGCATTGCCACGTCAGCATCGCGCGCTTGAGAGGTAGCACAGTTCAGCTAGCGCGTTTGAATTGTAGTACAATCTGCCTCCTGCACAGTCCATTTGTAGAGTGCACAATTTGATTTCTTCTGCTTATTTGATAAATGCAACTTAATTTTTAGGACCTACACGACCCCCTTCAAAGTTTTCAAATTTTGAAAATATTCAAAGTTTCGAAATACTTTGAATTTCGAATTTAAAATCAAGTTGCGCTTTGACTGCGCGTTTGGAGGATTTAGCTCCGACTTTTGTGGCACAATCGGAGGTGGTCGTTACACTTGAAAAACTATAAATAGTTGTTTTTTCTTTCTTTCATTCTTTACTTGTTTTTACCTGTTCAAGAGACAAAAGCTTCCGTTCCAACTCCGACTACTTCTTCTCCTTCCCGCCGACGATAGCAATGGCTCCCAAGCATACAGCCACTGAGAAGGGTAAGGCCCCCGCCGAGCCTTCGACTCGGGTTGTGCCCCAAATTTCTCGTCATGAAACAGGTCATCCAGTATTGCAAGGTAAATGACGAACGAAGATCGAAATCCTTTTTAGGGTTCTTGATATTTTTAGACCTTCATACCTCTCTCTTTTTAGAGATTGATGGTATTTGCGCCACCCTGTTTAGGGTTTCGGTTGCATTCTTAATAGTTTTCATTTTTTATGAAAACTATACTCTTGCGCAATCGGATGGAAAGTGCTGACGAAATATTCGACGTAATCCATCGTTTTGCGCAAGTCAGTTGTGCCAGCGCAAACTGATATCTTGCGCAAGTATGTTAGCGCAAACTAATAACTTGCACAAGCTGACTGTGTTGGCGCAACCTGATAACTTGCGTAGACTGATTGTGCTGGCGCAATCTGACAATTTGTGCAAGCTGACTGTGTTGGCGCAATCTGACAATTTGCGCAAATTGATGATCTTTTGTAGAATTTTGCTTTTGTATGTACTGATCCTTGTTTCTTTATTTGATACAGTTAACCTCAGGGAAGACCCCAACTATGAGGTCTTTGTAGGATCCTTGGCTGAACCTGAATATAAAGAAGATCTATCTCATGTGACTTTTCCTCAGTATGCCTTACCGTCATCTCGGCAAGCCGTATTGATTGTACAGGAAAATAAGACTTTGCTGTATTTGATGAACGGGCAGCCTCTACAAACTGCTGACACCGTCACTCATAAGAAGCCGTTGTTCTTGTTTGGTGAGGCCTTTGACAAGAACTCTCAGCCAAGACCTCGAATGGAACAGAGACTTATCCAGAGGGGCGAGAAGACAATCCTTCTGTCGGAGATCTCTAGATGCCTTCCTATATCTCGATATGCTTTTGCAAGCTATCCGAGAAGAATGGAATGGGATATAACTCCACTTCAGCAAGCTCGAACAGGGAACATCTGTGTCGAGAAGGGGTCTGGCAACAAAGATATATTCTATATTTCCTCTGAGCGCCATAGCTCTTTGCTTAGAGGACTAAAGCCTGGCTGTATCCCGCCAGAAGATTCTTTCTTGCTGCTACCAGTGAGAACTTCGATATTCGCAAACGAGTTTACGAAGGTCGAAGGAAGGTATCCGGATCAGGAGTTACGGCTGACAGGCCTCGTGAATCCAGATAATAAGAGATGGATCTGTATATCCTATTGGATATTGGTCCAATTTGAAGAGCGGCTTAAGGAGATTAATCTATACCAAGCTGTGTATGCCACTGTTTATGGTTTTTCCCCCAATCCTTATATATTCCTCGTATTGGCCGAGAGATACAACTATAGAACCGGGACTTTCATAACGCCCCGCGGAGAGATTGGGTTAGCTTTGCACGAGATGAAGTACATCTCCAGCCTACCAATAGGGGATATCCCCTATGAAGAGTTTGTCCCAACAAACTATGAATTGGACAAATTGCGTCAGGAGAATGCTGATATGGTAGCTATCTTTGAAGAACTCCTTTGCCACTACAAGATTTGCTCTCTATGTTACAAGAGTGGCACAGCTGGCACCTGCTACTCCACCAAATGTTTGCCATATCTTTTCCTCAACCACATCATTGAGAAGAAGACCAAGGAGCACGAAAACTGCAATCCTAACTTTTTCCGACCACTCAGCAATAGTGAAGTGATAGGGTTGATGGAGACACATGGAGATATGGATATCAAGATCGAGGATGATCTTCAATATCCCCCTCTCAAGAAAGACGACATCATTGAGAGTTACATGAGGATGGACTATAGGCCCATGTCGAAGGAGGCCCAGTTGGCAGGTTTCCTCACTTACTGGCTTCGATGATACGTCGTCCCTGGAGCCAGTGCAGTCGACCGCTTCCACAGCAGTATACTTTTTGCTACTGTCCGTCTGGTCTTCGGCTACCGGATGGATCTGCTGTCAGTAATGACATGCAGGGTGAATGCCGGCCTTCGTCTTTTCGTCGATTCGATGATTAAAGGGAAAGGCGAGAAGGGACACTTCCCTCGGCTAGAACTGCCATACACATATTTGTTCGGATGGCTGCTTTTACACCATCCTTCACTAAAGAATCCGGATATGGGGGCAGTGGGTGGCAGCTTTTTGAGATGATTTTCTGGATGCAAGTGGATTTACACCACTTTGAGAGATTGCCGACGCACACTGAATCTCGGGAGAGAATGGAGCTTCTACTGTGTTACCCCTCCGGTCGGTTATGAGCATATGTCTACAAACCTTGTGGACTCCGGGAGGATGCAGCCTTTGGGCCACACAGCTTTCGATTGGCTGAGGACAATCCGGCCGTCACACCTGGTATATCGGTTTGAGGATGAATGCTATCTCGAGCCTTATCTTCCCAGCTGTTTTACGTGCCAATTCGTTTATGATCAGTTCCATGTAGGAAATGCTATCACATGCCTACAAGAAAAATGGTTTTTTATTGATGGAGCCCGGGCTTGGGCAAATTACAATGCTCGGGACACAAGGACGACGTTCTCGATGTCGTCCAGAAATGATCGAGGTCCTCGTATGCTGTATATGTACTCGATCTTCTATACATCATCAAACACTTTTGCTGAAAACTTTAATCTGGTAGACAGCTTCGCAACTGCGACTCGATTTAAGAAAAGAGCACCTGTTCTGATGCTTCCTGGTAATGATGAGGAGCATGAGCCGGCCGATGCACCATTAGAAGCTTCGAGGGAAGCTAACTTCTCTGAAGAAGTTTACGAGCCACTGCACGTCTCCCTAAAAGTTGTAAGATCTCCGGCAAAGGAGAAGAAGAGGAAGGCCGAAGAACCTTCTTCTCCAATCTCTAAGAAGAAGCTTGTTTTAGAATCATCGGAAAGGGTCACTACCCGGTCGCAATCTCGGCAACAGACTGAGTCAATTCAGAGAGAAGAGGCGACGATCCCGACCTCCATTCAAAGACAAGAACATGCTATAGACGTAGAGATCCCGGAGAGACCTCTACACAGAAAGAAAATTGTCTTCAGAAGAAAGAAAGTAGTCACTCCTCCAAGACCTATCCTGGCATCGGTCCTGACAAGTGCGGTCGTCGGAGTTATGATGTCGTCTCCTACACCTGCCCCTGAGCTCAGACAGGATTTTCCCAGTACAGAGAAGAGGGACGAGGTTGTAAAGACAAGAGAGGAGATTGCGGAGACAGAGGATGAAGCGCGATCTCCTACACTTGTACCAGAAACTGCCCATCTTCCAGCTTCTCCAAGATCACTTCGTGCTGAAGAAGATAAATTAATGATTGAGGCTCTAGAAGGCTGTGACTTCAGCTTCTATGATTATATAGATTCGGTCACCGCAAGTGATAGCGAGAAAGCCCGAGAAGAAGGTGCGGCTGATGAAGAGACATCAACAGAGACTGTTGATGATACTCCGAATCCGGAATAGGATGCTGATGCTCATGCATCCCAAGAAAAGAATGCTGTTAATGACATAGCACCGGAGGATGCTACTGTCACTGATCCGAGAGGTATTGAATGCTATTGACAATTTTCTTTTATAGATCAAATGACTAATCATCTTAACTTTCATTTATGCAGACATTCAATCTCCTTCAATTCCTCCAGTATGCACTGATATAGTGCCAATAACGGCGATAGCTAGCAGCAGCCGACATTTTTCAGCGGCTCCGAAGCAGGAAGTAGTCAGGCAGTAATGTCTGAAGCTACCTCTGCTAGGCTGCAATCTATGTCAACAGACGACAAACTTGTCACCAGACCCAGCAATGGTAAGCTTGTCCTTATTTTTGATCCTTTTTGATAGTCGCTAATGACAGCAAACTGATGACGTTTATTTGATTTCGCAGAGGAACATCTGGGAGGGGCAACTAGCTCCACCATGGCTCCCTTGTCTAGAGAGACCTCAATTCATGTTCAAGAAGTTGAACGTCCACCTGTACAAGCATCTGCTGCTTCAACTTCCACAGGAGTAGTTACTACACCTGGCGCAGCGGCTACTAACAGATTTATAATTGGTTCCTTCACCAACCTCTTCTTCACTTCCTTAGGACCCTTAGTAGAAAGGATAATGGAAAGAGAGAATGTTGGTTTCATCACCGTCAGAACCCCAACTACTTATCTGATAGGTGCTATCCGAAGTCAAGGTGATGAAGCTCAAGCTGCATATCTTGAACACATACTGGATGAGCTGGAGGCATCAATTAAGATCTACAAAGATCTTAATCGGGGGGAAGTAGAGCCTCTAGTAAATGCTGAGATTGAACGGATGACTCGCAAAGCTAAAGTCACAAAAGCTGCTTTCCAGACTTTTTTGGACACTTATGCCACAAAGGCTTCTGAGTATGATTCCCGGATGGAGGCATTAGCGTCTGCTGCTGGGGAAAAAGAAAAGAAGGTTGCTGAGATGAAAGCAGAGTTTGCTCGACTTCAGGAAGAGTTGAGAATCGTTCAGCTTGCTCTTGAGGAAGAGACGACACAGCATGAAGCTGCCGTTTAGCAACTAGACATTCTAACCCACGAAAAGAATGAGTTTGTCACTTTCCATCAAGATGAAATCGCTCGCCGCCTAATGACCTTGCCATCCTTTGATGATGAATCTGGAATGGCGGAAGCTAGAAGGCGGGTGTTAGATTCGCGTGAAGAACGACTTCAAGCATTGAAGCAGCAGATAGCTAGTTTGATGACACCTCCAGCTGAATAAGGAAATTTTTGTATTTTCTCGTTTTCTGATATGTCTTTTTGTAATGCCTTTTATTTTGATCAATGAAAAGACATTATTTTTTTGGCTCTATTATTTTTTGCATATCTCATTAAGGATATAAATAATAGCGATGGAAAATATATTCAGAGGTTCAGGACATGATATATTTCTTGATTTAGAAAATAATTATATTCATTATATCTGCTCAGAGGTAATGTGGACATGGCAGAATATAATTCGTTGAATATCATTATTTCGGTAGACAACTTAATCAAAAGTAAATACGTGACAAGTTGCTGATATGGGTGGATGGATGAATTGTCAGGATGTTCGAACGAAATGAATCGTCGGGACGAACGGATGAACCGTCAAATGAATGGAATAAACGGGTGAACCGTCAGATAGATGTAATGAATGGGTGAACCGTCAAATAAATAGAATGAACGGGTGAACCATCAAATGAATGGAATGAACGGGTGAACCGTTGGATGAATGTAATGAACGGGCGAACCGTCGAACGAATGTAATGAACGGATGAACCGTCAAATGAATGGAATGAACGGGTGAACCGTCGGATGAATGTAATGAATGGGCGAACCGTCGAATGAATGTAATAAACGGGTGAACCGTCGGATGAATGTAATGAATGTTGCGAAGAACGCGTCGCTTCGTTGTTTCAAGAATCTCTGCCTATAAATAGAACAGAAATTTAGATGAAATGATCGCTTTCACTTTTAACAAGAAAATATCGTCTGAAGATGCATCGAAGAAGGCTGAGGTCGCCCCGAAGGTTGAAGCAGTTACTGAAGAACGTCCAGTTGAGATGACCCAGCCAAAGCAGACAGAGGCAGGCGAAGGTTCGTCTGCACTCAAGCCACCGCGGGATATCTTGGACTTCCTACTTGAACTAGGAACGACGGACGAGGAGGAAGCCATGAGGATGGCCACTTGCAAATTTCTGGTGGGTTCGAGCAAGGATGTTCTCGGCTCTTTTGCCGATTACATTTTTGAAAAGGACGGTAGTGGTCCTCGTCCTGTCTTCAAGAAGGACGATAATGATGCTCGTCCATGATATCTTGTAACACCATTTATGATGAAATAAAATAAAATTTTATTTATGAACTGTTTTGTCGTATTTACAAGAAATTACTTTTACATTCATACATAGTAATTTTTAAGAAATTTGCCATTGATAGGCATCATTACAACTCGATCGTCCAACTCTGTAAGTTGACAGGCTCCATTTGAGAAGACTTTGCTCACGATATATGGACCTTCCCACATCGCATCGAAATTGCCCTTGCTTATATGAGTCATGGTCATAGGACGTCTGACTGTAAGAATGAGTTCTCCTTTCTGAAAGGCTCTGACTTTAACTTTGCGATTAAAAGCTTTTGAGGTTCGGGCTTGATATAACTCAATATGTTGTTGAGCCAATAACCGTTTCTCGTCGAGCGCTTCTAATTCTTGAAGTTGAAGGAGGTCGTTGTTCTCTGTAGTGAGCTCATTGGCAATGGCAATCCACAGGGATGGGATCTGAAGTTCCAAAGGTAGAACTGTTTCACAACCATACACAAGAGAAAAAGGTGTACAGCCTGTAGGATTACGGACCGTAGTACGATAGGCCCATAAACATTCTCCAAGTTTCTCGCTACAATTCCATTTGTTAGTAGATATAAACTTCTTAAGGAGTTTGATAATAGTCTTGTTAAATGCTTCAGCAAAACCATTAGCAGCAGGATTGTAAGTTGTCGAAGCGACATTGTCAATCCAATGATCGTCACAAAACCTGGTAAACTTCTGGCTAATGAACTGTAGTCCATTATCGTGAATGATCCTTCGAGGTATACCAAATCTATAGATGACATGGTGTTTGACAAAGTTGATGACGCTACTGGTCTTAACTTCGGCCAGAGGTATAGCTTCAGCCCATTTGGAGAAGTAGTCGGTTATAGCTAGTATGAACCGATGTCCTTTAGAAGAAGGAGGGTTGATAGGACCTATAATATCTATGCCCCAAGCTTCAAAAGGCCAAGAAGCAGTAGTTGGATGCAGAAATTCCGACGGTTGGTGAATGAAATCTGCGTGGATTTGACAAGCACGACATTTTCTTGCATATTCGATGGCATCCGATACCATAGAGGGCCAGTAGTAACCCATGCGTCGGATACGATCTTGTAGCTTAGCGCCTGGTTGATGTGCTCCACATACACCATCGTGAGCTTCACGTAACACTTGCTTTGCTTCTTCACCAGCAAGACAGCGTAAGAGAAGACTGTCATAAGTCCGCCGGTAGAGAGTCTTAGTAGCCTGATTATAATAGAATCGCAGAGATCGTTGACGAATACTTGTAGCCTCCTTGGGATCTTCAGGAAGTATATCATGGACCACAAAGTCGATGAAGGGAGCTCTCCAATCTTCACTGATAACATTGGCCTCAGTAAAATTACTGAACTCAATATTGCGATTGTTTTCGATGCAAAACAATTCCCGATTAGAGACAACCGCCACCTGTTGTCTTTTGACAGGTATGGATAAGACTGCTGCAAGATTGGCCAAAGCATCTGCCTCAGTGTTGCAAGCTCGACGAACATATTCGATGAAAAAGGCTTTAAATGATGTAGCCATATTGATTACCGCTTTATGATAAGGCACTAGATCTTGATGACGAACTTCATAGATTCCTCTAACCTGGTTAACAACCAGTTTGGAGTCGCCACAGACTTCAAGATATTCTACGTCTAGTTGTTTAGCTAATTGAAGGCCAATGAGTAGAGCATTGTATTCTGCTACGTTGTTGGAGCAGGGTTCATCTAGGGAATAGGCTCTTTGGATAGTTGACCCGTCTGGAGAAACAAGAACAACCCCAACTCCTGTGACGATGGCACCATTCGGCCCGATCCTGGATGCACCGTCAAAGAATAGACGCCAGGTAGGAAATTCTTCGGCGATCATATTTGATTCCAATGTCTCGTCTGGAATTTT
The DNA here is from genome assembly GCA_029216955.1 of Iris pallida. NCBI lineage: Eukaryota > Viridiplantae > Streptophyta > Magnoliopsida > Asparagales > Iridaceae > Iris > Iris pallida. Next base: position 6,465,308 of record JANAVB010031218.1, read on the forward strand.
ATCGTAAAGTTTAGATATTTCTGGAATAGGATGAGCCGCTAAGAAGTCCTCTAGTGCTTGACCCTAAACAAACTTTTGTGGAACATATACCATGTCATATTGGGCTAAAAGAATGGCCCATGTAGCTAATCGAGAATTGAGTATGCTGGGTTTCTTCATTAATACCCAAAGAGGATTAACTCGGGATATGACATGAATAGTTTGTCCAATGATGTAATGCCTTATCTTTTGAACAGCAAACATAAGAGCTAAGCATTCTTTTTCAACCGGACTATAACGGTGTTCAACACCAATCATAGTACAACTAAGATAGTAGATGGCTTGTTCATGGCCTTCTTTGTTCTTCTGGGCAAGTAAAGCACCCAGTGAATGATCCATAGCACGGACATACATTAAGAATGGTATGCCCGAGATTGGTGACACCAAGACTGGTGGGTTCATGAGATATTGTTTTATGTCGTCAAATGCTCGTGGATATTCTTCAGTCCAAATAAAAGATACACCCTTTTTCATTAACTGGGTAAATGGTCTACAGCATCCAGACAGATTTGAGATGAATCTCCTGATGTACGCAAGTCGACCTTAGAATCCTCGTAGTTCTTTTAAGTTGCGTGGAGGACGCATCTCTTGAATGGCTTTGATCTTCTCGGGATCCACGTGTATACCTTTAGAGGTAATGACGAAGCCGAGAAATTTACCACTAGAGACACCCAAGAATGACTTGGTGGGATTCATTTTCAACTGATGTTGGCGCATTAGATTGAAGATAGTTCTTAAATCTTGGATGTGATCTTCCTTTAGACGGCTCTTGACAAAAATATCGTCGATATAGCATTCGACAGGCTTGCACAGATGATCTCGAAAGATAGTACTCATAGCTCGTTGGTAAGTTGCAACAGCGTTCTTGAGACCAAATGGCATCACTGTGTAGCAGTAGACTCCGCGAAGAGTGCAGAAAGAAGTGTGTTTTTCATCTTCAGGATTCATCCGAATCTGATTGTACCCGGAGAATTCGTCCATGAAGGATATTCTTTCGAACCCACAAGTGTTGTCGATCATGACATCTGTGATAGGGAGAGGAAACTCATCTTTTGGACAGGCTTCATTAAGATCCTGGAAGTCGATGCAAACTCGAACTTTGCCAGTTTTCTTCAAGACTGGAACAACGTTAGCTACCCAATCTGGAAGTTGTTCTTCTCGAATAAAGCCACAAGCTATAAGTTTTTTGACTTCATCATCAATTGCGTCCATCATTTCTGGCTTGAATCGCCTTTGCTGCTGTTTGACTGGCTTTGTATTAGGGAAAATATTCAGTTTATGAGTAGCAATTTTGGGATCTAGACCTGGCATGTCTTCATAACTCCAAGTAAAGACATCAGTGTATTCTCGAATAAGAAGAATTAACTCTTGCTTATCTGCCTCTAGAAGGTTCTTGCTGATGAATATTGGACGAGGTGACCCGTTTTCTCCTACGTCAATTCAGACAAATTGATCTTCGGTAGGAGGTTCTCGTTGTTCAAACCGAAGTTTCCATTGGGTGTCCATTCGTTAAGCCCAAGGATCTGTTTCGGGATTTTCTTCGATATCTTCGTCATAACCTTCTGGAAGTTCAGCGGAGACCATGTTAGAAGATACAATCAATCGATGAACTTGGCCAATACTGGTGTCAGAATCCTAAGATCTGGAATCAAAAGAGTTAGAGCGCTCCTCACTATCAGACTCAGAGGCTGCTGGAGATAAGACCGGAGGTGAAGCATATCCGAGACCTCTTTTCGTCATGCTGTAGTACATCTCTGATTTTCCTTTCGAAACGACCGTACGGATAGGAGTTCGTCTACCCTTACCATAATTGAGGCCATTCTTGAAGTCATAACCCATCTTTCGGATGATATCTTTTGATTGTTGACTATAACGACGAAGTTAGAGACGTCCCATATCGTTATTTTTGTTATCATCTATATAGCTAAATTTTTGTTCTGGCCCTTTACTAAAAAGTATTAGACTCTCACCTCTCTTTCGAGAGGGGACAACAAAACATGAGTCATCTGGGTGTTCGAGTAAGGTCTCTGTTTAAAGAGACTGCACAACTCCCATTGTAAATGACTGAAAGCTATCTAACATATCCAAATAGCATTTAGTATGATAAATGACATCAGTATACTGGAAAGGATATGCTTTTTCATTGATTTGTACATCTGTATTTACAACAGGACCTTTAGCCTTAGCAGGCTTGGTCAGATTGATTACAAGAGAGGGAGAAGAAGAACGTAGAGGAGGCTTGCTATGACGAAGGTCAATAACAAGTGGCTCAGAGAAGACGAGCTCCCTTTCCTTGTTACGAGATAAATCAATAACAAGTGGCTCAGAAGAGGTGAGCTCCCTTTGATCTTGACCACCATCGGTTGGTTGCTTCCGGACTGGCAAATGAATAGTCAGTGGTTTGGAGGACTGAGGATGAGAAACACGCCCTTTAACAGGTATGATGAGGGTGTCATTGGGCCCTGCTTCTTGTTCTTCTTTAGTGTCCAGAGCCAGTACTACCTTCATGAACTCATCTTTATACATGCGAGCATCGTTACAATATGCTTCGACACCTTTAAAATGGTAGAGATTCGCCACCTCTTTTTGAACCTCTCAATTGCCATCAACGTACTTAAAATATTGATGGAGAGTTGAAGGAACAATGTTGTGTTCATGAAGGAATGGTCTTCCCAAAAGAGCATTGTAAGAGCAACCATGGTTATCTATGATATAGAAGGTCACCTTTGTGCGAAGATTGCCTATTTGGAGTTTTAGGCGAATCTTGCCCAGAGGATCACTTCTTCCCTGGTTGAACCCCAAGATGGTGGTGATTGTGCTAGAAAGACTATGTACTGGGATCTTCAGTGCGTCTAGCATTGTCTTCGGCATGATGCTGAGTACTGACCCGGGATCTATCAGAATACGATCGACCTTCATCGTGTCGATGTATCCTGTATAGTATAGAGGACGGTCATGCCTATTGTCTTCCACCAGCATATCATCCTGTGTGAAGGTGATGTTTGGAATTAACTCCAACACACTGTGACAGTGGAGACAAGAGACAGGCTCTGATTCTGGCTTCTTTAGAAAAGTTAGACAGGTTTCTGCCTGCATAAGAGCTTCACTCAGAGTTTCTCGAGTCTCTTTGGAGAGGCGTAAGAGCTCAAAAATCGACAGCCTAGCTGGTGTATTAGCTAGTTGAGCCAAAATATCAAAATTGTATGGTTTCTCAAGTCCAGAAGGGGATGACTTCTTTAAAGGCTTGTCAAAACGGACTTGTTGTTTGCCTTTCTCGGCTGCTATCGGCTTAGGGGAAATGGTTTCTAAAACCGGTGAAGATATAACAGGTATGCCCTCGGTAGAAGCAGGTTGCACTGGAGCAGACTCAAAAGAAGAGGCAGGGTTTTCTTGAGTCTCGAGAAATTCTCGTAGATAGGCTTTCCCTGACCTGGTACCCAGCAGGATTTTCTCTTCAACTATAAGGTCAAAAGACACCATGTTGCAGATCTTTGTTCTGCCCTTAGAGCGGTCTTTTTTCTTAGAAAGAGCCTCGAAGTCTGCAACAAAGTCCGGGTGGATCCACATAATCTCGCCGTTATCAAGAGATAGGGGAACGAGACCTTCACTCCGTGGAGGAGGGAGATTCTCGATCTCAAGGGTGGTCTTGGGAATAGGGATGACACCATGTTGTACCATCTGTAGAGGGAAGTTACCGAACTGTACTGAGACCATGTTCGCGGTAACAGTCTTCTTATCTTGTTGAAGAGTGACAACACCAGCATTGACTAACTCTTGAATCTTGCCTTTGAGCACATAACATGCTCGAGTGGGATGACCAATGAACCTGTGATAAACACAATATTTGGGATGATCAGTCTTACCGACCTCGTCAGGCTTCTTTGGGTCTGGAAGTAGGAGCTTATTGCTTTTGATCAAGCAATCGAAGATGCTCACGGTGTCGTTCTCGTCAAAGGAGTATTCTACTTTCGGACGAGTTTTCCTTGGTGTAGGGGCAGAAGGAGTAGAAGCAGACGTAGGTGGAGCTACGTTGACAACCAGAGAGTCTTTGTTCTTCAAGTTGATATTCAAAGTTTTTTTACACTTGCGGTTGTTCTGGCGATTACCGCAACTAGCTGTCGGGTGTTCATCCCGGTCGGGGTTAGACATGTGTACCCCCAACTGCTTGAATTTGTCAGCGCTAACTTCGGCTGCTTTAGCATTAAAAATAAATGATGGCCAGCCTTGAAATTGAGTTGACCCCGTCCACATGCTGATGATAGGTAAAAGATTTGCCTTGCAGGTATCTATAGTGACAGCGGCCGGAGTTCCAGGAGGCATCTTTAATGCTTCTCGACGGAATCTTTCAATGAAACTCTCAGCAGTTTCATTATATCTTTGTTTGATCTTGTTGAGGGCCGACATAGTCATGTCATTGATTCCCTCGTAGAATCGCTCCAAGAAAATTTGTTTCAAACCCGAGAAAGAGGTGATACAGTCATCAAGCAAGCCCATGTACCAATCGTATGCTACACCGGCTAAACAGCCGATGAACACCCTGGTAAGAAGAGCGTCATTTGGCTGAAGTTGAACAGTCATTACCTCAAAGTGGTTAATAAATTGACTTGGAGAAGTGCTGCCATCAAACAGTAAAATTGTGGGAATCTTGTACTTTGGAGGAAATAGGACTTCCTTCCATTCAACCAGATAGGGTTATTTGATCTCAAATCTTTGTAAATTGTCCTTCTCTTTAAAAGCCTCAAATTGAGTGCGCAAGAGTTTGACAGCTTCATTCGTATCCTCCAATGATAAAGAAGGAGCAGACTGAGTGTTAGGAGGAGGAACAGCATGGTAAGTGCTACCCCCAGCTCCTGACTGACTGGGTGTGGGTTGAATTTTTACAGGGGATATTTGAGGAGATACTACCCCCAGACCTGCATTGACAGGCACCGATGACGCTATAATCTCAGGATTTACAGCAGGTGCGGCCGGTGGTACTGTATGTTGGGCCACAATGATAGAATGCATACTTACGACCATTTCAGCCATGGTCTTCAGCTTTTCTTCCAGTGCAGCTATTCGTTGTTCTTGATTTGCTGAACTAGAAGCATCTGGGTCTTCAGTGACAACATAAGCTGTCACTTCTCTAGGTATAGTAGAAGACACTATCTGTTCAGAGCTTTCACTGTATGTATCATAATCAGAGAAGGAATCGTCTCCTGAATAAGAAATAGGAAGATGACCAGAGGGATCTTGGAGAAGATTCCCATGCCCCATTGTGTCTTGACTTCGGGATCGGGTATGTCGAAATACTCCTTCAGAAGATTCTTGGAGTAAATTTAAGTACCGTTGGCTGGGCCTGCGAGGCTTGCCGTGTTTGGAGCACTTTCTACCACCAGTGTCTCGAGAAGCCATGTTGACGGAAGCATACAACACTTCGTCTTCATCTTCTGACATTGGTTCAGAGGTTGCAAAATTTAGACGATCGAAGACAGATCGTTTTGTTGTTTGGCAATAGCACTTGATGACAACCGTATGATTACAATGATGTTCAAGTGGTTGAACTGGAGGTGTTGAGATGTTGTCCCATTTTTGCTTGAGGTGCTCTCGGAGGTCAGGAACAATAACGGAACGAAAAGAAGTCCGAGGGATATGTTCTTTGACCACATTTGGAACATGATTTTGGTTCTTCAGATGTTTTGTCCCGTGAGTATATAGAGAAGTACTCACTTCATTAGCATAGGTGTCAGGATTTTTCATCCTGGAAATTCGCCTCTGATGCAGGTTGATCTTTGGCATTGACTGCTTGCGTTTTATAGAAGCTGGTCTATTGAGATAAGTCTGTAGATCAGCAAACTCATCCCCAGGGGTTTCTGTCTAAGACACCAGTAATTTTCTCTGTTTTGAGCGGGATATCCGGAGAGTTGGGAGATCTTGGAGTTCCGCTACCGGAGTAGGAAGAATACCTCTTTGATCATTATATTTCCCTTTGGCAGGGAGAGAAGAGCTCTTGCTTGGGAGAGTTCTTGTACTGATTGGTGCCGAGGCACGTTCAGATGGATCTTCTACGATAAAAACCAGAGAAGACTGAGAAAAGACCAAAGGACCTTTTCCCTTGTTTTGTGAAGAAGGATTGGCTAAAAAGCATATTCCTCTGTTGTCTTCCAAGTCGTGGAACGAGAAAGTTCGAGAAAAGACCAACGAGCCTTTTTCTTTGTTCTAAGGAGGAGGAGGAACAGTCAACAGCCTATCCCCAGTGGATTGCGATGGAGCAACAGGGTGCTTGGGAAGAGGAGCAGAGTTTTTCTCCTTACTGTGAGAAGAAGGGAGATTAGCCAAAGGGCTATCCCTATTAGACTGCGCTGGAGCAGCTTGCGCAGAGGTTGAAGTGGCAATAGGCGCATTGGCTGATTGCGCTTGGAAAGCTTTGACAGATGACCTTTTGGCCACAGAAACTGTAGTTTGCGCAGCAGGAGTCTTGGCTTCAGAATGTTTAAGTTGCACTCTGGTTGCAGGAATAGTGGATTGCGCAGGAGGGAAGGAGGTCGCCAACTGCGCCAGGGGGAGAGGAGTCTTGCACTTTGCCAGAGTAGCATAGGAAGTGGGTTGTGCTGTGGCAGAAAGGGCAGTATGTTACGCAAGGACAGCAGTTACTACTGGTTCCTTGGCAGCAGAGACAGCAGGTTGCTCAGATGATTGCGCAGAGGACTGCGCAGAGGATTGTGCAGAGGACTTTGGAGTCCACACTGAACGAACCTTGCTCTTGGCAGAGGTTGTAGTGCGACGAGTAGCCCCAGAGTTGATCATCGTCTCGTAGGCAGTCTGGTTGACCTTCACAACCAGTGTCTTCTGCGTCTTTCCGATAGACGCAATGTCACATTGAGTTGTCACTTCCTCGTCGGAGAAGAAAGTCGACCCCAGCAGAGTCGCCATTTTGTTTGCAAAAACAAAAGTATTTTATTTCACAAACTTTGTAAGAAGATTACAATTGAATTTTGGGAAAGTACAACTATAGGAATCCGATCTGAAGACGATCGCTTTATCCCTTGGACGATGTAAACTTTGAAGACGATATCCTCTGAAGAATGCAGCAGCACTTGGATAAGAACTCCTGATCTCTGATGATAATAATGATCTGATCCCTTTAATGAAGGACTTGAAACCCTATTTATAGAGTTCTAGATATAACTAATTTGTAGTTATTCTGGATTGCATATGATAAACTGCGCTAACAACAGATCGCACAAATAGCGAACTGTGCTGGCAGTTACTCGATCGTGGGCCAACTGTATTAGACGCATGGCATTATTTGATTGAAATGTACATGGTCGTGTACAGGCGGTTGCCACGTGGCGAGCAATTGATGGCATGTAAGCCAAGTAATAAATGTCAGTTATCTTGATGGATTGCGCCACTTAAAAAGCGCTAGCATCAGACTGCGCTGAGACTCGGGCTTGGTCAAACTGCTCTGAAGTTGAGCTGTCATACTGTGCTGGCTGTACAGCTGTCCTTGAGCGTTGTGCTGCACAAGAAACGAAAGGACTCCTCGTTTATCGGGCTGTCAGCTGTCAGAAGATCGGATTTTTGTCAGGTAATGATGGCATTGCCACGTCAGCATAGCGCGCTTGAGAGGTAGCACAGTTCAGCTTGCGCGTTTGAATTGTAGCGCAATCTGCCACCTGCACAGTCCATTTGTAGAGTACGCAATTTAATTTCTTCTGCTTATTTGATAAATGCAACTTGATTTTTAGGACCTACAGCGTCGTCCGTGTAAATGCTCGATAAAGCATGCACGCTTCCATGATCCAAGGCTTAGCATAGCCTTTGCTCGTCCCTGGGTTAAGTTATAGGCTCGATTAAGTTAGGCAAAGTTATGCTGGGCTATCGAAGTCATAGTAAGCTTTGTCCCGCCCTTTCTGCGGTTGTCAAGTTAAATAGTCCCACGATCTCAAGGCCCGTCATATAAAGTATGACTTGGACGATAGCATCGCATAGAACATGAGTTGGTTTAAGGCTCGAGCCACGGTTGGTTCAGTAAAAAGTTAGCCACGGTCTATTGGTACTTAAGGAACACGCTATATCCAAGTTAAGTAGGAAGGCTATGCAGTAGTTGTTCCCTGAGTTCAAAGAATGTTAGTTCTAAGCGATGGTTAGTCGTCGAGAAGAAATGTATCGGGACTGTAGGTCAGTCGCAGAGGAAACCCTGGTTTAGGCTCTGCAAAAAAAGTATGAAGAATAGAAGAAGTAACTGAATTAGTTTAATAATAAGCCCCAACGATTCCCTAAAATATACCATAGAACGGTCATGGACAACTTGTCGACAATAGCGATTATTTCTTTGAGCGGTAACCCGGGGTCATGGGATCGACTCGACCTAGGAAGAAACATATTATAGCCGAGCTGAGTAGTGGCAACCGGTAGTTCGGGGACTTACAACGGAGTTAGCTACTGGTGTTGCAAGGGCCCTGTTTACTAGGCTACGTCCAAGATGGCTAGTTAATGCCAGTGACCTCATATAGATGAGTCGGCATGGCGGCTATCCGTATGTGTGCCTTTGGATTGAGTCTAGTTGAATGTGTGTACAGTTAGAACACAAAGTTTGGGCCTAAGATTTGGCTACAACGAAGGTAATGTGCTAAGACACGAGATGTAGCATCGAATCTTAAGTTGTTGGCATATGAGTTATATAAGTTGGATTTGAGTCGTTTCGAATTTAAGTCAGGAAACGCCGCATGGCAAAGTCGGTTGAGTGACACTAAGTTCACAAGTCTTGATTGGGTCAGTTGGTGATTAAAGCAGTAAGGGCCGTGAGGCGGCGATATGGTTAAGTCATACCAAGTTGTGAGACATGGCCTCGAAATGTGAGGTACAGCCACATTGTCACAACACAAGTATAGGCAAGACTAAGTGAAGAGGCACTACCTCAGAGATATTGAAGCCGGAATAGAGTTTTATGGCACGACCGAGTCGTTACGTCCCAGAGTTTGGCACAACAGACAAGCATGAATCGATGCGTTGACGTTACAAGCACAAGAACGGTCTAGAGGTAAGGGTAAGGAACTTATCGGTACGATAGCACGGTGACGGTCTAGAGACACTAAATAGGCCGAGAGTCTATGTCCTAAAACTAATTCTAAGGCAAGAATAGAAAGACAATACAAAGGGACTATATTGCACAAAGTAAATTAACATGTCAGTTTTGTATGGGTGGGCGAGGAGCTCACACCACCAGTACAGTTAAGTACTGACACCCACACAGTGTTTATGTGCAGGCACAAGTAGAAGCTCGTGGCACGAAGCTCGCTTGGATGCGTCGAGGCACGGAGTTCTTTGGCGATTCGAGGCATACGTTCTGCATGAAGACTGGACTTATACGGGACATAATGTATGGACATCGCCTATCTAAAGCTTCTGTCGACCTACTCAAGACTTGTATTGAGAGATGAGAGAGAGCTGAGTGACATGTAATGTGAGAAGAGTGAGCTTGAGTGATTGTAATCTTGGCCTTGTGCCCCCTTATGATCTTTGTTTCAATATCAATAAAGAGTATTTTGCAATGACTTGTGTTCTGCTTCAAATTTTTGCTACTATTGTTCAATGTCTCTGCTTGGGACTTCTATGCGACGACCACGTCGTAGCCACAATAATCGGTTGTTATGGAATCCGCCTTGCACGAGCGCAATCTAGGATCGTATGACATCACGCCTTAGCGAGGACGATCAGTCCTACGGGAGCGGGGCATGACATAATGGTATCAGAGCACGGCTTTACGTCCTTAGACTTCGATTGAATTCTTTAACTCAATGTCGTTTTCGTAAACTCTGAAGTGTTACTTCCCCAAAGTTGATACCGTTGGTGCGCTCTCTCTCAAATGTCCCATGGGATGTCCACACAATAAGTCTATGTAATTTATAAAACATAGGAGAACAGTTTTTGACAAAATAAAAGATGGTTCGCGTAAGCACGATTGGCTAAGTTGGGCTGGGCATATACACCAAAATTGGGTCGACCTTAGAAAAAGTCGAGTACGAGAATAGAATAGTATCGGACGAGAATGAGTTAGACTTGATTGAGTAAATAGGATGATTATCGATAGGGGTGTTATCGAACGACGATGTTATCGTCGATGCGATATAGATGAGCGTGCTTAAAATTCGAGGAATGGTTCGAACGAAAAATTTAAAGAAGTTAATTTTGATTCAAATGATAGTTTTGAGGATTTATCGAATGACTTCATCCCTGAGTGGTGTATACGGTAGCTTCAGGGATGTCAATCGATTGAGGATGCGGGGTGTCGATGAGTCTATCAGCAAGCATCGTGTGTATACAAAGCCGTAGATTGAGTACCGTTGAATAAGTTGTAGTCTTGAAGATTTGGATGAGTCGATTCAAATAAATTAGAGATGGCGCGCACGGGATAGTGATTGTGCAAGTATGAAATACAAAATGATTGAGTAGGTAAAATCGAACCAAGGAAAGAGTTAGGATATGTGAATGGATGACTTGATCGAGAAAATTGATACGGATCGTATACTAAAAGTTAGCACGAAGAGAGGATAGCGTGCATGAAAGGTTTGATTTTGAAGTTACAAAAATGACACTAAGGATTGGAATGAATGTTGCTCGATGATTTGAGTTAGCAAGGAATGATGTGAATTAGGGAAATACGTTGGTTGATGACTTAAGATAGACGGATGAACAATACGTGAATTTGGTTCGAGGAAATTGATGATGTGAATGATTCGAGAGATAATGATCGAACTTGATCTTGAATGTCGAGAAGATTCTCCAGACAGACGATAGCATCAGTTGCATGACTCAAAATTTGTTACAAAATAAAGATCGTCAGGTTACGCATATCGTCGATGGTATTGAGGCGTATCAAAGATCGATGTGCGATAACTCGGGGGCACTCTAATTCGAGGAAGGATGATCGTACAAGTGTTATCGTTCTGATGGATGCTATATTAGGATTTTGATTGAAATGGATGTTGGGATGGAAATAAAATTGTCTTGATGGTTGCATTGATAACCACAACGTCGATGATCTTGTCTTGCGCGAGCACAAGTCTAGCCTCGCACATGCGTCACATCGGATTTGGAGCGATTATTCTGCGTGAGCGCTGACATGGTGATTCATGTCTGAAGAATGATCGAACTCAGAAAATTAGGATGTGGCAATTTGGATTGACTCGACTTGTCGATTTGATGCGAAGGTGAATTCGAGGATTTATAGGACTTGTGATTGACGATTGAATAAAACTTGACGATTGAGTAGGTCCAATCCGTGCAACGAGAATGAATTAGTCAAGACTCAAAACAAGAGTTACGTCCTGATGAGGATGATTATTATGCGGGAGCATTGCATGGTGATTTTATACCCACCGTGGATAATCGGACTCGCGTGAGATGGGGGCATGGTATATTTTTAATTCAGACAACCTTGTGATCGATTACGTGAATTGGGGTAAATGACTTAGGGAATATGAAATATGAATTATGGTTTAGTGATGAATCGTGTCGTAGCGTGCTTGACTTGAGAAGGATTAATAGGTGAATTGTATTGAACATGTTCGAAGAGATAGACTATGCGAACTGGCTTGTTGGATGAGCGATATTGATATGTCAAAGATTTGGTTGAGTGAACTTACGATAGGATAGCTTTGCTGAATGACTTGGACCCCATGCGACGAATGTCGACATGTGAGTAGGAAATCTGTGCTCGATGTTTAGAAATCGAAGTGATACGAGCTTAGGTAGAAAACCCCGTACTATCAACTTGGTTTGACCTTAGGATGGGGTCAGTGTTGATATTGTTGTTTGGGAACTATGATTCCAATACTGACGATCGACCATAGACTGAAAAAAAAGATAGCCTAGTGGTAGGCAGACGTCCCAATGCGGAGCGATAGGAATTATGGAGGCACCACTCACGAGGCTCGGTTGACACGCACGTATATCAGGGATGCCTGAATAGCTGTACGATCCGACTCAAGTGGTGATAGCGAATTCTTTATCACGAGGCTTGGCTAAAATACATGTATTCGAGGGACGCGTGGAATATGTGCACGATCCAACTGAGTGATACGTTGAATCAAGTGAGACTAGAGGAACGAAAGAGTATCGAGGATTTCAAAATTTGAGTTTTGAAAAAAAGATTGTGGGTAGCACGAGTGTGGCTCGGATTTGAGAAATGCATAGGAGTAGTGTGTGCGAGAGTCCTCGAATGTTGAATAAAATGATAAGTCGATAAGTAAGTACTCAGTTAGTTTCGAAGACGAAACTTTTTCTGAGTGGTGTATGATGTAGTGCCCCGTCCCGCTAAGTCAATCAGAGGAATCGAAATGCCAACGACGTTCGGACTTAGCTATGCAATCGCGACTCGAAGGCCCGTTCGGTCGAGGCGACCCTTCGCTCAGGTGGGTGGCTTCGGTGAACTTGCCTCAGCTTGGCCTTCGCACTAATAAAACAAAAGTTTTCAAATGCACAAGTAGGCTTGATAATAAAAGAAACAAATCCACATAGCTAAGGGAATAATTCCAAATTTGGTCGAATTGAGTTAGAACATGGAAAGGTCCAACGGTCGGCTTAGAGTTGGTACACGGCGTGCTTTAAAAATAATACTCGGTCCTTCATCCCGTGGCTTAGGAGAAGGGAAGTTGGTCTTCGACACAAAACTATGAGTTCGCCTAAGTCATAGGCGTCGCCCGTGTAAATGCTCGATAAAGCATGCACGCTTCCATGATGCAAGGCTTGGCATAGCCTTTGCTCGTCCCTCGGGTTAAGTTGTATGCTCGATTAAGTTAGGCAAAGTAATTATGGACTATCGAAGTCATAGCAAGCACTGTCACGCCCTTTCTACGGTTGTCAAGTTAAATAGTCCCACGATATCAAGGCCCGTCATATAAAGTATGACTTGGGCGATAGCGTCGTGTAGAACACGAGTTGATTTAAGGCACGAGCCATGGTTGGTTAAGTGGGAAGTTAGCCACGGTCTATTGGCACTTAAGGAATACGCTATGTCCAAGTTAAGTAGGAAGGCTATGCAGTAGCCGTTCCCTGAGTTCAAAGAATGTTAGGTCTAAGCGATGGTTAGTCGCTGAGAAGAAATGTGTCGGGACTGTAGGTTAGTCGCCGAGGCAACCCTGGTTTGGGCTCTGCAAAAGAAGTATGAAGAATAGAAGAAGTCAATGAATCGATTTAGTAAGAAGCCCCAACGATACCCTAAAATATACCTTTGTAATGACACGGTCATGGACAACTTGTCGACAAGGGCGATTGTTTCTTCGAGCGGCAACCCGGGGCTACGGGATCGACTCGGCCTAGGAACAAACAGATTATAGCCAAGCTGACTAGAAGCAACCGGTAGTTCGGGGACTTGCAACGGATTAGCTACTGGTGTTGCAAGGGCCCCGTTTACCAGGCTATGTCCAAGATGGCTAGTTAATGCCAGTGACCTCATATAGATGAGTCGGCATGACGGTAATCCACGAGTGTGCCTTTGGATTGAGTCTATTTGCAACAGTTAGAACACAAAGTTTGGGCCTAAGATTTGGCTACAACGAAGGCAACGTGCTAAGGCACGAGATGTGGCGTCAAGTCTTAAGTTGTTGGCATATGAGTTTTATAAGTTGGATTTGAGTCGTTTCCAGTTTAAGTTAGAAAATGCCGTAAGCCAAAGTCGGTTGAGTGATACTAAGTTCATAAGTCTTGAGGTCAGTTGGTGATTAAAGCAGTAAGGGCTGCGAGGCGACAATATAGTTAAGTCATACCAAGTTGCGAGGCACTACCTCGAAATGTGAGGCATAGCCGTGTTGTCACAACACAAGTATAGGCAAGACTAAGTGAGGAGGCACCTCCTCGGAGATATTAAAGCACGAATCGAGTTTCATGGCACGACCGAGTCATTGCGTCCCAGAGTTTGGCACGAAAGACAAGCATAATTTGATGCATTGACGTTACAAGCACGAGAACGGTCTAGAGGCAAGGGTAAGGAAGTTATCGGTGCGATAGCACGGTGACGGACTAGAGACACTAAATAGGCCGAGAGTCTAGGTCCTAAAACTGATTCTAAGGCAAGAGTAGAAAGACAATACAAAAGGACTATGTTGCATAAAGTAACTTAACGTATCAATTTTGTATGGGTGGGCGAAGAGCTCACACTACCAGTACAGTTGAGTACTGACACCCACACAATGTTTATGTGCAGGCACAGGTAGAAGCTTGTGACGCGGAGCTCGCTTGGATGCGTAGAGGTACGGAGTTCCTTGGCAATTTGAGACGTGCATTTTGCGTAAAGATTAGACATATACAGGATATAATGTATGGACATCGCCTATCTAAAGCTTCCGCCGGCCTACTCAAGACTTGTATTGAGAGATGAGAGAACTGAATGACATGTAATGTGAGAAGAGTGAGCTTGAGTGGTTGTAATCTTGGCCTTGCGTCCCTTGTAATCTTTGTTTCAATATCAATAAAGAGTATTTTGCAATGACTTGTGTTCTACTTTAAATTTTTGCTGCTATTGTTCAATGTCTCTGCTTGGGACTTCTGTGCGATGACCCCGTCGCAGCCGCTGTAATCGACCGTTATGGAATCCGTCTTGCACGAGCGTAATCTAGGATCATGCGTCATCACGCCTTAGCGAGGACGATCGCTCCTACGGGAGTAGGATGTGACATAATGGTATCAAAGTACGGCTTTACGTCCTTGGACTTCGATTGAATTCTTTAACTTAATGTCGTTTCCGAAAACTCTGAAGTGTTGCTTCCGCAAAGTTGATATCGCTGGTGTGCTCCCTCTCAAATGTCCCACGGTATGTCCATACAATAAGTCTATGTAATTTACAAAACGTAGGAGAACAGTTTTTGACAAAACAAAAGATTGTTCGCATAAGCACGGTTGGCTAACTCGGGCTGGGCATGTACACCAAAATTGGGTCGACCTTAGCAAAAGTCGAGTACAGGAATTGAACAGTGTCGAACAAGAATGAGTTAGACTTGATTGAGTAAATGGGATGATTATCAATAGGGGTGCTATCGAACGACAATGTTATCGTCGATGAGATATAGATGAGCGTACTTGAAATTCGAGAAATGGTTCGAATGAAAATTTTAAAGAAGTCAATTTAGATTCAAATAATAGTTTTAAGGATTTGTCGAATGACTTCATCCCTGAGTGGTGTATGCGGTAGCATCAGGGATGTCGATCGATTGAGGATGCGGGGTATCGATGAGTCTATCAGTAAGCGTCGCATGTATGCAAAGCCGTAGATTGTGTACCGTTGAATAAGTTTATGCAGGTATGTAGACAACATAACCACCTTCAAAATTCACTAGGTAGATTTTTCTAATTCACAATGTATGCAACGAAAATCGAGTTCCAAAATCGAGAAGAACAAAAAAAAAATTTCTGGACATTGAAAACTGTCCCGAAATGCTGTTTTGGAAGTCGATTTTTGGATCAGATATCGAGAATTTTAAAAATATAAAAGAACAGAGTTGTAGCCAATATGAACGGCTTTACATCGAATATTTATTCATAATTTTCTGTTCATTAGTTTGTAAATAAAATTAGTTCCAAAAACCCCGAAAAACTGTTTCCAAGACATAAAAAAAATTCGATACGGAGTCCGTCCCGACAAACCGGATGACTTGGTCGCGAACCAAATGCATCGAAAGGTGCGTATGGACTTCGTGCAAGTGTGGGATTTGACATAATTTGAATTGCATGCGTGTGCGCGACAAATTCGCCATGTATCGGTCAAAATTCATCGTACTGGCCTTTTTCAAAAATTCCCAATTAATTTGTGTTTGCTCGTCATATCGCGACGAAACTTGTACCATTAGACTAGCAGCTTTTTTTGGTCCTGTGAGCCAAGTTTGGTCCGAATCTGAGACAGTTGACTGGATCGCCATTTTGCGGGCCCCACGATCCGATTCAACGGGCATTTTATGATCGGCTCATCGAAATCCAAATCTGGACATACCATTGAGTTCGTATCATCGAACTAGACTTATAGGTATATAGTTTGATGATTTTAGGGATAATAGATTTTGGCATGCATTTCGGTGCAAAGCGGATCTAACGGCGGATACTATTTTGATCTGAAATTACCTTTTTGCCCTTGTGTTCAAAATTAAACTTATGGATAGGTTATTCTAACTAATTTGACCATTTTGGACATGTTGATGATGTTTATTTCATCATCTAATGACGTCTGTTATGTTTTCTTTAATATATCAACATTAATTATAAATAATTTATATTATGTTCGTACTTTGGAATCTGTGCGTCGAAACAGAGATCAGTCGATTCCAGTGATCTTGCATCGCTAAAATTGACAATGTGACACTAAGGATTACCAAGTAAGATTGTTAACCTTGTGATTGATCATCTTGTCTCGATTTACGTGTTGTGTGTTTCGTTGTACGAATTATGAGATACAAACTTGATATTTAAATCTAGAATTTACAATTCATATTATTAGCAAATAAATAATAGTTATAGAGATTAGTGTAACCAAAATCTAGATGGTATGATTAATAAATGGCTAAAGTGCGACTTAGAACGACCCAAGTCGCGTAACATCGATATTACGCGACTTAGAACGACCCAAGTCTCTAGGTAGGAATTATTAAGTCATAATTGTATTTTAGTATGTAATACATATTTGTTTGTGATTTGGGTTGATAGATATTACATGGAGTATGGTTCATTGGTTCATGGATAGTTCGGGTAGACTTTGGTACTGTAGTCTCAGCTCAGATTGGACAAAACTTTAGGCAAGTATACCTTGCCCACTGTACAGTATTTTTATGCATTTTTCTATTATTGTTTTCTCTCAATCATACTTGGTTACTGCTTCTCATGTTTATGCCATTGCTATTTTTCTCAATTTACGTACACGTACAATAATTCCTTCATTTTATATATCACTGCTATTTCATATATATATCCAGATAGTATTGCTTTGTCCGGAGTCACGTTCACTTGATATACCTTGACCTGTTACATGCACTTGACTTGAGTCGACTTGATTGGACATTTGTATAGTTCATTGAGACAGAGAGGACATTTACTAGGCATGCGGGCTATATGATAGTATTATGTTGGCTAATAGTTCGGACAAGCTTCGGTTGTGTTGATGATTCTATTGGCTGTTAGTTTCGTGCTACGGTTGTGATATCTTGTTGGTCGTTATTCTCGGAGGAGATACGATTGTGATTATTTTGTTGGCCGTTAGTTTCGGATGAGCTATGGTTGTGATGGTACTTGTATCTGTTAGCCCAAGTATTGAACATTGTTCTTGATGTTGCATTTTTATGTAGTTTATTTAGACGTATTTCTGTCATCTCCTTTATGCATGTTATTTACTGTCATAGTAGGCATGTATATTATGTATCTTGCCATGTCCCTCTGAGGACTTGGTAATCTCTCCAGGTTATTGCTGGTTTTCTTCCAGGTTATTGCTGAGATATGACATAGGCATAGTGGGAGCTACTTTTTTGGGATCTTCAGGTATCGTTAGTTGATGCCATCTATTTTGTTTCTTCCTTAGTATTTTCTTTCTTATTTCATAGTATAGTTCGTATTGTGGATGATATTATTATGATTACATGGATACATGTTCTGATCTACACAGCTTATACGTATTTGAGTCGGACTAGAGTCTGGTTATATACGTAGCTGGCATGTATACGTTTTTTAGTCCTATGTATTTTGGGACTGGGGCGTGACAGATATTGCTCGATGACTTGAGTTAGTATAGAACGATATAATTGAAGTAATGTGTTGCTCGATGACTTAAGATAGACAGATTGACATATGTGATTTCGATTTGAACAAATTGATGACGGAACTAAATTGATCTCGAATGTCGATGAACGGATTGTATATCCAGTTGGATGATAGTATTAGTTGCATGACTTAGAGTTCGTTGTAAAGAAAGATCTTTAGGTTATGTATATCATCAATGGTATTGAGGAGTATCAAAGATCGATGTGCAATTGTAATGCCCCAGTCCCAAAATACTTAGGACTAAGTACGTAGACATGCCAGCTGTATACATACGAAGTATACTCCAATGTATGGAACCCTGTATGTATACATAAGCTATAAAATGCAGTAAACCATGGTAAATAAATCTCATCCACAACAATAGAGAATAATATTATAATCAACTCAAGAATTTGTCACTTATACATGTAGTTGGGCGGAGACAAATCCACTACCAACCATTTTAAATGAAAGAAAATATACAAGGAAATGATCGATAAAATGGCAAGACGAACCAAGAGCAATCATCCTCGAAGAAATAGAGAAGATCACAGACTTGGCTAGAACCCCTACAAAAGTCACAAAGCACACATCTTCAAGATACATAAAGAACATGCCATATAGTCTGTGATATATAATAGAGAGTAAAAGGGGATGCATGCAATAGGGTGCCTACCAGTGCAACGGTAAAAATACAGTTAAGAACAAACCTTCAACACATGGGCATCTGGCTCAGGTGCAGGTAACTCAGGTATGGTCCCATCAGGATACCAGGGACCTCAAAGCATAACATTTCTCGAATGTCAGAGGCCAGCAAGATCAGGAATAAGAAAGTGCATAAGTGGCCCATACGTTAAGGAACTGTTCTCCCCATCCAATGCCTAGTAGGGTCATATCCATGACTCATAAGATCTCTAGTACTGCCAAGTCTACTAGCATGCAATTCTATTGGCAGTTACTCATATCTGTCGCACGTCTTATACGTATCGGTGGCCAGCCGACTATGCGAGCATGTGTCCTACATGTGAATCACAACACGTAGTAAAGCAAGTGCCAAGGCCGTATGAGATATGTCAATACATCATCAACAATGGGTGGTCACTAGACTAAGTCAATGCAAGAGAAATAAACAAAAGTAAGAAAACGACCGATAGAGTCGCTTGCACCCAAGTGTGACTTGGACGCACAGTTTTATAATAACAAAAATAAGAAATGTTGAAAAACAACAACTAAAAATAAGAATATATAAATCACATAGTAAGATGGCAAGGTATCTTGCCTGATTCCCCTCTGTGAATATGAAACGCCGCTCCCGCGTCCACGCCTCCGGAACCCAGCGCTCCAAGATAATTAATTAACTAGATTAAGTCACTACTTATGATACGACTTAATTAGTCAAAGTAATGTGTTAAAATTATATTCAATCTCTTGTGGAAATATTTAGATCCATACAATCACCCACAGGTTCCACGAGACATCAAAACACAGTTTTAGGGTTTCTAACTCTTAATTAGTCGGTTATGCCCCTACTTCAATAACATACTTAAAAATCATATAACTATCATAAAAATAATATTTAAACTAATTTTCTACAGATTTATCTCTAAAATTCTAGAATTAATATTTTTAAAGACATTTATGACTAGTTGATTACTAAGTCAGCTAGTCTACCCAAAACTCGCCCGGAACATAGTTAATGACTCAAAATTACTAAAATAACCAAAAATATATTTTAAACAGCAATAAAATACCTTATTTCACAGAATAATAATAGAGGTACAAGGGTTTCGTTATACTACAAGTTTGGGACATTCTAGGTCAGCTGGTTACCCGAAATTAACTAGTTTTGACCTAAAAAAAATTCGACCAGATTTGAGTTGCTAAAATCGTAGAAA
Organism: Iris pallida; assembly: GCA_029216955.1. Lineage (NCBI taxonomy): Eukaryota > Viridiplantae > Streptophyta > Magnoliopsida > Asparagales > Iridaceae > Iris > Iris pallida. Next base: position 6,484,999 of record JANAVB010031218.1, read on the forward strand.
AATACTTTAAAATCCTAATTTATGTATATGAACACACATAAAATTTAGTTTCGAGAATAGGCACCAATAACTCATAGTTCTTTCATAATGGGGTTAATTTTGATCCTACCGAAATATGAATATTACGCCTATATTTCATGAAACCTTTATGGATGATTATACTTAACAAAAGCCATCAAAATATAATTTTTATAGATTTAATAACATATTTTTTACAGAATTGTAGTGAGAATTTGAGATGGAAAGATTAGGATTTCTTACCAAAGGTCCTTGCTAGAGAGGTTGTGACGACTTCTCCTCGCCAAAGCTCCAACCTTTCTCACTATACTTGCTTGCTAATCCTCTTTTGGTGAGTATGGAAGGGATGGCAATGGCTATAGATGGTTGGATGGATAAGATAAAGTTTTTAGGGTTTGTTTTGAGGGGTTGGATGGATGTATGGTGGAGGAGATGAGTTTTTATGAAGGATGGAGAGATGTGCAATGGAGGAGATGATGTATGGAGGCTATGGGGGGAAGGTGCTACCAAAAATATGGAGAGGGAGAGGGGTAGTCGGCTATGGAGATGGAAAGAAAGGAAGAATTAAGTTAAGGTTAGGGTTTGGGCTAAGTTGATGTATATATATGGGCTTTATTGGGTTGCATGCATGAAAAGGAGTGGAAAACCTATTCCTATGAGGTGTTCGGCCATGGGGGTTTGCTTGGCCGAATAATATATGGTGGAGGTCCACTTGGCATGATTTGGTTGTTTGGTGAGTTGGCTAATTGATTGGATTGAGGATTTAAAAAGGTCTTTCCTAATATAGAACTAATTAATTCTATCTATGAAATACAATCCAAATCTGAATTAAATATAAATATATGTAATTATTAATATTTATTAATGTCCAACATGTCTACATAGGGTTGGGTTTGGCTTGGAAGAGGTTTGAGAAGGTTTGGTGCAACCGGGTCTCCTAAAAAGTCATAAAGGCTTTCTTAACTAATTAATTAAATAAAATATAACTTGTGCCATAATTTGAATGGTTAATATGCAAGAGATTATTGTATGACCATGGCATTTCTAACATGGCTAGCATGCAAGTTAAAGCACCCGACTACGCTAGGCATGCCATACTTTCTAGTCGTCTTGCATATTCAAACTCAACCACGACTACAGTCCTTTTATATAATATAAATAAGATAAAAATAAATTAGAATTAAATAAAATCCAAAAAATAAATTTAAATGTTCCTTTAAGTTTTGAAGGGTTTTACAGCAATACTTCAGGGGTACTCTGACTCGAGGAATGATGATCATGTAAAATATTATTGTTCAGATGGATTCTATAGCTTGGGATTTTGATAGTAATGAATGTGTGGATGATTTGATAAGATGAACTTGAAGTTTAAGTGAATGGATACTACTCGGATTATGCGAAACAAAAATATTGATGGATTTGATGACCATGGTGATAAGAATCATTATGACTCAAAAAATTTGATAGACGATCTTGTTATTTTGCGATGAGATAGACGCACGGATAAGGACTAGTAGGTTTGGAAGTTTGAGCGAAGTTATGATGGATGAATTATGATTGATGTTATGCGACTTGAGAATTGAAAATCGATATGGCTACTTGTGATAGGTGGATTATGACTTTTGATATTATTGTCACTCTTCAGTTTCAAAATAACAGAAACTTGAGACGCGAGCATGCCAGCTAATACGATCTAGAATAAGTATCCAATTTAATGGACTTACCCCCTAGATATACTACGTTGTCAAGTTTACTAAACCTAACTAATTAACTATATCTTAATCCACAATATTGAAACGGTTACCAAGTATGAACTTTATATATTAAAGTTGGCCACCCAGTAATATACATGTTCGAACAAACTCGAGAAAGGAATAAGCTTGCAAATAATAGGCTACATAGCAGCGTGAATCAAATAAACATGAAATGTATACAGGAAAGAGTAAATGTAAATACCAGAGAATACATATATACCTGAAATCTCAGTCCATCACTCAACACCTGCCCAGCTACTCTGTACTAACTGCTCAGCAAGCACCTCGAGAGATCACCGGGTCCTCAGAGGGACGTCGTAAGATATAGAAATATATGTCATAATATAAACTGAATAAAATGAACAACCCAGAACAAAACACGGTCCAATATCCATTCATCAATCAGTAAACCATATCTATAACCAATCATGAACAAGGGATGGCATACCAGCCCATGATAAGACCTATCCCATGAAACGATCGATATAGGTACACGAACTAACCATTCTATGTGAATGCATGTTGAAGATGACTTTGGAGCGTATGGGTAGGTGAATAAGGATATGGCACCAGAGCATGAGCCGACGTCGAATCACGGACTGATATTTGTATATATACTAGCATACCTTTCAATCGTACCTAGCGCGCAGCTAGTAGCCGCTGCCGAATATATCAACTAGTGTTCGTACGTGCCCATAACCGGGCAACCATAGCCCATAACCAGGTAACCAAAGCCCATAATCGGTTAACACTGAGGCTAAAATGATTGTTTGTCCCATACGCCTTCTGATTGTCTTTCCCGCCCCGAAATGTGCAAGTCGTATCCATGACTCAGACAATCCATATCTCAATGCGAGTCTCTAACCAAGGCACCATCTAACTCTATATGTATCGACACACGAATCGTGCACAACAATGAATAGTCGAATACGTAAGTTTGTACCAACACAATGAATCCTCACTCACAGTGTCGTATAATGTCTTATGACAAGTCATAGAAGTTATGTGGGATAAATTATGTCATGACCCGCTCCCATTTTTTGGGATACGAGTACGTGGCCAAGTCCAGCTTACGCCACAGCATCGACGGTAGTACGCTGTCTATATCTCAAAAATCTCAAATACAACAAATCATATCTATTTCGCTCATTCATAAAAATTAATTGAATTACAAATGCACTAATACATCGGAATAAATTCGGGAACAACCCACTATCAAAACTATCTATCTAACTAGAAACTATGGTTGGCCTCCAAGATAACTCTAACTCCACCCGAAGGAACCCACAGGAAGAGAGCAAGTCATCGAGAATAGTCATCAAGAATCTATCAACTGAAAAAATATCCAGTCAGGATTGGAACAAGTACAAGTTTAGCCAACACAATACAAATACAATATAAAGTAATATAACACTAAACATGGAAACAATTATCAAGGGAAACATGAACAATATGAACAAAAAAACATATGATAGAAGAAACTGATAAAGAAAGTAACAAGCATGAAAAGGTAAGAAAACTCATATAATCACTAGTAGTGCACGTGTAGTGAAAAGTACAACGTTCCCACACATGGATGGCTTGGACCAACGATGAGGATATAAGGCCCGCCCCCGTAAATGGGAGAGTTGCCAGCAATATAATCGGGCTTTGTCTACGTGCTTAGTAATTGTACCCCTCTAATATCCATATATACTTCACGATCATGTAAACACGATCACGATAACGATCAAGAAAACATAAACATTAGTCAATCACTCAATCTTGTGTGTAAACGGTCAAGACACAAAAAAATAGCATTCATAGATGAAATACTACAATATAAAATAAATGCACATAAAAGCATCAACAAGTACTTGCCTTGGTTAATTTAGAGTTGACTAGCGCGATATGATCATGTCGACACAGAAATAGTCTCAGATGTCAAAACTATGCAAGATGGTCTCAGATGATGGCACGGACCGTGTCATTGAGTACAGAATAGTTTAATTGGCTAAGAATGATATAGGGAGGTTCGAGATTTGCAAAGGGATAGGAAATGAATGATGGGTCATGGATAAGGCTAGATAATCGAAGAAAATTTATATAAATAAATATCTATAACTATTTTTATAAAATACTTTTTATTTGGAAACTATATTTGAAAATCAATTATAGATAAAACTATGCTTTTCTTTTATTCAAAATATTACAAATAATTACTTGAAATATAGGAAAACAATTTGGGCTAAAAACTAAATTTTTATCAAATATATTTTTTAAACTAAAAAGCTATATACTAATACAAAATAATATAACAATATTTTAGGACTCATAAACCCAATTTAGAAAAAAAAGTATAGGCCAAGCCCAATACAAAATTTGCTACAAAATAATTTAGAAAATACTAATATATCATTTCAAAAATAATAATAATTTTAATACTAATAATAATAATAATTAATAAATACAAATTCTATTAATTCCATTTATAATATTTTTATCAGTAATATTAAAATTAATAACCCTTGATAAATAATTAATAAAAATTAATAACCCTTTTTTCTTTCCCATGTTTAACGAACAGAGAGGAAGATTGAGAAAGGAATTAAGAGGGAGAGGGTCTCAGGAATTTCGAGAGAGCTGAGCCATTAGAAATAGAGAAGAGAGAGATTAAGAAATTTGAAGAAAATATAATGATGGAGAGAGTCTTCTTCTCAAAGAAGAAGAGAGGACGAGAAAATACTCAGAGAGAAGGGAACGAGATGGAGAGGCGGAGAGTAGTCATAAGAGAGAGGGAGAAGCCGCGGGAGAGTGCTCAGGGTGGATGAGGAAGAGTGTGCTGGTGGTCCCAGCCATGGGAGGTCGCTTACCAACGTCGAGCTCGGAGCGGAGCGGTTGCGACGCCAGGGAGAGAGAGATAGGGTCCTGCAGCGGCGCTGGTGCACTCATCGGGCTCGGCCTCGCCGGAACGCGAGGGTTCGATGGCAGGCATGCACGACGGTTCCTGGACGAGAGGTCTCGTCGGTGCACGTTGAGCGGGGACGGCGACGGTCAGATAAGTTAGGGTTAGGGTTTTGTGGTGGTGATTTTGATGATGATGGTGGTGGTAATGATGAAGATGGGTGGTGGGATGATGGGAGCCGGAAGTGGCCGGAGGCGCTTGGTGTGGAGGAGTTGTGGATTTAGTGACACAGGTGGTTGCGTTACGGTGGTGATGGTGATTAGCGGCTTGGTCGGTTATTGGCTGGGGAGCGTAGGGTTACTGGTAAGCTCGGCTAGGGCAGGATTTGGGTTAGGGTCGCGTGTCCAGGATTGTCGGACACGGCGGGGGAATATAGATGTAATTGTAATAGAAAAGAATAATGGAATGGAGTATGGACACGGACACGGTGCACGACACGGTGGGATGGTTGCGGTTGTTGGCTACATAGGATTGTGGAAAAATTGTGTTGGCTAGATATGAGGAAAGAAAAGGGGAGCCTCCCTTTATATAGAGATGGTGGTTCCTAATTAGGAGAGGATTAGGAATCCAATATTGATCAATCTATCATTATTTTAATCAAAATTAGATTTATATAGTTTAAATAAAAATTAGTTTGATTAAAACAACTATTGATCAAGATAGGAATAATATGAGTACTATCAAATAATTCTGAAAACTAGGTTTTTATAAACAAAATCTTATTTAAATTAATATATATCAAAGGTTTTTACTAGTTAAGGCGATAATTAATAATTAAAATTAAAACAAATATAAGTTTAATATTCATTTACCATAATAATTCTAATTAATAATTAATCACGAAAATAATATAGAAATATATTTATAAACCAAAAATCAATTTTTGAAAATATAATTGATAATCTTTTTATCATTCGAAATCATATACGATTTCCTTTGTAACAAAATTCAAATAAAAATTTATTCTTTAATGTAATATATTTTTTAAATAAATAAAGGTTTTGAAATTTTGAGAAGGGTGGTTACAAATCTACCCAGCTTAGAAATAAATTCGTCCTCGAATTTAAAAGTATCTAGCATATACATAAAAGAATCAGTAAAATATCAAAACAAGAAAATATAAATCATTAGAAAAAAATAGCAAACATTCTTTTAAAATAGAAAGATTGATCCAATCATTGGTCAAAAGAAAAATGGATAGTGCAGGAGTAAGGTAAACAGGTTTGGTCTTGAATTCTAGAAGATTCACAAATTTTAGAATAAGAACAGGCAATAGAAGAAAACAATCGAATTTAGATAACTAGAAAACTAAGATCAAGGAATAGAGTTAGAGGAGTTTGGCCTATATAATATACCATCCTTGTCTTGACACATTTCCTTGATCAACCTATACATTCATCGATCTTATAAATCGTATATCCTACAAAATTATTTCAAATATCCTCAATTACATAAAATATATCAATAATTCAATATCCAATTCTTTAAACTCATATCCTAATCTCCAAAAATTTAATTTCTTTCAAATATTAAAAAAACCACTATTCCCTAATCTCTTATATCTTTAAAATTTACTAGATCTTTAACTTCTTATTCACAATTTTGAAAATCCTCCCCTTTCAAAAGTTTAACCCTAACAACAAATTCATATACATAAATTTTCATAGAATTTGAATTTCAAAACACCAAAAAAAAAAATTAACAACTCTAATATTTCATAATTGATTAACCTCGAAGATCTAATTTATCAGTTGACTAGTCTATCCACCTTTGATCGTGACATCATATCAGAACATAATAATACTCTTTCGTATGGAAATTCCTTAATTCTATCTAAACTTGAAACTTAACGTTTATTCGTATCTTAACCACCTTAACTACCTAAGCAGTCAAATTTAGTCAGGGCTTTCCTATATTCCTAGCCCTGGTCATTCTCCAAAAAATCAAGTCAATCCTAACTGTGAATGAGCACCTCCTAATCGCACGCTCGCAGTAGTACGACTAAGTTAAGAACGACTAAGTTAGGTACTACCACGAGCTCGCATAATTTTACGAAAACGGACCTGTATGGACCACCATAAAAATATATCACAACTCGCTTCCGCTTTTTGGGATACGAGTTCGTGGCCAAGTCCAGCCTACGCCGCAGCATCGACGGTAGTACACTATCGATATCACAAAAATCTCAAATACAACAAATCATATCTATTTTGCTCATTCACATAAATTAATTGAATTACAAATCCATTAATACATCAGAATAAATTCGGGAACAATCCGCTATCAAAACTATCTCTCTAACTAAAAACTATGGTTGGCCTCCAAGATACCTCTAACTCCACCCGAAGGAACCCAAAGCAAGAGAGCAAGTCGTCGAGAATAGTCATTAAGAATCTGTCAACTGAAAAAAATATCTAGTCAGAATTAGAACAAGTACAAGTTTAGCCAACACAGTACAAATACAATATAAAGCAATATAACACTAGACATGGAAACAATGATCAAGGAAAACATGAACAATATGAACAAGAAAACATATGATAGAAGAAACTGATAAAGAAAGTAACAAGCATGAAAAGGTTAGAAAACTCATATAATCACTAGTAGTGCACATGTAGTGAGAAGTACAACATTCCTACACATGGAGGCTTGGGCGAACGATGAGGATATAAGGCCCGCCCCAGTAAACAGGAGAGTTGCCAATAATACAATCGGGCTTTGTCCACGTGCCTAGTAATTGTACCCCTCTAATATCCATACCTCATGATCATTTAAATACAATAATGATAACATAAAGAAAACATGAACATTAGTCAATCACTCAATCTCGTGTGTGTAAACAGTCAAGACACGAAAAAATAGCATTCATAGATGAAATACTACAATATAAAGTAAATGCATATGAAAGTGTCAACAAGTACTTGCCTTGGTTAATTTGGAGTTGACTGGCGTGATATGATCATGTCAGCACAGAAATAGTCTCAGATGTCAAAACTATGCAAGATGATCTCAGATGATGGCACAGACTGTGCCATTGAGTCCAGAATAGTCGAATTGGCTAGGGATGATATAAGGAGGTTCGAGATTTGCAAATGGATAAGAAACGAATGATGGGTCATGGATAAGGCTAAATAATCAAAAAAAATTATATAAATAAATATCTATAACTATTTTTACAAAATACTTTTTTATTTGAAAACTATATTTGAACATCAAGTATAGATAAAATTATGCTTTCTTTTATTCAAAATATTACAAATAATTACTTGAAATATAGGGAAACAATTTGGGCTAAGAACTAAATTTTTATCAAATATATATTTTTTTAAAACTAAAAAGCCATATACTAATACAAAACAATATAACAATATTTTAGGGCTCATAAACCCAATTTGGAAAATAAGTATAGGCCAAGCCCAATACAAAATTTTCTACAAAATAATTTAGAAAATATTAATATATAATTTCCAAAAAAATAATAATTTTAATACTAATAATAATTATTATTAATAAATACAAATTTTATTAATACCATTTATAATATTTTTATCAGTAATATTAAAAGTAATAACCCTGGATAAATAATTAATAAAAATAATAACCCTTTTTCCTTTCCCATGTTTATCGAACAGAGAGGGAGATTGACAAAGGAATTAAGAGGGAGAGGGTCTCTGGAATTTTAAGAGAGCTGAGCCATTACAAATAGGGAAGAGACAGATTAAGAAATTTGAAGAAAATATAATGATGGAGAGGGTCTTCTTCTCAAAGAAGAAGAGAGGAAGAGAAAATACTCAGAGAGAAGGGAACGAGATGGAGAGGCAGAGAGTAGTCGTGAGAGAGAGAGAAAAAGCCGCAGGAGAGTTCTAAGGGTGGAGGAGGAAGAGTGTACTGGCAGTTCCAGCCATGGAAGGCCGCTTACCGGCGTCGAGCTCGGAGCGGAGCGACCGCGGCGCCGGAGGGAGAGAGGTTGGGTCCTGTAGCGGCGCTGGTGCACTCGTCGGGCTCGGCCTTGCCTGAATGCGAGGGTTCGGTGGCAGGCGCGCGCGGTGGTTCCTAGACGAGAGGTCTCGTCAGCGTACGTTGAGCGGGGATGACGGCGGTCAAGTAAGTTAGGGTTAGGGTTTTGTGGTGGTGATTTTGATGATGATGGTGGTGGTAATGATGAAGATAGGTGGTGGGATGACGGGAGCCGGTAGTGGCCGGAGGCGCTTGGCGGTGCAAGAGTTATGGAGTTGGTGACACAGGTGGTTGCATTGCAGTGGTGATGGTGATTAGCGGCTTGGCTGGTTATTGGCTGCGGAGCGTAGGGCTGCTGGAAAGCTCGGGCAGGGTTTGGGTTAGGGTCGCATGTCTGGGATTATCGGACACGGCAGGGAAATATAAATCTAATTGTAGTAGAAAAGAATAATGGAATGGAGTATGGACACGGACACGGTGTACGACACGGTGGGATGATTGCGGTTGTCGGCTAGATAGGATTGTGGAGAAATTGTGTTGGCTAGATATGAGGAAAGAAAAGGGGAGCCTCCCTTTATATAGAGATGGTGGTTCCTAATTAGGGGAGGACTAGAAATCCAATAATGATTAATCTATCATGATTTTAATCAAAATTAGATTTATATAGTTTACATAAAAATTAGTTTGATTAAAACAACTATTGATCAAGATAGGAGTAATATGAGAACTATCAAATAATTTTGTAAAATAGGTTTTTATAAACACAATCTTATTTAAATTAATATATATCAATAGGTTTTTATTAGTTAAGACGATAATTAATAATTAAAATTAAAACAAATATAAGTTTAATATTTGTTTACCATAATAATTCCAATTAATAATTAATCACAAAATAATATTAAAATATATTTATAAACCAAAAATTAATTTTTGAAAATATAATGGCTTAATTGCACTTTGATACCCTCAACTATTCATGTTTTTCAACTTGATACCCTAAACTTTTTTTTGTAACAAGTTGATACCCGAAAAAAAATTTGGACGAAAATACCCTTGGTCAAACTTGAAAATTACTCCCCCCACTCCCCCTTCCCGCTTCCGGCCAACCCCCCCTCCCGCTTCCGGCAGCCTCTTCCCCCTTCCGCTTTCGGCCGTCTCTCCTCCCTCCCGCTTCCGGCTACCCGCCCCCGCCTCTCCCCCTAGGGCACGGCAGTGTGGGAGGAGGGGGGCTGGGGAAGGGTGGACGGAAGCGGAAGAGGGGGAGACGGCCGGAAGCGGGAGGGGGGTGGCCGGAAGCGGGAGAGGGGGGTAGCCGAAGGGGGGACGGGGCGGGAGGGAGGGGGGCTGGGGTTGTGCGGGAGGAGGGGGTGGCCGGAGTGGGGCCGGTGGAGAGGAGAGAAGGAGAGAGGGAAGAGATAAGGGCATTTTCGGGATTTTTAAAATTTTAGGTATGAAGTTGAAAAAAAATAGTTTAGGTATTAAGTTGTTGAGTAAAATAGTTTAGGGTATGAAGTTGAAAAATTGGAATAGTTGAAGGTATCAGAGTGCAATTTAGCCATCTTTTATCATTCGAAATCATATACGATTTCCTTTATAAAAAAATTCAAACAAAAAATTTATTCTCTAACGTAATTTTTTTTAAATGAATAAAATAAATAAAAGTTTTGTAATTTTGAGAACGGGGGTTACAACTTCACAGTTTTGGGTACGTCTGCTAACTCTAAGTCACATACACACCCCCATAACATCGATACCATCATCGATAACACCCAAGTCATCCTTGGACGCACACTACCAGTGTCACCAATTAACAACACAAAAATAGATATGAATATTGTAAACAGAACAATTATGGCAAGGTTTCTTGCCTAGAGGTGATGCGTTGATATGTTGATGTCCTGCAGGCAAAATCGTCAGGCCAAAGAAAAGCAGCAACAGTGGGACTTCCGCAAACGTCTTTGGATGCTAAAACAAATATCACCAACATCACTACTAAAATAAGGCAAATTAGTGACGTCATGATACGTCGCTAATAATAAAAATTACGTCGCTATTCGTAATTGGCGACAAATTTAGCGACGTAAAGTGAAGGTCGCTTTTTAGCTAGTCGCAGATGGCTAATACGTCGCCCTACGTCGCTGTTTGCGACGTTCCGCCCATGTCGCTAGGTCGTCGCAAAGTTAGCGACATAGAGCGACGAGAACTTTAGGTTGCAAACTTAGCGACGTAGTGCGACATTGTAGCAACGTTTAGTTCTATTGATGTGATGACGTGGCAATGCCTGCCACGTCAGCAAGGCGGCAACGTACAGCGACGTACCGCCGCTAATTTGTGACGTATAGCGACGTCCACTTTTCGTCGCTATCCGTCGCTATACGTCGCTAACCGTCGCAGAATACTGAAAAAAATTAAAAAAATATAATGTGTATTTTTGTTATGCTGTGTGTCTGTGTTTAGTGTGTGTGAACCGAACACTGTATTTCACATACACTGTAAACACAGACACACATCATTACAAAAATACATATTATATTTTTTTTAAAATTTGGGCAGCACCTCTTTTGTATATCAGATCATCGCTTATAACCCAGCGTAGGTATATTTGTCATCCCCGTCGCAGATATTATCATAATTAACAGTCTCCCATTATAACAGTCTATTACTAATAGATGAATAACAGTCTCCCATCATAACAGTCTACAACTAAATATCATACATGTACTCAATAAAAATACCAACAAATTAAATGTCACAAACATACATGTCCAACAGAGTCAAATAATAATGAAAATTAGTGTACAAAATGGTCAATGGGCCCATAGGGCCAATAAATACAAAGATGATAAAAAAATCTACTGGATCACTGAGGACCCCTGCCGCGCATCTGGGATAGCATGTACTCATACTGCTACTGTGTGAGCTATATCATAGGGGCAGTAGGAGGCAGTACAATGTCTGGAGTCGGCGCCGTCGATGGACCGGGAGGACGTATCTGCTCCAGCTCTCGCAGTCGCTCACCATGCGCAGCAAGGGTACTCACCATCCTCTGATTACTCTCCTCAATCGAAGCCGATACCTGAGTGAGTGAGGCAGACATGGTCCTCTGCGATCCCTCCAGCCCGACCTGTCTACGCTCTGTGCACTACGTAGACTCGGTGAGCATGTACAAGCTGGCAGCTGTAGCCTGCTGCAGACTCATCAGCTCCTGTATACTGCGCTCGATCGTATCAAATCGTCTGGTGATCATCGGAGGGTCGGATCGTCGCTCGACCGTATCAGAAATCTACTGCTGTAACTCGCGACGCAGCTCGTCGATCTGACGACGAATATCCTGAGCTCGTGACGACGCCTGCGAAGCTGGAGACTGCGCACTGACAGAGGGGGCCCGGGATGACTCCGAAGCGAAATATGTGCCGTAGGATCCCGTACCGTAGTACGTACCCTTCTGAAGACCGCCAACGGTGGTCATCCAGAGGTCGTCCGGCGATGAAGCTGTAGGCGGCTGGGAGGAAGTACCAGCCCCTCCCACTGCTGGCGTACTAGCAGCAGCATCCGCCTCCTCCTGTAGCCGAACAAACTCGGCCTAGAATAATGTTTGCTAACGTGTAAGTATTTGCTAAAGTCTATATTGATATCTATTTTCCTGTTTTCTAAATTATAGTAAATTAATATAAAGAATAGAACGTACATATGCCTGCGTTGCCCTCTCGTCAATGAACTCCCCAGTCCTCCAATGGGTGACCAGGAAGACGGTCACCATGTTGGGGTCCTCACCCTTTTTTACCAGTTAAATTATATTATCTATTATTAGTATTAAACATTCTATCGAACTAGATATAAATTAATGTCCGTCACAGGAAACGTACCAGACGATAAAAATGCTCCGTCATCGGAATGGAGCCACCATACCACTTATCGGCGCTCGACCGCGCCACCTTGGCCTTGTCAGACCGCTCCTGGTACCTGGGCTCATTGAATCTAGCCTTCATCGCAGTCTACTGCTCTGGCATGATCTAACCATGGATCGGCTGTCCGGAGCGATCACGAGACTTCTGGTCGTGGATCGCATCACGGATGAGCTTGCCTGCGACGGCAGAAAATTGGGCCTCGATCTTCGCCGCCCGGTGTGGTGGATAGAAATAGGTCCTCTACAAGAAGTAAAATAGAAAAGTTGTATAATATACACAAATGATTATTAAAATTTAAAAATAAACAAATTTTTTACCTTGAAGTGGGCGAACAAAAAGGCCTTCCTATCTGCGGGAGCATCTGAGTAGTTAATTCAAGGCCTACCATAGTTCTGCCTCAGAAATACCCCCAGTTGTCTCTGTACTGCAGAAGGCCGATATCTATACAATAATAATTTTCATGAATATATGTGTACATATAATCATTTAAAAAATCTATATTAACTAATTAACTTACTTCGTAGGCCCGTCCGTCCAAATCTCCATACGCATCTCGTCCGGGAGAGCGCACGGAGGGTCGCTCTCACCTCCTGTATGGGCAGGATCAGTCTGATCACCATCCTCCATATGCTCGGCGTCGGCTCTCCCCATGTAGCCGTCGGCAGAAGGAATATTGGATGCGGGATCAGGAATGTTGAAACTGTCCTGTCCCGGTAATGGATCGGGAACAGAACGATACAATTGCGTACTCGAAGATGAGGATAAGGGTACGGAATCTCCATCCCCAACCCGAGGCTGACGGGACTGCCTAATATAAAATCCTTCATGTCGTCCAGATGGTCTAGTCATACCTGATAATAACATATGACAATAAAACAAAAATACATATTTATATGATAGACATCACAGATTTTTGAAAAATATCATAGTCACAGATAAAAGTGTCACTAAAGTGTCACAGATTTATATGATAGAAGGGTCACTAAAGTGTCAAATATGATGATAAAACAAACATACAGATTTAATCCTCTTCTGAAAATTCATCTAGTTCGTTTAGCTCATCTTCTTCTTCTTCTTCTTTTTCTTCTTCTTCTTCTTCTTCTTCTTCTTCTTCCTCCTCTACATCTTCACTTTCATCTGCATCTTCCTCTTTAGATAATTCTATTTCTTCTACACAATTAAATGTGTAATGAGGAACTTTCGTCGTGTCCACTTCTATAATATTTGTTACAAGAGGTAGTTCATCCTCTTGATAAGCTATATCGTCAACCTCAAAGGTATTTCTAGCTTTGGTCTTGCATACTGCCCAACAGTCCGACCTTGTTGTTCCCCGTTTAGGATAACTTGTGAAGTACACAAGCTGAGCCTGACTTGATAGGACAAATGGTTCATAGGCTTGATATTGACGCCGATAGTTTATATCAACAAGACTGTGCTTGTCTACTTTCCAACCTCGACCTTCAATTGGATCGAACCAATCATACCTGAATAACACAATCTTAGCAGGCTCTATTCCATAACTATATGTCAGCTCCACGATCTCCCGTAGCACGCGATAGAAATCGTTGCCCGCATCAACATCTTTGTAGTTCGAAGATCTGATACACAAACAGCTATTTTTGGTAGAGTCGAGATCCACAAAGTTGTCTCTGATCGGACAAGTTGTTGACTTGAACCGAAACCCATTAACACAGTAGCTTGACCATATTTTTGCAGCATAAATTGGTCCCTTGGCTAGCGTTCTAATAGACTCATTCTCAAGTCTTGCGTAAGGACGATCGACCTAAATACCACGAAAGAAGAAATTAAGCTCATTCTCAATCAAGTGCATATACAGAAAGGTAATTACAGAGTTCTCAAGTCTTACATATGCACTCAACCATGATGGAAAATAATGCCTCATTTCTTGTTCTAGTTTTTCTGTTATGTGTGGCCTACCTGACCTCACATCATCATTAAATATGCTGAAAATAATATCGTTCAATTAATGTAATAGTATAATAATCAATACTATTAAAATAATGTAGACGTATTAATTACTTACTCCTCTAGTTTCTCTACTTCCTCCTCGTTGCAGTTGAGTAATACATACACCTGAGCAGCCCTTAGCTCATCATCATTCACATATCTCTTCTTCATTTTACCCGATGGCTTTCCTGGAGCATTGAATACCTTCAGTATTGTATCATTACTTTCATGATCTCCGTCGTTGTTTCTGGAAGCTCTCATTCTATTAGTTACAACATGAGGCTTGAAATACATCGAACAAAAGTTTGTAATCGCCTCGAGAACATAGGCTTCACAAATAGAACCCTCGACCCGTGCCTTATTTTTTACCTTTTTTTAGGTGATTCAAATATCGCTCGAACGGGTACATCCATCGATATTCGACGGGTCCACCAACACGTGCCTCATAGGATAGATGAATCGACAAATGCTCCATAGAGTCGAAGCATCCAGGAGGAAACACCCTCTCTAGCTTGTACAGTATTACCGCAATGTCCTTCTCTTGCTTTTCTAGACGATCAACGAGCAATTTCTTAGAACAAAGATCCATGAAGAATATGCTAAGCTCCGTCAATGGATCCTAAACTGCCTGTGGTATGAATTCCCGAAATGCAATCGGAATTAACCTCTCCATGAATACGTGACAGTCGTGGCTCTTCATACCCGTCAATTTATTTTCCTTCGGATCGACACATCTTCTCAGATTTGACATATATCCGTCTAGAAATTTTAGGCCCTGGATCCACCAACAAAGTCTCACTTTATTCTTCTTGTCCAGCGAGAAAATTGACTTCGGCAAGAACTATTTTCCATTCTGCTCTATCAAATGCAACGCAGGGCATTTGCATATTTCTTCTAAGTCCAACCTAGCCTTGGGATTGTCTTTTTTTTTTTCCTTTATGTCCATCACAGTATTAATTATGTTATCAAACACATTCTTCTCAATATGCATGACATCAAGATTATGTCTGATCAGATTGGTACTCCAGTATGGCAGATCCCAGAATATGCTCCTCTTTGTCCAGTAATGATCTCTACCAAATCCATCGCACTTGTACCCAGTTGTAGGATCTTCGATAGCACTTGGAAAATCTCTAACCTCCTTCCATATCGTGGCTCCGCACCACCTTGGCGGTGGATCGCCCTTCTCTACAACGTCGGCACGGAATGTATTCATGTTCCTTCTGAACGGATGATCTTTTGGCAGAAATTGTCGATGACAATCAAAGAAGCACGGTTTTTCTCTGTGTTTCAAGCGAAAAGCCTTACTACGGTCTATGCAATACGGACATGAGAGACGGCCATAAGTGCTCCATCCAGATAACATTCTATAGGCCGAAAAGTCGTTGATGGTCCACATAAGAATTGCTTTCATCTGAAAATTCTGCTTCCTGGAAACATCGTACGTGTTAGCGCCTACTTCCCATAACTGATTCAACTCATCTATCAAAGGCTGTAAGTACACATCAATGTTTCTCTTAGGATTGTTCGGACCAGGAATTATAACGGTTAGAAACATGTACTGAGTCTTTATGCACATCCAAGGCGGTAGGTTATACGGAGTGACAATCACAGGCCAGCACGAATACTGGGATCCCGAAAGACCAAAAGGAGTAAAACTGTCAGAAGATAGCCCCAACCTGACATTACGCGGATCTGAAGCAAAATCAGGATACACTCGATCAAAGTGCTTCCACGCTTCTCCATTGGATGGGTGATCCAACACTCCTTCAATCTGTTCTCGCATGTGCCAACTCATATTTTCGGCTGTCTCTTTCACCATAAATAATCTTTTCAACCGCGGCGTTAAAGGCAAGTAGTGTATTGAATCGGTCGGTCTTCTTGCACCGGTAGACCTTCCTGTACTAGTTGTCTTATAGTGATCAGCACCACAAAATCTACACACATCTGCGTCCTTTTCGTCTTTGTAGTACAGCATGCACCCATTGCGACAAGAATTGATTTTCTCGTATCCCATCCAGAGCGATCTCACCATCCTCTTAGACCGATAGAAGTCTTTAGGTAACTTAGCACCCGCCGGCAAGATCTCTATAATCAACTCCAACACTCGGTTGTAGCATTCTTGCGACTTGTTAAAATCTGACTTAATGCTCAACAGTCTTGTAACCACCTCCAACGGTGAATGATCCTCACAACCAGGATACAATGGAGTCCTTACATTCTCCAGCAACTCCATGAACTTTGCAGCATCGACATTCGGTGCCTCTTCAGCTGCATCATGAATGAAACTAGGCCCCGCAGCATCGAAAACCATGTTCACGCACCCGTCGTCGTATGCATGATTATCTGAAACAAAATTAGGTCCCGCATGCATATACAGCTCAACATAAGGCTCCGGCTCTGATGCTAAAGACACAAGTTCTCCGTGTACGGTCCACTGATAGTAATTAGGCGTGAAACCCCTCGAGTACAAATGATATGTCACTTCCACTTCTGGATAATATTTCATGTTATGATATTTCACACACGGATACTTAATTTTGGTGCCGTCCATGTACTGAGGAAACGCCTTAGCAAACTGCAGGAACTGCTCTACTCCCGCTATGTATTCATCCCGTACACCACACATATCATCAGGACGACGATTGTACATCTATGAACGATTCCGCAAGTAGTAATTTATATCCATTTGGAAATAATTCTGCAAAGATGGACACACATTATCCAATAGGCACAAATTCGTATATTATGTCTTATTATGGGACACACATTAGTAGCGAACAGTTACTAATAACAATGTTAGGCATGATTTCTAGTGCATGATATACAATCTAGGTCAAAATAGGTTGTACTAAGTCAAACAAAGTCAAACAAAGTCAAACAAGGTCAAACTAAGTCAAACAAAGTCAAACTAGGTCAAGGGTTGACCTATAATTGACTTTGTCAACTCTTAGTCCAATATAGGTCAGATGTTGACTCTACTTTGACTTTCAGTCAAAATAGTCAACCTTGGTCAAACAAGATCAAATCTAAGTCAAATATCCTATTTCTAGTCATTACCTACCAAGGTACCCTTTACCTTATCGCTATTGGTATCCCAATACCAATACCTTAAGTTGGAATCTAAATATCTTAGTCTAGGTAACTAATACCTTAACATCCACTTTACCTTAGATACTACATAATACCATATCCTAGTAATATCCTACCCTTAGGCTAGTAGATAACTCAATACCTTAGGCTAATAGATATTACCATCTACCTTGGCTAGTATCTATCCACATGCCTTAACATCATATCCATTACCTTAGCTAATATCTTATCCTTAGGCTATAGGTAATTCTCATTACTTTGCTAATACCTTAGATACCTTAGGATACTAACTCTACCGTTCTAATAATATACCAACACTCCTAAGATACTATAATATTTACATAGAAATATACCCTATAGGGTATCCTATTACCATAGACTAATCTAGGACACTCTTAAGATACTAGGATATCTAACTATCCTAAGATACCAAATTATAGCCAAGATACTAACTTAGGGTACTAACTTCTAGCCCATATCCTAATATCATATTATCTTGATACCCTCAAGATACTAGCATAATCTAACTACCCTAAGATATCTAACTTAGGATACTAACTTATCTAGGATAAATAGGATACTAACTAACCTATCCAAGACACTAACTAACCTATCTAGGATACTAACTTCTAGTATCCTAAGATATTAACTCACCTATCTAACTCTAGGATACTAACATCCTAAACAAGGTATTAAATTAGTGCCTAGGATACTATCCTAAATATCTAACTTAGGATACTAACTTATGTGTAGACACTAACATACTCATCCTAAAACAAAACCACACCCCCCCAACATAATAAGAGACACTCGCTTATAGTCACTATTGCAGCTGCTGCTCACTGCTCTTGCTACTGCTGTTAGCAGCTGCTGCTGGCATTGCAGCTACTGTTGCTATTACCCTGCTGCACAAGCTGCTGCTGCTGCTACCTTTGCAGCCACTTGTTCCCCCCCTCTTGCTACTCTATTATACCCTCTCTAACACACACACAACACTCACTACCACATCTAAATCCCTCTCACCTTTCTCACTCTCAAACACACACACACACTCTAACACTTATCTCAATATCCCTTTTCACTCACACTCACACTACCATACTACCACAGTACCACATCTAACCTCCCTTTCCTCAAACACACACTAAAAAAACACAATCATACACTCACACACTCTCACATCTCATCACAAACACAAACACACTATTAAAACAATATCTAATCCCTCTCTTCAAATAAATACACAAAACCACAAACAACCAACCACCAATCCAAGCCACAAACACACAAACCAAAGGCCAAATGGATAGCCAATAACTTGCCATGCTCTCCCCTCTCCACTATCACACAAGACACAACCGCACACACTATATATTTATAAACTTTTATCTAAAATAGTCCATATACATAAATATATACCAATTTATATATATTTACATATATACATGACTTGTGGGTCAAAAATACATAGATATATATAGGAATCCATATAAAAACTAATTGGGATACCTTAACCATGACTAACCTACCCTTATTTATGCACAAAACTGAAATTAGGATTCTAAATGACCTATTGGACATTTCCACAAATACTTGGTGTGTCACCCTCCGTGTGTGTATGTGTGTCTCTATGTGTGTGTGTGTGTGTGTGTGTGTGTGTGTGTGTGTGTGCGCGCGCGTGTGTGTGTCTATGTGCGTGTGTGTGTGTGGGAGAGAAGGAGGAGGAGGAATTAGGTTAGGGTTTACCGTCGGAGAGGAGGAGGAGGAGCTCGAGGAGAGGAGGAGGAGCTCGACGGGGGGGAGGGAGTCGTCGGGGGGGAGGGAGTCGCCGGGGGGGAGGGGGAAAAAAGAGTTTTGATTTTTTCGATTTTTCGAGTGAGGGGGAAAAACGAGTCCTGTGCCCTAAGTAAAAAAGTTAGCGACGTCAAAAGTGGACGTCGCTAACCGTCACAAAAATTTTAATATAAGCGACATATTTTCTTAATATGTCGCTGAACGTCGCTATTCCGCGACATACTTTATCTAATGTCGCTGAACGTCGCTATTCAGCGACGTTTTGCGACGTAGTTAGAAAGGAGTCGCTATATTATATAGTTAGCGACGTAATTTCATTCCGTCGCTAAACGACGTCGCTAATAGAGCATATTTTAGTACTGTGTTCCAAGAATAAAAAATAGCTATAAGATAGACTACCCATAAGTCCAATTCTAGATACTGGGGCAAAAAGGTAATTTCGGGCCAAAATATGATCCACCGTTCGACCCACTTTACATCGAAAAATATGTCAGGATAAAAGTCCTTTAAACCTAGCAAATTATATATCTACGAGTCCAAAATGATGATATGAACCCAACGGTTTATCCAAAATTGGATTCCGATGAGCCGGTCTCAAAATGACCCCTTAACTCGGACCGTCGGACCTGATTTCCACCAAAATGCGTGTCGGGGCCATGTTGCTCCAAATTCAGCAAATTACATATTGTTTTTTGGCAGAATGATGCCACGACTCCACTGGTGGTGTCAGAATTAGAATCTGGAGTACCGGGTCCAAAATAAAATTTTAACAAGTTAGAAATTACGAATTCGGACGGCCAACTTTGGCCTCGAATTCAACCAATCAAATGCCCTCATACTGGAATAAAATTTTTATCACAAGAAGAAGGTTATATCAGCTATGTATTGGATCTGGTGGCTTGACAAACGAAGCTACGATGGCGGAGAAACAAATCCTCAAAGTTGGTTCTACGAAATTGTTAAAAATAAATACAATTTAATCAAGCAACTTGGTAGCCAATTTTAGCCTATCAAATGATCAAATTAACGGCTAAAAATTTAGATGGAGGTAGAGATATATAGCGAGATTGTGATGGAAGAAATAGTTCGACGATCCAACGGTTGGATCACCAAGAAAATATGCACGAAGACATTGTCCCGAGACATAAATTCTGATTTTTGATTACGCACGTTCAGACGGGATTCTGACTCGAAGTCGGAACCGACTGCTCGTGGTGCTCGGGGAGATGACCTGCTAGCCGGAGGGCACAACGACCAGAATGATGGCGGCCAACAGAGCGTGCGGCTAGGGTGGTCGGGAGTCGTCAGGCCGACGGTCGGCGCAGGAGTGGTCGCGCCAAATTCGAACGTGCAAACAAGCGCACTGATGTGGTTGGGTGCCGCTGCGCCAAGGGGGTCATGCTGCCACACCACAACCAGTACGGGATTGTGCTGCGGCCAGTATTAGGCGACATTGCGGCCATCACAGAGAATGACGGTCGGAGGAGGCTGTTGGCCCAATGATTACATCGTATTTTTTGAATATGGCTAATCAGTTAAGTTTAACATAATGATGTCACTAATATGCATATACTCACTATCATGTTGCTACTTAAACTTAGCATTGTCCTAATTGTCCTATATCATATTGCTATGCTTGTATCGTACTGCAACATATTTTGTGAAATATATATGGTAGCATTGTCCTAATTGCTGGCCTATATCATATTGCTATGCTTGTTTCATACTACAACATATTTTGCTGGCGTAACATGTATTTGTAGACATGCAGTAAGCATGATCTCACTTGATCAAACTAGGACATAGGCAATGAAGAATTAATAATGGATCAAAGACAGGCGTCATACAAAAAGGTTTCTCCGAACCGCCTAGCGACCTATCCGGGGCCTCGCATCGGGGGTTCCGCTGCCCGGTCAGCGAACAGGGGTCGAGGGGGCAGCGCCCCCCGTCGGGGGTTCGGGGGCGAAGCCCCCGAAAGGTATTCAGATTTCCAGATCTGTTTATCTTTGGACGACTGCTGTCAAAGAAAAAGACGTCTTCAGGACTGCTCAAATATCAGAAGAAAGGCGACATCAAAGGGCTCTTGGTTTTCCTATTTGTTCTAAGTCTGTAATCTTTATTTTATTGAGTCTAGGAGAATGTGTACGTTGAGTCGCATTGAGTCATCTCAACCCCTAGACATATCTCTCTAAGCTCTACCATACAACAGACCAATTCCAGAACCAAGCCAAGCTCCACAAAGCCCAAAAGCCCAATGGACCAATTATGTCTTCTGGAGACAGAGTTCGGGCCGAACTCTTCCTCCACACAGAGTTCGGGCCGAACTTTGTCCCCTGATTTCCAGGAACTGATTTTTAGGGTTACAAATTGCTAGCTGGTACAACGGCCATATTTTTGAATTTTGAGGACAGAATTCTGGCCGAATTCTGCCTTCCAGACTAGTATATATAGGGCATGATTTCAACCATCATCTTTCTATCTCTTCATCATCTTTCTATCTCTCACTCTCAATCATCTAAGCCTTATACTACCTAAGCCTTACTCTTCCAATCTACTAGCCACAAAACTTCCTAAGCCCCAAGGTGCTCAAGTGCGATTCAGCTAGAAGTTTTTGTGCAAGAGTTGAAAAGAAAAGTCGCTTGGAAAATTCTAAGCATCGTCACTGCGATCTCTGTAAGAAGTTGACGTGATCTTCTGAAGAAAAGGCACGGGGTGTAACTACTATTTCACAAATAGTGGATTTAATCCTGAGCTAGAGTTCTCAGGCCTGGACTAGTCCTCCACGAGAGAAACCAGGTTAAAACTGCTGTGTTTGCGTATGCTCTACTGATCTTTTTTTACTTCCGCATTTATCTCTAATTTATTTACTATCTTGACAGTTGTTTTGTGGAGGTGATATAGAGTTAAATTTTTATTTGGTGATTATCGACACAAACTCTATTCACCCCCCTCTAGAGTTGCCTACACGTTATTTCAATTAGTATCAGAGCAAGGTCTCTATTGTTAGGCTTAACATCCTTAGAGTATATCCTTGTTTATTTGTATATGGCATCGTATTCTTCCTCCTCCGATGAAGAGGGTTTTACTTCTAGTAGCATAGACAATCATGTTTCTTCTAAATGCAATAAGTGCTCTAAGTGGAAAGCCATGGCTAACCAATCCTTAAAGTTTGCTAAGGCTTTTCATTCTACAAATGAAGAACTTGTAGAAAAGGTTATTCATTTAGAAGAAGCTAATGAGTTTTTGAGAAATGAAAACAATATTTTATTATCTAGACTTGACTCTCAAAACTCATCTTGTGTTTCTTTAAAGAGTTTGAATGATTCTTTAATTTTGAAAATCAAATCTCTTTCCTCATCAATAGAAGATCTTAAGAAGCAAGCACATGAGCTAAATCATTTGCATGATTCTTCTATTGACTCTTTAAAGAAACAAAATAATGATTTTATTTCTAGAATTGCTTTATTTAAAAAAGAGAATTATGCTTTAAATGCTAAATTTGATTCTCTTACTTGTTTACATAATGATTTGCTATTAGAACATGATATTCTTAAGACCAAATCCATGCATAGTGATTCTCTTACTTGTGTGCATAATGATTTGCTATTAGAACATGATAGTCTTAAGACCAAATCCATGCATGCTCACTCTAGAGATATTCATCATTCTAGTATGTCACATATTCATAATCATGCTCATTCTGATACATGTGCACACACTAGTATTAGGTGCTTCTATTGCTCTCGTATTGGACACATGAGTGTAACTTGTCCTATTCGTAGGAGTTTTTCTACCAATGCTAGAGTAAATAATATATGGGTCCCTAAAGCTAACAAATGTGGATCCAAGTTTATTTGGATACCAAAGTCTTCGCCTAATATTGTAGGTGGAGCTACTTGTACCAGGACATAGCACCGAGGAAGCGTGTTGGTGGTTGCAAAGCTCAAAGGTCATCTTCCAAGCAATTGCACCAACACATGTGTGGCCACTAGAGCCACTTTGGTAACATGCTAAACGATTCTCTTTAAATGGTTTATATTTGTTAAATCTAGCATGTTTTTCTTGATGTCTTGCTACTAGCTTACATTGATATCCTTTAGTTGCTTATTATATAAATCAATGTGAGATATAATACTAGCATGCTTAGTTAGTTTTCTTACTATTTCTTTTATCTAGCATGACTAATTACTTAGCTTAAATGATTAGTTCACACTATATAGTTTATCACTCATTTTCTATTAGTGTGACACATTTATATATGCATACTTGTTATTCCTAATCTTTATTTATAAAGCATGCATATCACTCTAGTCCATAGGACCTTAGTTTTGATTTGAGTTAATATAATTTTAACTCTTCGTCTTTAAAAGTTTCTAAGATAATTACTTCTTACCTATTTCTCTTTCATATGTCCTATTAAATCGGTTTTTGTGAATATATTCACAAGCTTCTTATCACTTGATAAGTATATACTTATACTTCTTTTTAATCTTGTGTTTGCATAATATATTCATTATTGATTCTCATGTTTTATTTTGATTATCCTCTTGAGAATCTATTAAGTCTCTGCCCAATAAAGTTTATTTATACATTTTATTTAATTTGTGATGGTTTTCAATATTTATTAATGATACATGAATATATTTATTTTTCTATGTAGTTCATGTATTTCTTATATTGATATCTATTTTTCTATAAATATCTTTTTGTGGGCATATGAGTTAAGCTCAAGTTTCATATTATTTTGAAGAGTATCTATTCATACTTTTGCTTACCTCATATTTTAGCTATTGATTCTTTTGACCAAATTTGTGTTATCTCATCTTGAATCAATTAGCTCCTTCCTTAAAGTCTTCTTTTGATGATATCTTATTGGCTTTTATTTGTTGACTTTATGGATGCATGCATTTTAATTGATTTTTGATCATTTCATATATGCCTATTTGTAATATATATGAATATATTAATGATTCACGTCTTCTAATATTTATTTTTAAGTTGGGATGTTGAGAGAAAATGTTTATTAGTGGCTTGTTCATGACTTGTATGGAAGTTCTTTTAAGAGTTGCTTGATTTTGTGCTTTACCTTACTTGTTAAAATCATCGTACTTATTAGTGCACATTTTGAGTATGTATCCTCTATATATTTATCTCCATAAGTGCATTATGAAAATGTTTGTTTTGAAAATATTCTTAGCAAATTTTGATGGTCATTCTTTGATTATTATTTGGGTATTTACCTTTCTTATACTTAGGGTTTTTGAATTTTGATGTTGTTTGATGATAATGCGTATATTATTTTAAATCTAAGTTCTTAAAAGTAAAGAACATTTTGGGAATAAGCCGAAAGGGTCCTTCTGTCATACAGGTGTAAATAGCCTGAAGCGACACGGTGCACTAGTCTTCGGACTACCGCTAGCTGGGAACCGGCCCCTACAGCTAACCCAAAGTGATCAATACTTTATAGACTTAAGATTCATTAAGGTCTACTTGCAACCATTATCTAGTTCTGGATCCACCCTTATGTTCCAGAATACTTCATCATATCTAGCCCTATATTTTGAGCTATAAATATTTTATTATTATTGCCCAATGATGTTCTTATAGCACATGAGAATATATGTAATTGATATATCATACTTCTCATGTCTTTAGCTACTATGGGTTGAACTTTTACGTTAAGATTTTCTATTTCTAGAGAATACACTTTCATAATGGTTATAATTTTGCATTCTCTAGATCAATATATTATTTCATTATCTTGGGTTAATCTCAATATTTGGCAAAGAGATTTGTTCCATTGTGTTTTCATGAACATCTCTTCTACTTGATGAGAGTCTAATTCATTTACTTGCTATCTTATACTCTTATCATTGCTTAACAAAGAGTATATAAATCATTTTGATCATTCAAAATGTATTGTCCTTATTGTGAACTCTATGCTTAAGCATGTATTTTTAGTGTTAGTGACTTAAGATTTAATGAGCACATTTATCCTGTTAATGGCCTACCTCATTAATCTTAATTAGTTATGTAGCTTGCTTATTTACGATGTATTGATTAAGCTACATAATTTTTGTTCACTTTCACTCATCTAGCTATCTTTTTGAATTTCAATCTATATGTGATATGCTAGTCTACAAAAACAAGATTTATGAATTTTCTTGATGAGATTTGTATTCTATTTTAGATACATATGTTTGGTCTCTAAAATTAGTTTGACAATTTTTTTATTTAATCTTGTTTCCTTTAAGATTTGTGATTCATCGCTTTAACTTCCTTCCATACAAGTCATTGGAAAGCATCTCTTAAATTTCTCTCATCTTTTGAGTCATAATTTTATTATATTATCATTTCTTTGGAATAAATTTGCAATCATTTAAATAAGATTGACTCTTTTTTATATTTTTCATTGGTTTGTTTATATGGTTTTTAGATGGGATTTATGACGGATCATAATTATTTATTGGTTTACTTTATGAATGATCCTAATGATTGAGTAGTCCTATATTATCTAATTATGTGGTTATCAAGTTAATTTATTACTTTACTTTGACTACTCATGGATTATCACATATGTTCTTTGCTATTTGAACTTCATTGGTTTTTCATTTAGTATTAGCAAGGTTGGATTATTACCCGTTGATGGGTACATATGTGGTAAAACATACATAGTCCTTGTAAAGCAATAAATTGGTTGATCATTTCTTAATTAGATAATCATGGACATGATATTTGAGATTTATTTTTTTTGAGCTATATTTTGACTTTCATCATGATTGATTTAATTGACTTTATTCATGATGATATTTTTCTTTAGTTCTATTTTTATCTTTTGAGCTATATTGTGATTCTCATCATGATTGTCTTTAATGGACCTTATTTCTTTTCATGATGATCTTTTTCTCAAAAGGTAACATGCATTGATCTATCATATTTAAATATGAGATTCTTCTATATAGGCTAATGCATGTCATCTTTTGATTAAATGTGCTTAATTAAGATATTATTTTGATCGTTCATCTTTAATGACTATTTATTGGATATCTCTTCTAAAGATGACATTATTTGTTTTATGACGTCTTTATAGCCTTATATGCATTGAGCAAGGAGGAGAAATCAATAGTTGATTTACCCCTAGATCTTGAAGTTATCAATTTTTATTTGCTATAAGTGCTTTGGAAACTAGGTACGCATATTTTAAGGGAAAGCAAATAAATTGGTTCAATTCATTTATACCCTTTAATATGTCGAATACCTAGTTCATCATTGATCCATATTTTTATCATTATTTATATCTTAGTGATTGAGGTTATGATACTGTTATTTTGTGAAAGGTTTATGAGAGTATATGCAATTGTTTTCATCATATTATCTCTCTTTTGTATGGGTCATCTTGTTAATATTTACTTTTGTATTTCATCTTGATGACTATTGTGCTTTCTTTGATTTGGCTTTCTTTGTATGTTTAATTTGGCTTTCTTTGTATGTTTAATTTGGCTTTCCTTATTGAGGACTTACCCAAAATTCATGATTTTATCTATATTGGTAATAATTTGAGGGGGGCATTCAAGTCGATTGAATTTCTCTTTCTCAAACAATTTTCTCCTTTACCTTCATGTTTATCTAAAGGGTATTCATATAGCATAATAAGATAATTGAGTTCAAATGCATGAATTTTGGATAAGTAAATAGATTTGTAAATAATGAGATTATTTTATATCAATTGCTCTATTTTACATTGATCATTCGTTTATTTTGTTCCACAATTTATCTGTGGACAATTGTGCTATCACAGTTTCATTGATCAATGTTTCAAGTTTATATATTTAAATTGATATCAAGTTTATATATTTCAATATCATCAATTGGTTTCTTTCTTCTTTGATATCTATTATTTGCAATTATCTAATCCTTATGGTTTTTGACTGAAATCTTTTATTTCATAATTCTCTTCCAAAACTAGAGCAATATTTCATATCATACTATGTTTTTGGATGTCTTTCTTGGATTTCATGTTGGTAAACTATCTATTGATTATTTTTAAATTCTTTTAGTTTTACCAACTATTTGTGTTTTGACAAGCTATTTTCTATTTGGCACTCTACATTGGGTATGTAGTTTCTATACTTGTCTTTACACACTTCTTCTATTGTTCCTCTTTTAGTATATCTTGATCATGATTGTCTATGCCTTCCTCCTTTACTTATGCTTGAGTTCGGTTTATCTCTTATTACGGGGGAGCTTATTTTTTGATTATGTCAAAGGGGAAGAAATAAGTTTAAGTTAGCACACAATATTATAGCAATATGTGTTTATTAGTGATACATGCATCTATCGTATCTGTCTTAAACTTAACCGATTTGCCATAATCAAAAAGGGGGAGATTGTTGGCCCAATGATTACATCGTATTTTTTGAATATGGCTAATCAGTTAAGTTTAACATAATGATGTCACTAATATGTATATACTCACTATCATGTTGCTACTTAAACTTAGCATTGTCCTAATTGTCCTATATCATATTGCTATGCTTGTATCGTACTGCAACATATTTTGTGAAATACGTATGGTAGCATTGTCCTAATTGCTGGCCTATATCATATTGCTATGCTTGTTTCGTACTGCAACATATTTTGCTGGCCTAACATGTATTTGTAGACATGCAGTAAGCATGATCTCACTTGATCAAACCAGGACATAGGCAATGAAGAATTAATGATGGATCAAAGACAGGCGTTATACAAAAAGGTTTCTCCGAACCGCCTAGCGACCTATCCGGGGCCTCGCATCGGGGGTTCCGCTGCCCGGTTAGCGAACAGGGGTCGAGGGGGCAGCGCCCCCCGTCGGGGGTTCGGGGGCGAAGCCCCCGAAAGGTATTCAGATTTCCAGATCTGTTTATCTTTGGACGACTGCTGTCAAGGAAAAAGACGTCTTCAGGACTGCTCAAATATCAGAAGAAAGGCGACATCAAAGGGCTCTTGGTTTTCCTATTTGTTCCAAGTCTGTAATCTTTATTTTATTGAGTCTAGGAGAATGTGTACGTTGAGTCGCACTGAGTCATCTCAACCCCTAGACATATCTCTCCAAGCTCTACCATACAACAGACCAATTCCAGAACCAAGCCAAGCTCCACAAAGCCCAAAAGTCCAATGGACCAATTTTGTCTTCTGGAGACAGAGTTCGGGCCAAACTCTGCCTCCACACAGAGTTCGGGCCGAACTCTGTCCCCTGATTTCCAGGAACTGATTTTCAGGGTTACAAATTGCTAGCTGGTACAACGGCCATATTTTTGAATTTTGAGGACAGAGTTCTGGCCGAATTCTGCCTTCCAAACTAGTATATATAGGGCATGATTTCAACCATCATCTTTCTATCTCTTCATCATCTTTCTATCTCTCACTCTCAATCATCTAAGCCTTATACTACCTAAGCCTTACTCTTCCAATCTACTAGCCACAAAACTTCCTAAGCCCCAAGGTGCTCAAGTGCGATTCAGCTAGAAGTTTTTGTGCAAAGTTGAAAAGAAAAGTCGCTTGGAAAATTCCAAGCATCGCCACTGCAATCTCTGTAAGAAGTTGACGTGCTCTTCTGAAGAAAAGGCACGGGGTGTAACTACTATTTCACAAATAGTAGATTTAATCCTGAGCTAGAGTTCTCAGGCCTGGACTAGTCCTCCACGAAGGAAACCAGGTTAAAACTGCTGTGTTTGCGTATGCTCTACTGATCTTTATTTACTTCCGCATTTATCTCTGATTTATTTACTATCTTGACAGTTGTTTTGTGGAGGTGATATAGAGTTAACTTTTTATTTGGTGATTATCGACACAAACTCTATTCACCCCCATCTAGAGTTGCCTACACGTTATTTCAGAGGCCACGTGAAAACGACGTTCAGCAGCAGCGATAGCTACGTCATGGCAGGTTATCGGGCGCGGCGCTACCTCGTGGCTGTCGACGATCGTCCAGGGCAGCACGGGACTGTCGCTCGACAGCGGACGACCGTTAGGAGGCATATGCAGCAACAACAAAAGTAGAAATAGCAGCAGTATTAGCACCTCGATGAGGAAGGGGAAGAAGAGATGGAGGAGGAAGAAATAGTTTTATATAAAGGGGCTCAGGGGTTTTCTAGGGTTAGAAGAAGAAGAAGAAGAAAAAGAAGAAGAAAAAGAAAATAGAGGGCTAATATGGCCAACATGGTGTGTGTGTGTGTGTGCATATAGGAGGGGAGGGGGGAGTGTGTGTATATAGTGTGTGGGAGAGTGTTGAGTGTATGGGTGGTATGACTAGGAAATGACATGTGAGGATGTGAGGGAAAATAAAAGGAGGGAATTAATGCAGCCACCCTTTGGCTTGACCAAATATCGAAAGGTATTAATGGTGGGGGTAGAGTGTGTCATGGGTTAACCATATTTGAGGGGGTGTGGTCATGGGAGTTGTCCATTGGGTTTTGGAGAGGGTAGACTAGGTGTTTCGTATTTTGTAGGAGAGAATATGGTGTTGGATGTTTTGTATGCATCATGGGAGTGTGCTCATGAGTTTGGATTGGGTGCATAGGCTAGGTGGGGTTAGGTTTGGGCTTCGTGCGATCATGACTACAATTTAGATCAATTATGATCATTGGCGAAATAATAGCATACGGGTGCTCAATTGGAAGGCAGACAAGTGTCATGTGTGTAGTAGGTTCTAAATAGGTCAAAACCATATATTGGGTTGATTATGTTTGATCGATATCGAGCTCCAAAATTAAACTGAAAGTTAGGTCAAGTTTTACAGTCACTACAAGAAATTAGGGTGTCTTACAACGGTCGAAAACCATTACAAAAATAATATAACCCGTTGCAAAATCAATCCGCAACAGTTATTGAAATTATTGTAAATTAGAGCATTGCAGATTCCTCTTGCAATAGTTAGAGGAGATTTTTACAATATTTTTATAAATAGTTGTAAATAACGTATTATACAACGGGTCATACGTTAATGCGAAACGGTTATATTGTGTTGTCAATAATATATTTGATAACGATTAACAAACTGTTGTAGATATTGAATATTGTGCGATGGTTGATAATCGTTGCCTAAATGTTTCATGCAATGGTTGAAAACTGTTGAGGATAATAGGCAACGGACAATATCCATTGCAAATAACCCTTAGTAAATAGAACCTTGAAACACCCCCATTGGGGCTCGAACTCCCGACCTCCCGGATCACATGTCTCCTCTCTACCACTAGGCTAGAGGCTCATATATATATATATATATATATATATATATATATATATATATATATATATATATATATATATATATATATATATATATATATATATATATATATATATATATATATATTATAATATATAATATATAATATATAAAATATAAAATATAAAAATATATATAATATTATATATATATATAAATAAATATATATATATATATATATATATATATATATATATATATATATATATATATATATATATATATATATACACACACACACACGCACATTTAAGTCCTTATATCTTTTTCGTCGATTGAGGATTTTCGATCGATATTAAATATCAATTCTCTAACATTTTTTGTTAACAAAGAAGAGTCCTGTAACGTCCCAATCCCAAAATACTTAGGACTAGGTACGTAGACATGCCAGCTGCATACATACGAAGAATACTCCAATATATAAAAATCTCATATGTATCCATAAGCTATAAAATGCAGTAAACCAAGACAACTAAATCTCATCCATCAAATAAGAGAATAATAATATGAATCAACTATGAAATTTATCATTTATACATGTAGTTGGGTGGAGACAAATCTACTACCAACAAATTGGAATGAAAGAAAATATACAAGAAAATGATCGATAAAATGGCAAGACGAACCAATAGCAATCATCTTCGGAGGAGTAGAGAAGATCACGGCCATGGCTAGACACCTGCAGAAAGTCACAAAGCACATACTTGGAGAGATAACCACGTCCTCAGAGAGACGTAACAAGATACATAAAGAACATGCCACATAACTGAATATATATAATATCTCATCAATCACAAGTAAAGTAAAATAGCCTCATTCATAACAAGATCCAATATCTCATCATCGAAACAGTGGACTACACCTACAACCAAACAAGGACAAGAGATAGCACACTATTTCGCGATACGACATTATCCCAAGCTACTAGTGGGGGTGACATGACATTGACTAAGGTTACCTAACTATTCTACTGTGTTCATGCAGTTAAGAACAAACCTTAAATGCATGGGCACTCTGGCTACATGAGCAGGAACTCAGGTATGGTCCCACCAGGATACCAGGGACCTCAAAGCAAAACATTCATCGAATGTCAGTGGCCAGCAGAAAATCAGGTATCAGGATCCAGGACCGTATCTCCAGCGGAGATAACCAGCAATAACAGGAAAGTGCAAACGTGGCCCATACGTTAAGGAAATGTTATTCCCACCCACTGCCTAGTAGAGTCACATCCATGACTCATATACCTCTGCTAACTGCCAAGTCTCCTAACATGTCTCTATTAGCAGTTAGCCCTAACGCATGCGCACATGTGATTAGCCAGCACACAAGTACCTCTACATGCTACTCATCTCACACATACCTCGTGGTACAACTGTGTCAAGGTTTATGTTATACACTACAAATGGTAGTCTATTAACTCTAGGTCCATATGTAATCAAAGGATAATAAGTAAAGTAAAGCTAATATCACTGAGCAGACAATAAATCAGGAACTGTAATAATGGTACAGCTACAAGAACAGGAAATAAGTAAATAGTGATATGCAATAACAAAATGCAGACTAAATATAAGCAATAAATATGACAAGGTGTCTTACCTGAGGTTGTGTGCAAAAGGGCGACGTCCAATAGCTCGAACCGTCAGAATAATGAAACGATGAAAGCCAAATCCCGCATACGTCCTCGGATGCTTAAATAAACATCACGAATGTGTTCAAAATATAATATGTCTAGAAAATGCCTAAAGTACAATTCTGGAACAGAGGCAAAATCGTAATTTTGGATCAAAACGATGTCCGTTGTTGGACCCATTTTGTATCGAAATACGTGCCAGAACCTACGGTCTCTAAAGTCGTCAAAATATATATCTATGGGTCCGGTTTGAGGAGACAAACCCAACCGTATGTCCAAAGTTGGATTTAGGTGGGCCGTGCACAATTTCACCCGTTGGAGCGGGTCGCGGGCCCGCCAAATAGGCGTTCGAGTCGACCTTCTCAGAATCTGACCAAACTTGGCATACAGGACCAGAAAAATAATACGGTCCTGCTGACGTAGGTTTCGTTTTGACTCGGCGAACGTGCACAAAGTAATTAGAGAATTTGCAAATAGGTCGATACGGTGAATTTTGACGGATACGCTCAAATTCGTCGCGCACACGCAACCAATTTGAATTCCGTCGAAGCCCACACGTCCGCGAAGTCGTTACGTACCTTTCGATGCTTTCGGTTCGCGACCACGTCGTCCGATTTGGCGGGATGCACGTCGTATCGGAGAAAATTTTAGTTTTAAAAATTGATTTTTCTAGGATTTTGGAATGAATTAACTTTCTATATATTTGATGAAAAATAAATCTACAAAAAGGGTCTTGATCTCCTACATGTTATATATAAATCTGTTCAAACAGATTTTGAAATCTCGCCATATTTTGGTCGAAATTTGGTGTCAAATATGGGTAGTCATGACAGTTTCCCTACCCAGAAAAGTCAATTTTTCTCTTAGTTTTGGAACTCGATTTTCGAAGTGCACAAAGCAAAATTAAACAAACTACTTGAAGAGGATGGAAGAGGGTTAGGTGGTCTTCATACCTGTGAAGATGGTTCACGAAACAAACAAGCGTGGAGGGAAAAACCTCGCTACAAAGGGCGATGCGGCAACTGTTGTTGTCGCTGCCATTGATGGCGCTGTGCTTACGGCTACTGCCACTGTTGTGCGTGGTTGCTGCGCCAGGACGGCCGACGGTGGCGGAAGTTAGGGGGTCGTCGTCACTTTCAATTTTTTTTCTAGGTTTTTTTTATGTATTTTTTTTATGTATATATATATATATATATATATATATATATATTATATATATATATATATATATATATATATATATATATATATATATACAAGAAGACATTCGGTAATAAGGGAGTCGGGTGGTTTGCATTTACTGTTCCTTTCGGAACAGTAAAGTTGCGTGGCTTTGCCCCCTTTTTTTTTCTTTTCCTTTTTCTTTTCTTTTCTTTTTCTTTTCTAATTTGTATATATATATATATATATATATATATATATATATATATATATATATATATATATATATATATATATATATATATATATATATATATTTTTTATATATATATTTTTTTTATATTATATATATATATATATATATATATATATATATATATATATATATATATATATATATATATATATATATACTTTTATAAATAAAAATATATATATATACTTTTATAAAAAAAAATCTCAATAAATTTCTAAAATCTAAAATTTAGTACCTAATTAAATCTAACCATTATTTATTGCAAAAAATTTGATTTCTTATACTAATATTTCTACATATCATATTTAATAGTAATTTAAAAATAAAATCCCAATAAGAATCTTAAGAACCTAGAATAAATTCTATAAATATCCAAAAAAAAATTGATTCTTGTAAAATTTCCTATTATGCATAACATGTAGAAAAATTCCTATATTTAATATTTATTTTAAAATACCAATAACTTATACCAAGTTAAGGTAATTAATAAAAATACTAATTAAAAAATCCAAAAATATAATAAAATAAAAGTAGGGGGTTTACATCCTACCCAACTTATAAAAATTTTGTCCTCAAAATTAAAAATAATCTTAACAAAAATTAACGAGATATTTTTTTTTACAAAAGGTGAGCAGATACGTCAGATCGTAACTTGGTTTCCGAAGCCATGGAGGAGGTGGTTATCATGGAATCCAATTTGGCGTCGCACTCTACAAGATAGGGTATTTTTGGTTGAAGGCCCTACCCAACTTATAGAAGTTGTCTAACCATAAAAAATTGTCGTTATAAAACTTTTTGAAAAGAGCGATTTCTAGGGAGAGGTACGAAAATATTGGACACTTTCTGACTACAGTTACGGATTCTAAGTGAGCCTAGATATAGCCATGACGTTCTTAGTCACTAACTTCCATAGGAGTATTACTATTGTTTAATATCGTTTCTATCGGTCCTGCTTTCAATCGGATGGTAGGAATCTCCTGCTTGAATATAACTATAACGTGTCGGTTAAAGGATTTTCCTCTTCGCCTAGCATGGGTACTAAGAGATGATATTGAAGAAGTTGGGGAGAGAAGAGTTAATTGGCCAAGAGCTGAGAATCTATAATAAGTACAGAAACCTTACTATAGAGTATGATTTGGCAAGTGTTTGGAACCCTTATGTCAAAATGACTAGTGGGTGCGGGAGGTTTGGTGTGGTACAGAAAACATATGCTTGCTTGGTTAGAAAGCATATGTCATAGATGTGATTCATGGATCATGGGCATTCAGTTCGTTTCAAGGAATGGGTCGAATTCGCACAAGTAAAATCATATAGGACAAAAATAGTCATCTATGGTTTGTTCTAAGGAAAATATGTCATACATGTGGTGTAATTGAAATGGAGCACAGAAAGGTATATTTGTGAGGGAAACGTATGTCATGTGTGTAGAGTGGCTCGTCTAGTTTATGAGTGTGAACTTTGTTTGAAGGTAAAGGCTCGTATTGTGCTTCAAATATCAAAGTTACGGTAGAGCTCATCGGATGATACGAATAAGAGTGGACGCTATGAACTACTGAATTATTGGCCTATTAATTAGAACCAATCATTCCCAATCGCTTGCTAATTCCAGGAACCCTATGTTTCTTTAAGAGGCCTGCCAATACAGTTCAGGAATTTCTGTTTCAAATTTGAAACTAAAGCGCGGTTTTTTTAGAACAAAATTTAGAGATTCAGGGTTGCGATCTTTTATCGTAGTTATATAAACGCGTGAGCGACGGGTAATAAAATGTAATACAAAAATCGTATCACAACTTCCAAACAATTGGATGAATCGTTACGACTGGAATCCAATTATAAGAGGTACAGTACACTGAGTTCAATGTTCTACGCAACTTATAGAAATCGGTTAATCGGGGAAAGCGCAGTAATAGGACTTCTAAGAAGGTCAAATGTCAAGGAGAGGTATGAGGATATGAGGTCCTTCTAATCGTAGTCATGGACTCTATAGGAAGTCTAGGTATTATTTACTTAACATTGCTCATATATTGACCATGTCTTATCAATGCGGTAGGTGAGGTCTTGGTCAAGCATAATAGGAAACAAGTTGGTACAGTATGATTCCATTCATCTAATAACATAGGCTACAAGAAATATAGTTACAAAATTTATAGAAGAAGAATTAGTGGACCAGGAGATGGGAACTACTGTCACGACCCGCTCCCGAATAACCGGATACGAGTCGGACACGCCCAGCCTTTGTCGTTAGACACGACAAAGTAAGCTGTACCAATCTAGGGAGAACTATCCAGATATCAAGGCAATATGAAAACATAGCATCTGTAAATGTATCCCAGAGTAAAGTACAATATCAGAATTTATTATATTCCAGAATGATAGAAGTCTACTAGTCTCAATACGTGGAAAATAATAGGGAAACTAAGGAAATCTCTTGGCTTCTGCAGCCTCTAAGTCATGAGCAGCATCAGCCAGCTCTCCTGCATCAATAGGCTCCTCGCCATAGAATGTATCGCACAAGGCCTCCAACTCACCTGCAACTTATCCAGTCAGGAGCGGAGCTAGTATATCCAAAGAAATAAACATGTACATCATGGTATGAATCAAGAAAACAGGAATAAATGTAAAGTACAAGACATGAAACTGAATAGGAATACTGAAAGTAAAACAGGGAACATGGTAAGAGTCCTGAGCATAAAATACAACCTGAACATGAAGTACAACCTGAACATGAAATACAACCATGAAATCCTGAAATACAAACTGAATCCTGACATGTGTAATATAAAATACATCTAGATTGTGATCGGCTTGGGTAGATGCAATGAACCTGAAATGGTACGGCTTTGGCCCCGCGTGCACGGTGTGGGGCCCAAGCTATTCACATGAGTAGTAACAGGGTTTGATCACATATCTATAGTATTTCCCCTTCCAGACACAAATGAAACATGGAATATGAAATCAGACAATATCGTGAACTATCGTGTCATCAAGGAGATACAAGAAGGGATATAAAGACATGAGAAATGAACAAATCAGAGGAGTATACTTGCCTTGCTCCGGGTGATCGAGAAAGGGTGGTAAAGCTGGATATCCTCCTGTTTATGAATTTACAATTATAAGTCTACGATGTAGGTAAATACTTCTAGTCTAAAAGATCACTATAACAACTTGTTTTAACATCAAACTTATCTATACATAAACTATAAATTGCCATTTATACTTCCACAATAATGTTTCAAGTATAAGGTGACCTATCTATCTATCTACACACTTTTGTTCCATGAAATCACTCCTATGCACAGAATTGTTTTTAGGTATGGTGGTTGATATCAACCTTTGTTTAGGTGATACATGTTCAATACCCATTCTAACTACAGTTGATATTCAGTCTGTACCAGGCCTTGTTCAGCCCTATCTGGACTTCCATTCAGGTTGTATTCAGTCCATTTCAGGACATAAACTTCCAATCTCCTGATCAAGGCTGTCAATGACTAATATGCACCCTATATATAGACCCTAAATTGAAGGTTCAAAACTGAACACCAGTCTATTAGCAGGACATAGACAGTCTATGATAGGGATCTAACCATTAGTCCCAGTTATTCTTGTAAGTAGTTTTTAATACCATTTGTCCTAATATCCAAACTTGATGATACAAACTGCTCAGTAAACATGTTAATATTCCAGTCAAGGAATTAATGAAGTAGTGTCACAGGACTCTGGTTTTGCCTTCACTGCTCCCAGGTCATTTTATCAATCCCTTGTTCCCTGTTTATTGGTCCTCTTCTCATTCAATTTGCTAAATACTCCAACTGAATTAGCTAGGCTCTCTACAGTTTCTCTAAGTAGTCCAATATCAGGAATAAACTAACAGCTATGAAACTCAGGCTAGTACCTATCAGTCCAACCTATTCAACTGGAACTAATATCCTGCAGTATAGGTTTGATTTCAGTAATAAGGAGCCACACTCATATTCATGAGCATTCCCTGCTACCCATCATGCCAGGATTCCAATCATAATTGTCCTAGGTTCATAACTCACCAGCCATCTCAATTGTCTAAATCTTCTATTCTTAAAATCAAACACTCAACTGATTATCCCCTCGAATTCACAGGCCATGTACTCATCTCAGTTCTCAGGTCTGTGACTTGATTCCTATGGTCACTTTTCAGACTGTAACCTATGCATGAATACCAGTCTAATTCCTTCTTAAAAAGGTTGCTGGTCAATCATATTTTAGTCTAATCCTAGGACTGAACAAGCTTCCAGTTATCAGTCTATAACTCAATCAAGTTATGCCAAAGACTGAATTTAAATCCTAAATATATCATGACTGATTTCAATCTAAACTAGTTGGTAAATCATGATACATGCTCAAACTCAAAAGAAGGTTAAGAACTCCTTAGACATTTCACCATGTATCCTCCCCCATATGGCTAGCTATCAGCCCAAGACTCTAGGCCAAATTTCCCCCTGGTTCAGGAGAGTCAACCTGATCAGGAGTCCTGCTACAGGCTCATGTGAATCTCATCACAGTTCATATGAATTCCTATAACAGTCTCTCATGGATATCACATCTCAGTCCTGACTTAAAAGGAAACAAGTTAACAAGCAGGACTTACCAGCAGTTTAAAATACTAGGCTTCTAGGTTTCACATCAAATTAACACTGAATTATTTAGAGTTCAATCCAAATCAAGAAAGAAAGAAAATAGCTCAGTCTAAACGGAGCATGAAAAGAATCATTTATGACTGGAAAGACTTGGATTCAGTTCATAGGGTCCTCTTACCATGTTTGCAGATTTACACATATTCTCCATATCAAACAAGTTTCACATACCCTCCAGTTCAGTCCTATATCAAACGGAGATAGCAGTTGAGTATGGAAAATTGTGTCTCATTTCGATTCAAGCCAACACAGAAACTTATGTGAAATCAACAGTCCTAATCTATCCAATCTAACATGGTTCTCATATATAATCAAAATGAAGATCAATTAAACTTGCACAGCTGCCAGAGATCATTCCCTACTACAATTTGGTCTACTCTGAAAATCAATTTGGTTCCCAGGAATCAATGATAATGAAACTCCTAATACACTGATTGGATAGGTGAAAACAGTGACTCCCAACGGGTAGAGTCTTCATGTTTTATTCATGGATAAAATATAACCATAATAGTTAAATATTTAATGAATATTCTATCATGAATCTAAGTTAAGTACAGGGACTAGACCAAAATAATTCCTCTCATCAGGACTGTTATAACAGTCAGTACCAATCCTTTAATAGGATATCTCTGGATCATTTGCCCTCAAATACAGATACTACTAAACATTTATTTATCCTAAGAACTTGCCAATATCAACATAACTAATCATGAACATGACATTCCCAAAATGAACACCCATAATAAATTACTGAATCAATCACAGGACTAGAGTTTATCCTAAATTCCTGATACCACTGTCTACAATATTTTGTATTTGAACAAAAGTAATTTAGAAATCGAGATAAGGAAAATGGTTTGGAAAATATACCTGCAGTGTCAGCTATAGCTGGAAGAGTAGATCTAGATCAGAAGAACGCAAGAAACGATCAACTATTCCTAGTTGTGTTTATGAAGGATCGACTGGTTCATGGAGGAAAACAAACAAACACATTGTGATCAGAATTTGTTGACTTCAAGGATGAATGATTATTGGAAGTAAGGGTCGAATCAATGATCATAGTTCGATCTGTTCTACTCTCGATCGAAGTCGATCGACTGGATCCAGAGTAGAACCAAATGATCAAATCATTGATTGATCGAGCTTAACTTCAGAATGATCAGAATGATCAAGGAGACAAGAAGATCAGGGAAATTACCTACTGATCTTGCCCTGTCGTTTGCAATGGTCGGTCCTCAGAACACTCCGCCATGGCCGATTGGATCAGAGTTTTGGGGAAGATGAAGTTGGGAATAAAGAATTGTTCAACAACAGAGAGGAGAGGAGGTCTTAAATAGGCAACTAGTAGCGTGGGAATTAGGTTACTTAAGCAGAATTCCCAATCTCCCTGGCCATTCGGTTAGGGCACATGGCCTGCCGCGCCATGGCCGTTAGGAAAGAATTTTGAAAAGGCTAACCAAGCTAAGAGCTCAGTAGTGAAGGAATTAATCCTTTCCACAGGATTAATGATAATGGCTATGGGCTTTTAGGGATGGGCCCAAACCATAGGATAGGTTTAAAAATGAAATTTAAGCCCAAAGTAAAATTTAAATAACAACTAAGCTCTATACATATAACTTCACCTATATAATAAAATTCCCAAATCATTATTTACTATAAAAAAATTTAAAATTCTACAATATTTAGAAAGGTGGAGTTACAAATCTCTCCCCCTTGAAAAATTTTGCCCTCGAAATTCAGAAATAGTTTAAAATTGATTCACGAAACATCCCAAAATGTTTATTGAAATTGAAAATCAAAATGCTAAAATACAATCACGAAAACAATCTAGGATAGCGTTCTCGTATCTCATCCTCACGCTCCCATGTGGACTCTCCCGGAGAGTGGTGCCTCCACATGACGCGGACAAGAGGAATAGTCTGGTTCCGCAGTCGCTTCTCCCTCCGGTCTAGGATCTCCACTGGCTGCTCCTCATAGGTCAATCTCGGACCCACCTCTAACTCTGAGTAGTCCACTACATGGCTCGGGTCTGGAATGTAACGTCGAAGCTGAGATACGTGGAAGACGTTGTGTACTCCCTCCAAGCTAGCTGGAAGCACTAGTCGATACGCCACCTCGCCAATCCGTGCTATCACATCGAAAGGCCCGATGTACCTCGGACTGAGCTTCCCGCTTCTGCCGAACCGAATGACGTCTCTGGTCGGTGAGATCTTCAGGAACACCCTATCGCCAACTGCGAACTCCAATGACCGTCTGCTGTTGTCCTCCAGTACTTCTGTCGATCCTGTGCAACTCTGGGACGCCCTGAGCCTTTGAGATCAAATACGATAATTACACACAAGAAAAATAATACGATCTAAGAAAGATCAAGGTAAAATAGGTACGAATGGAATGAAGTTCAATTACCTCTTAGAGGAGCAAAATCATGAAGACACAATTATTAAGTACGATCAAAATCGATAGTTTAACACAGGTAGACTAGAACAAGATAGAAAATCATGGTCAGATAGACATGACTTAAGATCAAAGTTTA
This sequence comes from Iris pallida, assembly GCA_029216955.1. Taxonomy (NCBI): domain Eukaryota; kingdom Viridiplantae; phylum Streptophyta; class Magnoliopsida; order Asparagales; family Iridaceae; genus Iris; species Iris pallida. The sequence goes on from JANAVB010031218.1 coordinate 6,525,951, forward strand.
ACAGGACACAAACGAAGTATAAAAATCTGGCAATGTATAATTTTGAGGAATTCAATGATCTAACGATAAAATACTAGAAGGAAAATTTAGCAAGGGTTGATTGAGGAGACGTACGCAATACTCAGGAGATACAGTATCAAATCAGGATGAACGTGCAAGGATATGTGATTCTCGAAAAATAATAATTATATAAAAAGGAATATAGTTTCCATGGTGTCCGGGAACATATAGCTATTTAAAATCACTTTGCCTAGAATCCCTACCCCGCCAGTATATATCTGATTGCAGTGAAATTTCGGCTCCGTGACTCAAATAATAATATGTCACCGAATAATCTGTCAAGCTTATCCATTTTCCAACAATCATTGACGAAGCAACCCAAGAGATCAAGGTATGAAGAATATGATAAGTCTCGACAGTACTCGAAAACCTATGATTGTCTGAATTCACTTCAACTTAAAGTTCCTGCCTCGCCAGTGTACAGCTGGCTGCAGTGAATCCTCAGTCTCCATAATCCAGATAATGGCTGCAGCGAACAACTGCCACGCTTTAGTAGGTCATCGAATAGTCTTTGAACTTTATCTATAGAAAATTTCAAGGAAGCAAAATGAGTTTTAATAGTCCAAGTCAAAAAAATGGTGAGGTTATCTGACTATTAGAATACAAGAGTTTATTAGGTACTAAGAGACGACAAGGGATCCCATCGGTGAGTACAAAAGGGCAACCAGGGAGATTTAAAATTTCAGACAGGGCAAATGTTTCAAATTATGACGGAATATCAACTGATATCTGAAATGGTAACAAGATTCCATATATGGAACATTATCCTGAAAGGATAACAGAGTCTCGAAGGATGAACTGAGACAAGGTATTAGATAGGAGACAAGTTTCAAAATAAGAAATAAAATCCCGTACTGGAAACAAGTTTTAATAAAATCTTGAATAATAATAAAATCTCGAGCAAAACTTGAATTAAAAATGAATTCTCCAATAAGGTACATAGTGAAAGAAAAAATAATAGAAAATCAAGTATCAATAAAGTCGCGGATAGGACACAAAATCACGAATAGAAATCTCAAATAGAAAGCTAGGTTACGAAGAGTGATTGGAAAGCATGTATCATTTAGTGAATGGAATACAAGGTATTGGATCGTAAATATGCGACAAGCAAATCTCAAATAAGTTTGAAACAAAGCCGCAGATAAAGAACAATCTCGAATAAATATAAAATCTGGGATAGGAAATAGAATCCCAAACAAGCATCAATAGAAGCGAAGGTTCAAGCAAGGTTTCAAAATGATATTTCGAGTAGGAAAAATTCTTGAATAGTACACAGTTTAAATAGGAAACAAAATTCCAAATAGAATCCAATAATAGGAACAAAGTCATGAAAACATGGTATTAAATAGCGGATATGAAACAATTGAAATCTCAAAATACGAGGAAAGATCAAACAAGATCGTGAATAGAACGAAAAATAATTCACGAATGAGAAATAAAATCTCATAGGGAACGAGTCAAAATTTTAAGATAGAAAATGAAATCTGCAAATGAAATCTCGAATAAAAGTAAGATTCAAACAAGATTTTGAATGGCATAAGTTTGAATAGGAATGTAATCTGAAGTAAAGTCTTAAATATAAACAGGGTCTGAATGTGGAACAAAATTCGAGTAGAACCAAATCTTGAATTAGGAAACGACGCCATAGGAAACAAGTTATCGAGCAGGAAGAAAATCTCGAATAAGAGCAGAGTTATGAACAAGAATGGGAATAAACTTTTCAAAATACATTTCGAATAGCGACCAAGGTTCCAGAATAGGAAATAAAATCTAATAATCCTTAAATAGGAAATAAGGAAGTTTCTAAGAAACAATCTAGGTGCAAGAGAAATCTAAGGAAAAACTGGATTATGAATCATGATCCATGGTTTTCTCCAACCATGCAAAAGAGTCTTCTGTCTTCGATCTAACTTCAGTATTCTTTCGGGACTGGAATCACTTCAATCTTCTTCACTGTCCTGACGTAGACTGGTCCATGCGGTAATGCTCCATATAGCTGCTGAATCTGGAGAGGCGGGTCCTTCTGCTGCAGTCCTGGTGCTCCTCGTGCTTGTCTTTAGGCAGTGTAGTAGTCTCCAGCGGTCCTTGACTTGGTGGCAGGCGATCAGCAGTACAAGTATAGCCTTCGTCTTTTGTGATACTCTTCGTAGTGGTGTCCTGAGCTGCGGCAGAAAATTACAAATAATAACCGGCTGAATCTGAATCTCCCGCTGGGCTGAAGAAGCGTAGTCTGAGTGTGGCGACGCTTTAAGGATCCATAGTAGTTGTTGTCTTCGTCATAAGTCTTCATGTCTCTCCTGGACTTCAGCTTTCCATCTTGTTGTATGTGCTACGAGCTGGTTCTCCCGGTTGGTGACTTCAATCTTCAGAGGAGTCAGATTCTCAGGGACTTGAATGATCTTCAGTTGTGACTCCAGGTTCTCGATCTGCTCCTTGGTGCAAGATATGCGCTCGGCGTCGGAGAAGTCCAAAGGTCTGGGAGTCTGGAAAGCAGAAGTCTTTTCTGGCTCGAGAAGCGCATCCACAAGTCTGGCTTAGAAAATGATGGCTTGCTCTCTTTCTGGGTGTCAAGGAACTTTTCAAACATCTCCGTCAACTACGTACTACCCATGGGGATAGTAGGGACGACCTGCGGGGTGGAAGCACGGAACCTCAAGTATAGGTGGATCAACCGTTCCGGTGTCGCGTGCTTTTGAACTATCTGAAAAACAGAAAACTGTTAAAATAACCTAGACCTAAATACAATAAGTGTTTATAGAATATCAATATACCTGATATATCTGATATACCTGATATACCATTATTTTCTGATTTTCCTATGCTGTGATTCAAGTTTCCCTAGTTAATCAAGCCCCCCAATAGTACGCTAAGACCTAGGTACTATTAAGATAGGCCTGCATGGGCTACCACTAAAAACATGTCACGACCCGCTCCCGAATAACCGGATACGAGTCGGACACGCCCAGCCTTTGTCGTTAGACACGACAAAGTAAGCTGTACCAATCTAGGGAGAACTATCCAGATATCAAGGCAATATGAAAACACAGCATCTATAAATGTATCCCAGAGTAAAGTACAATATCAGAATTTATTACATTCCAGAATGATAGAAGTCTACTAGTCTCAATACATGGAAAATAATAGGAAACCTAAGGAAATCTCTAGGCTTCTGCAGCCTCTAAGTCATGAGCAGCACCAGCTAGCTCTCCTGCATCAATAGGCTCCTCGCCATAGAATGTATCGCACAAGGCCTCCAACTCACCTGCAACTTATCCAGTTAGGAGCGGAGCTAGTATATCCAGAGAAATGAACATGTACATCATGGTATGAATCAAAAAAATAGAAATAAATGTAAAGTACAAGACATGAAACTGAATAGGAATACTGAAAGTAAAACAGGGAACATGGTAAGAGTCCTGAGCATGAAATACAACCTGAACATGAAGTACAACCTGAACATGAAATACAACCATGAAATCCTGAAATACAAACTGAATCCTGACATGTGCAATATGAAATACATCTAGATTGTGATCGGCTTGGGTAGATGCAATGAACCTGAAATGGTACGGCTTTGGCCCCGCGTGTACGGTGTGGGACCCAAGCTATTCACATGAGTAGTAACAGGGTTTGATCACATATCTATATTATTTCCCCTCCCAGACACAAATGAAACATGGAACATGAAATCAGACAATATCGTGAACTATCGTGTCATCAAGGAGATACAAGAAGGGATATGAAGACATGAGAAATGAACAAATCAGAGGAGTATACTTGTCTTGCTCCGGGTGATCGAAAAAGGGTTGTAAAGCTGGATATCCTCCTGTTTATGAATTTACAATTATAAGTCTACGATGTAGGTAAATACTTCTAGTCTAAAAGATCACTATAACAACTTGTTTTAACATCAAACTTATCTATACATAAACTATAAATTACCATTTATACTTCCACAATAATGTTTCAAGTATAAGGTGACCTATCTATCTATCTACACACTTTTGTTCCATGAAATCACTCCTATGCACAGAATTGTTTTTAGGTATGGTGGTTGATATCCACCTTTGTTCAGGTGATACATGTTCAATACCCATTCTAACTACAGTAGATATTCAGTCCATACCAGGGCTTGTTCAGTCCCTATCTGGACTTCCATTCAGGTTGTATTCAGTCCATTTCAGGACATAAACTTCCAATCTCCTGATCAAGGCTGTCAATGACTAATATGCACCCTATATATAGACCCTAAATTGAAGGTTCAAAACTGAACACCAGTCTATTAGCAGGACATAGACAGTCTATGATAGGGATCTAACCATTAGTCCCAGTTATTCCTGTAAGCAGTTTTTAATACTATCTGTCCTAATATCCAAACTTGATGATACAAACTGCTCAGTAAAAATTTTAATATTCCAGTCAAGGAATTAATGAAGTAGTGTCACAGGACTCTGGTTTTGCCTTCACTGCTCCCAGGTCATTCTATTAATCCCTTGTTCCCTGTTTATTGGTCCTCTTCTCATTCAATTTGCTAAATACTCCAACTGAATTAGCTAGGCTCTCTACAGTTTCTCTAAGTAGTCCAATATCAGGAATAAACTAACAGCTATGAAACTCAGGCTAGTACCTATCAGTCCAACCTATTCAACTGGAACTAATATCCTGCAGTATAGGTTTGATTTCAGTAATAAGGAGCCACACTCATATTCATGAGCATTCCCTGCTACCCATCATGCCAGGATTCCAATCATAATTATCCTAGGTTCATAACTCACCAGCCATCTCAATTGTCCAAATCTTCTATTCTTAAAATCAAACACTCAACTGATAATCCCTTCGAATTCACAGGCCATGTACTCATCTCAGTTCTCAGGTCTGTGACTTGATTCCTATGGTCACTTTTCAGGCTGTAACCTATGCATGAATACCAGTCTAATTCCTTCTTGAAAAGGTTGCTGGTCAATCATATTTCAATCTAATCCTAGGACTGAACAAGTTCCCAGTTATCAGTCTATAACTCAATCAAGTTATGCCAAAGACTGAATTTAAATCCTAAATATATCATGACTGATTTCAATCTAAACTAGTTGGTAAATCATGATACATGCTCAAACTCAAAAGAAGGTTAAGAACTCCTTAGACATTTCACCATGTATCCTCCCCCATATGGCTAGCTATCAGCCCAAGACTCTAGGCCAAATTTCCCCCTGGTTCAAGAGAGTCAACCTGATCAGGAGTCCTGCTACAGGCTCATGTGAATCTCATCACAGTTCATATGAATTCCTATAACAGTCTCTCATGGATATCACATCTCAGTCCTGACTTAAAAGGAAACAAGTTAACAAGCAGGACTTACCACCAGTTTAAAATACTAGGCTTTTAGGTTTCACATCAAATTAACACTGAATTATTTAGAGTTCAATCCAAATCAAGAAAGGAAGAAAATAGCTCAGTCTAAATAGAGCATGAAAAGAATCATTTATTGACTTGGATTCAGTTCACAGGGTCCTCTTACCCTGTTTGCAGATTTACACATATTCTCCACATCAAACAAGTTTCACATACCCTCCAGTTCAGTCCTATATCAAACTGAGATAGCAGTTGAGTGTGGAAAATTGTGTCTCATTTCGATTCAAGCCAACACAGGAACTTATATGAAATCAATAGTCCTAATCTATCCAATCTAACATGGTTCTCATATATAATCAAAATGAAGATCAATTAAACTTGCACAGCTGCCAGAGATCATTCCCTACTGCAATTTGGTCTACTCTGAAAATCAATTTGGTTCCCAGGAATCAATGATAATGAAACTCCTAATACACTGATTGGATAGGTGAAAACAGTGACTCCCAACGGGTACAGTCTTCATGTTTTATTCATGGATAAAATATAACCATAATAGTTAAATATTTAATGAATATTCCATCATGAATCTTAGTTAAGTACAGGGACTAGACCAAAATAATTCCTCTCATCAGGACTGTTATAACAGTCAGTACCAATCCTTTAATAGGATATCTCTGGATCATCTGCCCTCAAATACAGATGCTACTAAACATTTATTTATCCTAAGAACTTGCTAATATCAACATAACTAATCATGAACATGACATTCCCAAAATGAACACCCATAATAAATTACTGAATCAATCACAGGACTAGAGTTTATCCTAAATTCCTGATACCACTGTCTACACTATTTTACATTTGAACAAAAGTAATTTAGAAATCGAGATAAAGAAAATGGTTTGGAAAACATACCTGCAGTGTCAGCTATAGCTGGAAGAGTAGATCTAGATCAGAAGAACGCAAGAAACGATCAACTATTCCTAGTTGTGTTTATGAAGGATCGACTGGTTCATGGAGGAAAACAAACAAACACATTGTGATCAGAATTTGTTGACTTCAAGGATGAATGATTATTGGAAGTAAGGGTCGAATCAATGATCATAGTTCGATCTGTTCTACTCTCGATCGAAGTCGATCGACTGGATCCAGAGTAGAACCAAACGATCAAATCATTGATTGATCGAGCTCAACTTCAGAATGATCAGAATGATCAAGGAGACAAGAAGATCAGGGAAATTACCTACTGATCTTGCCCTGTCGTTTGCAATGGTCGATCCTCAGAACACTCCGCCATGGCCGATTGGATCAGAGTTTTGGGGAAGATGAAGTTGGGAATGAAGAATTGTTCAACAACAGAGAGGAGAGGAGGTCTTAAATAGGCAACTAGTAGCGTGGGAATTAGGTTACTTGAGCAGAATTCCCAATCTCCCTGGTCATTCAGTTAGGGCACATGGCCTGCCGCACCATGGCCGTTAGGAAAGAATTTTGAAAAGGCTAACCAAGCTAAGAGCTCAGTAGTGAAGGAATTAATCCTTTCCACAGGATTAATGATAATGGCTATGGGCTTTTAGGGATGGGCCCAAACCATAGGATAGGTTTAAAAATGAAATTTAAGCCCAAAGTAAAATTTAAATGACAACTAAGCTCTATACATATAACTTCACCTATATAATAAAATTCCCAAATCATTATTTAATATATAAAAAAATTAAAATTCTACAATATTTAGAAAGGTGGAGTTACAACTACATAATCGGTATAAGGATCTGTTTCATCAAGTTTGGTTTTTATGGCCCAAATATGACGATATGCAAGGATGGCTTAACTGGGTCTGAATGGATTCCCTAATTAGACATCGATCTTTGATTGAAGGAACCATAGGTTTTAATCTATATTGACTAGACGAGATTCTATAAAATCAATCTGAGCCATTCCTAGTAGGTTAGGGTAATCTTATATAGGTTCCAAGTCAAGTGGTTGGGCAAATTTTCCAACCGGGTTGGTTAGCCAGGTTCCTAAAGCCCCAGAATGCGCCTTCTATGACTTTTGTGTTTTAATAGCGCAAGAAGACCCAATTGAGTCGCACACTAGTGGCATATGCGTAGTGGGCGTCGAGTAGATCACAACCATATATTGGGTCAAAAGATTTGAGTCGGGGTTGGATCTCTAATTGAGGTCGAAAAGTGCATCGGTATTACGGTAAGGGTTAAACTAGCCTTTTGACTCGAATGTCGCATCATAAAAATTGAGTACAAGGAGACATTTTAGTGGGACATGATATGTCTATATGAAGGTGGAGTCATCTATGTCTTGTATATGAAGTTTGTTTGAAGGTAACAGCTGGTCTCGTGCTCCGAATATTAATGTCACGGTCGGGCACACCAAATGATCTAAATAGAAAGTGGGAGTTCATGGGGCACTAATTATCATCCCAGCAGAAATCAACTTACTGTAATCAATCGATAATACTGGTATATCCTAAGATTTATAAGGCTTACAATTATTCACTATAGAAGCTAAGACACAGTTTTAGGATTAATGAGGTTAGAAATTTTCAAAGTTGCGATATCGTCCCTCGACTTCTGATAATAAAGAATAAGGCATAGTGTGATTGTTAACGTGGGATGGTAGATATGAATCATATTTGAGGATCGTTCCTCAATTTCTAATAAATGGGAATTATTGTGTACCATGATTCACGAGTCGATAAACAGAATGATCCACTCATCCATAGTATACGAGAGTTATCATTGGGGTAACGGATTCTAAAGCACGTCATGGGAAAGATCTCCAACGACTAAGTCATAAATTTATATTTGTGTCAAGCATGCCAAACTATGGTCACAAGGGTTCTAGTGGTATCGAATGTAGTGCTCATGCATTGCTGTGGATAACTAGTATAACAAAATAATGGGGCATCATGCTACAGATATTGGCTAAGCTGGTGAAGGTGTTGTTCTAATGCTAAGTCACTTCTTAATAATAACATTGTACAACTAGGATAATATCCTTTGGGACTCTAATCTCGGGATGGGTGTTTATCATAGTCCTAGTGAATGCTTGTCCTTATTTCTGTCTATTCCTCTCATGTCTAAACTACGGGCTTGGTCGAGTAAAGGTTGGGTTAAGGCGTAAGGATTGCTAGTTAAAGCAAGATTCAAGCAAATAATTAGATACTCATAATAATTGGTTCCTTGAGAATAGATAGTCGTCTAGGTTGGTGTTTGACCAAGGGTATGATTCTAATCATCATCAAATTCAAGTGATTAGAAGTTTGCGATAGTAGTTTTAGGGTCGAGAAAAGAACGAGTAACCCAAGGCAAGGATGTAGTCTTAAGGCTTGGCCGATGGTTGCTATACTTGTGAATATATAGCCTTTCATGGCCATGGGGGATACTCTGTAGCTATCTATCAAATACAAGCTCCGTCTTCCCAAATCAGTGAAAGACAAAAGCAATGAAGAGTTCAAGAAGGATGTCATCGAATACAATTATGCGATTCAAAGGCGAATGTATAATTCAAGGGGAATTGTCAATACAGTCGCGGATGAGATCCTAGATACCTCTATATCTCAATCCACGTAGGATAGACAAATGAAGAGTGTAATGTCCCAAATTCGTGATACGTATTTAGTGTACGTATACGTGTTTTGGACCCATATTTTATTTTATTTTAGTCATGATTAGTTACCTTGGTTTATTTTGCATTGGCTTGATTTTTATTGGCATTAATAGTTCAATTGGTTTTAATGGTTCATTGGTTTATTATTTTGGATTAGTGAAGCTTGGGTTTATTTCATGATTCATTTGGTTTAAATTGCTAGAGAGAGTTATTGGCCTTGACTTGGTTCAACATGACTTGGCTTGGCTTGGTTCGGTTTATTTTGGTTTGACATGGTGAACCACCCCCTCCCATAAATATCAAACTTCCTCTCTCTCTCCTCATTTTTATTTTCTTCTTCTTCCTCCTCTCCACCTACACCCAAGCTCTAGGCAAGTTGCATCTTGCTATCACTTAAGGGCTACATTTTATTTGTCTAATAGCTTTATTAGCTCATTCTAAGTAACATTAGAACTTGAGTTTTCTCCATTTAGAGCTTGGAATTTTGTAGATCTAGGTTTAAAGTATTTTCAGATTTTGGGTGGATTTGATCTATAAAACTTGTTTATTTTCATGTTTTGATTGTTCCATGTTAAAGAGAATTTAATTTTACACAACTTAGACCTTTGCAAAGTAGATTTTCATTGAGATTTGACCTAGTTATGGTCTTTTGAAATTTTGAATTTCCATGGCCATTGCTCTCAGATTTGGGGAAGATGATCTTCTGTCCCGGGCGCAGTCCATCTAGCCTGTCCAGTGCTCTTTAGCGCTGGCGCAGTCCATCTAGCCAGTCCAGTGCTCTTTAGTACTGGCGCAATCTATTGCTGCGCAATCCAGTACTGGCGCAGTCCAGTGCTGGCGCAACCCAGTGCTGCACAATCCTTCCTCTGCGCAATCTATTGCTGCGCAGTTCATCCTCTGCACAACCCATTGCTGTGCAGTTCATCCTCTGTGCAATCCATTGCTGCGTAACCCGATCCTGCGCAATCCATCCTCTGCGCAATCTGACCCCTGCGCAGCTCACTCCTGAGCAGTTGGCCCCTGGTACACTTGACTCCTGCGCAATCCAACCCCCTGACCCCTTGCGCAATCTATTGGCTCTTGGAGATTTGGTTTTATTTCTCTAAGCTTGGCTCTTCTATAGCCCTGTATATTAATATTTTATTAGATATTCTACGCCCATTTTATATCCTTACGCCTTTTGTCATGAACTTGATTTTACTTAATATGTTTGGAATGACTATTGTACATGGCATGGTATGACAATGAACTTGCATAACACGACAGTGACCCGTAGTGGTGCACTCCTGACATGACCAACCTGACATGATAGTGGCCCGTCGTGGCGCACTCCTGACTTGACATGACCTGATAACTTAGCTTGACTTGTCTTGACACCGTGGGTGGTTCTTTCTTGCTTGCTTGTTAAATCCACTTGTCCAGTCTCGCACCATGTCTAGGATGAGACTCCTGAGTACCACGGTCAGGGGTACCTATTGAAATAAACTAAGGTTAATGATTAGAATAATTCAGTAGTCATGAGAGATTTTTCCCAGTTACAGGCGATCCCGTTATCCCGGCCACAATTGTTGGACTTGTAGCCTGCCGTCGAGTAGGGCACATTTCCAGCCCACTGTCATGTGGGGCACACCTAATAACTCTTGATAATTGCTTAATGAATCCCAGTCGCCTGGATAACCTGGATTAGCTGCAGGGCTTGTGGCTGGTGGAACATCTCATTGCATCTTGATAGTAACTAGGATTGTGACAACCCTAGTTAGTTAATGTAGAAAGCCGTAGGCAATGATTGGCCGTGATTGAATGGATGGAGTCTAGTCCAGTATGGTATTGTCTAGAATTGATTGATTGCAGGATTGTACCAGAATGATTGTAAGATTGTTACTATAATGATTGTCACTCCAGATTGTTACTTGACCTGATTTCTTATATTCATCTTGCCGATAAATGGTGAAAGAAACCAAGTTCCGTTCAGACGAAGGGTTACAACCCCGGTCCTTGTTTGGTTTACGGGTTGTAACCTAGCTATCTGAATAGTCCCATGGTTATCTCATCGTATATCATCCTGGCATGCTTTTCTATATGTCCTATCTTTTATTGATTCTGTACAAGAATGTCTTTTATATATCACTTACCATGTTTCTTCTTCGTTTTCTCTTCATATATTGTCCCGCTATGTTTTATTTAGTATGATTCTCCAGTTCTTTTATGTCAATGATGCTTCACTTAGTTATTTTCTCTGATTGGGATAAGTGCATTGGTAGTGCACAAACCCCAAACTGTGTTACTTATTATTTTCTTACCTGTTGAATGCTAATGATTTGTTGGTTTTAGTCCTTAAGTGAAGCCTCCTTTGTGGCACTTGCTCTTTCTGGGGTCTGACCCAGCTGGTTTTGTATGGCCAGATACCGGAGCAGCAGCAAAGGATCTACCTGCTTTCCAGCCCGATGGTGGTCACCAGGCGTAACCAGGGCATCGAGTGGGTTTCTTTTTGTTCTCCCACTGTAATATTGTAAATTATTCTTTTGAGGCGTTTAGCCGACGAGCAAGTGTTAGCTCGATTGTACTTACTTACCGTCTGCCTACGGGCTGTAACATGATTGACAAGCCCCGGGGGTTGATCATGTATGATTGAACTCTTGCTAGTCCTTACATTTTGTACGACTAGCTTCATGATCATCTGGATATGTAATGTTTGGGATGCCTTACAATTGTATATTTAGTGATCTGATATCTTGTTACTATTATTAGTTGGTTGAGATTGAGACAATAGGCTATTTTATGACCTTAAGAGACCGATGGATTGTAGTGAAACCCTCACATATCTAGACAGCCGTGACCGTATAGCGGTGTGGATTCCATTCCGTTATACGTAGCTGGCTATGTCTGCCCCCGCTCTCCAGTATTCTGGTTCTGGGGCGTGACATGGTTTTAGTGGTGGCCCATGCAGGTCTTGTTAATCAAGATGTGTGAGGGTTTACCGAATAGATGTCTCAATCTGTACTCGCCCTTGATCTCTGCTCGTATCCTCTTGATTCCTGAAAATTCTTGTCCTGATCACATGCTTGTAATCGTTGATCTGTCCTGGTCCTTCCTTATTGTTCCCTATGTCATCTTCTTCAGCGGCATTGTTTATGGACCTGCCGATCAGCAAGGCGGAGCACCTCCCGTGGACCAACAGCAACCTGGGGATCAAGCCCAGCATTCAGGAGTGGCTTCCAGAGTTATGCCTACCGGGGATCCCGAGCCACCAGTTCAGCCCGTTCAGCCTGCAGAGCCCGATGATGGCACTTTGGTGGGTCTCGTCAGGACCTTGTTAGCTTCCCAGGATCGTAGAGGGGATGCCTTGCACCAGGTAGTGGAAGATGCACTGAATAGAGGTGGTCGTCATGGGAACAGTGCAGCGAACAGTTTCAAGCGCCTGAACCCTCCATTCTTCGATGGCAGCGAAGATGCGATCGCCGCAGATGCTTGGCTTCAGGATACTGAAGTGATTCTAGAAGCAGCCAAGACTCCCGAAGACGAGAAGGTGGCCGTGGTGCGCCTGCAGTTACTAGATCTTGCCCGCAGTTGGTGGGCAACACAGGTCGTGGGATTAGTGGCCCCTATTTCATGGACCGTATTCAGAAAGAGATTCCAGACCAAGTACTTCGATGCTGTGGCTCGGTATGATTTACAAACCAGATTCAGCAACCTGAAGCAGATGGGAAGGACGGTCGACGGATATGCGGCCGAGTTTTCTAGACTCAGTCGGTTTGCTCCCACCTTGGTGGCAACCGTGTATGACAGAGCTCAGCGATTTCAGTAGGGGCTCCATCTCGAGATTCTTTTGGCAGTGGAACAGTTTGAGCATCAGACCTTTGATGCAGTACTGAGGGCAGCCAGGAGGTACGAGTATACCTCCCACAGGATCGTGGACAGGACCGGAGGTCGGAAGCGATCTCACGGCCAGACGACCCAGTCGACAGCACCAGCCCCGGCAGCCAGGGCTTTGACTATTGGAACTCCGAGGCAGGCGGCCTCAGTGACGTCGGTCACGTACTCTCAGCAGAAACAGAAGCAAGCGCAGTCTTTCGCCGGGGGCTGTTCTTATTGTGGGAAGCCTGGACACGTGGTAGCAGAGTGTCGCAAGGCGTTGGGATTGTGTTTATTGTGTGGAGCACCGGACCATAGGGTGGGGTCCTGTCCATTCAGAGTTGATTCAGTATCGACAATATCTAATCCCTCGGTTGGGGGACCAGCACCAGTACCAGCACCAGCACCAGCTCCAGTTCACCAGCAACAACAGTTCCCGTTCCCGAGGCCATTGCCGACTCAGGCCCAGACTTTCCAGCAACAGAACCCGCGACAGTTTGCCCTAGCCCAGGCTCAGGTTCAGAATCGGCCGAGAGGTATATGTGTCCTCTCATCTTGCTTTTCTATCGTTGTTTTGTGGGGTGCATGACGTATTTCATGTATCCTGATTGCGACGGAATATCCCAGACCCGAGCCATATCCTAGGTCATTCGAAACTGGTTATTGGTACCAACCTTTTCGTATGAGGATAGGCCCGTGTCTATGTTTGACCAAAGAGAGAGACCTCGAGCGCAAGACTATCAGTTTAGTCCGTGTTGCTTAGAGTCATCCCTCTTTGGGAGAGTCAAACTTGGGAGCATGAGGATGATATCTGATCAGGTCATCCCGGCTGGTTTGACTCGTAAGGTGTAATATCTTCCTTATGCCTTACGCTTCGAATCCTTGCTTGCATGAATGATTGTATGATTGATTGATAGTGGTAGATTGCCTATGATAGAATAGCTTTCCCTTACATCTCTAGCCTCTTGATTAAATTCCGAGGACGGAATTCTTTTAAGGTGGATAGGATGTAATGTCCCAAATTCGTGATACGTATTTAGTGTACGTATACGTGTTTTGGACCCATATTTTATTTTATTTTAGTCATGATTAGTTACCTTGGTTTATTTTGCATTGGCTTGATTTTTATTGGCATTAACAGTTCAATTGGTTTTAATGGTTCATTGGTTTATTATTTTGGATTAGTGAAGCTTGGGTTTATTTCATGATTCATTTGGTTTAAATTGCTAGAGAGAGTTATTGGCCTTGACTTGGTTCAACATGACTTGACTTGGCTTGGCTTGGTTCGGTTTATTTTGGTTTGACATGGTGAACCACCCCCTCCCATAAATATCAAACTTCCTCTCTCTCTCCTCATTTTTATTTTCTTCTTCTTCCTCCTCTCCACCTACACCCAAGCTCTAGGCAAGTTGCATCTTGCTATCACTTAAGGGCTACATTTTATTTGTCTAATAGCTTTATTAGCTCATTCTAAGTAACATTAGAACTTGAGTTTTCTCCATTTGGAGCTTAGAATTTCGTAGATCTAGGTTTAAAGTATTTTCAGATTTTGGGTGGATTTGATCTATAAAACTTGTTCATTTTCATGTTTTGATTGTTCCATGTTAAAGAGAATTTAATTTTACACAACTTAGACCTTTGCAAAGTAGATTTTCATTGAGATTTGACCTAGTTATGGTCTTTTGAAATTTTGAATTTCCATGGCCATTGCTCTCAGATTTGGGGAAGATGATCTTCTGTCCCGGGCGCAGTCCATCTAGCCTGTCCAGTGCTCTTTAGCGCTGGCGCAGTCCATCTAGCCAGTCCAGTGCTCTTTAGTGCTGGCACAATCTATTGCTGCGCAATCCAGTGCTGGCGCAGTCCAGTGCTGGCGCAACCCAGTGCTGCACAATCCATCCTCTGCGCAATCTATTGCTGCGCAGTTCATCCTCTGCGCAACCCATTGCTACGCAGTTCATCCTCTGCGCAATCCATTGCTGCGTAACCCGATCCTGCGCAATCCATCCTCTGCGCAATCTGACCCCTGCGCAGCTCACTCCTGCGCAGTTGGCCCCTGGTACACTTGACTCCTGCGCAATCCAACCCCCTGACCCCTTGCGCAATCTATTGGCTCTTGGAGATTTGGTTTTATTTCTCTAAGCTTGGCTCTTCTATAGTCCTGTATATTGATATTTTATTAGATATTCTACGCCCATTTTATATCCTTACGCCTTTTGTCATGAACTTGATTTTACTTAATATGTTTGGAATGACTATTGTACATGGCATGGTATGACAATGAACTTGCATAACACGACAGTGACCCGTAGTGGTGCACTCCTGACATGACCAACCTGACATGATAGTGGCCCGTCGTGGCGCACTCCTGACTTGACATGACCTGATAACTTAGATTGACTTGTCTTGACACCGTGGGTGGTTCTTTCTTGCTTGCTTGTTAAATCCACTTGTCCAGTCTCGCACCATGTCTAGGATGGGACTCCTGAGTACCACGGTCAGGGTTACCTATTGAAATAAACTAAGGTTAATGATTAGAATAATTCAGTAGTCATGAGAGATTTTTCCCAGTTACAGGCGATCCCGTTATCCCGGCCACAATTGTTGGACTTGTAGCCTGCCGTCGAGTAGGGCACATTTCCAGCCCACTGTCATGTGGGGCACACCTAATAACTCTTGATAATTGCTTAGTGAATCCCAGTCGCCTGGATAACCTGGATTAGCTGCAGGGCTTGTGGCTGGTGGAACATCTCATTGCATCTTGATAGTAACTAGGATTGTGACAACCCTAGTTAGTTAATGTAGAAAGCCGTAGGCAATGATTGGCCGTGATTGAATGGATGGAGTCTAGTCCAGTATGGTATTGTCTAGAATTGATTGATTGCAGGATTGTACCAGAATGATTGTAAGATTGTTACTATAATGATTGTCACTCCAGATTGTTACTTGACCTGATTTCTTATATTCATCTTGCCGATAAATGGTGAAAGAAACCAAGTTCCGTTCAGACGAAGGGTTACAACCCCGGTCCTTGTTTGGTTTACGGGTTGTAACCTAGCTATCTGAATAGTCCCATGGTTATCTCATCGTATATCATCCTGGCATGCTTTTCCATATGTCCTATCTTTTATTGATTCTGTACAAGAATGTCTTTTATATATCACTTACCATGTTTCTTCTTCGTTTTCTCTTCATATATTGTCCCGCTATGTTTTATTTAGTATGATTCTCCAGTTCTTTTATGTCAATGATGCTTCACTTAGTTATTTTCTCTGATTGGGATAAGTGCATTGGTAGTGCACAAACCCCAAACTGTGTTACTTATTATTTTCTTACCTGTTGAATACTAATGATTTGTTGGTTTTAGTCCTTAAGTGAAGCCTCCTTTGTGGCACTTGCTCTTTCTGGGGTCTGACCCAGCTGGTTTTGTATAGCCAGATACCGGAGCAGCAGCAAAGGATCTACCTGCTTTCCAGCCCGATGGTGGTCACCAGGCGTAACCAGGGCATCGAGTGGGTTTCTTTTTGTTCTTCCACTGTAATATTGTAAATTATTCTTTTGAGGCGTTTAGCCGACGAGCAAGTGTTAGCTCGATTGTACTTACTTACCGTCTGCCTACGGGCTGTAACATAATTGACAAGCCCCGGGGGTTGATCATGTATGATTGAACTCTTGCTAGTCCTTACATTTTGTACGACTAGCTTCATGATCATCTGGATATGTAATGTTTGGGACGCCTTACAATTGTATATTTAGTGATCTGATATCTTGTTACTATTATTAGTTGGTTGAGATTGAGACAATAGGCTATTTTATGACCTTAAGAGACCGATGGATTGTAGTGAAACCCTCACATATCTAGACAGCCGTGACCGTATAGCGGTGTGGATTCCATTCCGTTATACGTAGCTGGCTATGTCTGCCCCCGCTCTCCAGTATTCTGGTTCTGGGGCGTGACAAAGAGCGAGCCAAATGCACTATGGTTGATCAGACAATAATATATTGATTCTAATTAGACAATATGCTTGTGGGCGTCCCCAGTATACATATGTCCGGAACAAGCTCGATAAAGAATAAGCTTGCAAAACTAGGCTATAAATAGCGTCATCATTCATGGTAGTTCAAAGTATAAGTACGGGAGATATTGATGAAAGCAGTTACAGATGGTTCAAGTTTCACAAGAATCTAAGTCTTGTCCGGTGTTCCTGCTTATACAGTCATCCTACTATTTTCTTATCTAAGACCTTGGTTGGACTAATGAGTACAGTCTAGGTAATCTTCTTAAAATCCTCCTTAATGGATTGCAAGGACCAAGAGAGTGATGGGTTATGAGACATACTACCCAACTTATAAGAGTTCAAGTAGGAGGGTGATTGAACAGTATACACGTATAACTAGCAGGAGT
This sequence comes from Iris pallida, assembly GCA_029216955.1. Classification (NCBI taxonomy): domain Eukaryota; kingdom Viridiplantae; phylum Streptophyta; class Magnoliopsida; order Asparagales; family Iridaceae; genus Iris; species Iris pallida. The sequence continues at coordinate 6,543,238 of JANAVB010031218.1, forward strand.
CGTCTTCCTAACCTCTCAGTCAAGCATGAAGGAAAAGTTAAGATTCATGGTAGAAAAGAAGTCAAGCAGAAGGAAGTCAAGGTAGTCGAACGTGGGTTCGAAATTGGAATCAAGGGAGAAGATCAAGCATGTGGATGAGATTCTAGACTCTATTCCTATATGCAGGCTCACGTCGGTATAATAACGTAACCGAAGTAATACACATGACCTGTATGGGCCACCATAAAATATGTAACGTCTCAGTCCCAAAATACTAAGGACTAGGTACGTAGACATGACAGCTGCATACATACGAAGAATACTCCAATATATGGAAACCTCACATGTATCCATAAGCTGTAAAATGCAGTAAACCAAGATAACTAAATCTCATCCATCAAATAAGAGAATAATAATATGGATCAACTATGACATTTGTCATTTATACATGTAGTTAGGCGCAGACAAATCCAGTACCAACTAATTGGAATGAAAAAAAATATACAAGCAAATGATCGATAAAACGGCAAGACGAACCAATAGCAATCATCTTCGGAGGAATGGCGAAGATCACGGCCATGGCTAGACACCTGCAAAAAGTCACAAAGCACACACCTAGAGAGATAACCAGGTCCTCAGAGGGACGTAACAAGATACATAAAGAACATGCCACATAACTGAATATATATAATATGTCATCAATCACAAGTAAAGTAAAATAGCCCCATTCGTAACAAGATCCAATATCTCATCATCAAAATAGTGGACTATCTCTACAACCAAACAAGGACAAGGGGTAGCACACTATTCTACGATGCGATATTGTCCCAAGCTACTAGTGGGGGTGACATGACATTGACTAAGGTTACCTAACTATTCTACTGTGTTCATGCATTAAGAACAAACCTTCAACGCATGGGCACTCTGGCTACAGGAGCAGGAACTCAGGTATGGTCCCACCAGGATACCATGGACCTCAAAGCATAACATGCATCGAATGTCAGAGGCCAGCATGAAATCAGGTATCAAGATCTAGGACCGTATCTCCAGCGAAGATAACCGGCAATAATAGGAAAGTGCAAACGTGGCCCATATGTTAAGGAACTATTTTTCCAACCCACTGCCGAGTAGAGTCACATCCATGACTCATATACCTCTACTAACTGCCAAGTCTTCTAACATGTCTCTATTAGCAGTTAGCCTAACGCATGCGCACAGGTGATCAGCCAGCACGCAAGTACCTCTACATGCTACTCATCTCACACATACCTCATGGTAGAACTGTGTCAAGGTTTATATTATACACTACAAATGGTATTCCATTGACTCTAGGTCCATATGCAATCAAAGGATAATAAGTAAAGCAAAGCTAATATTACTGAGCAAGCAATAAATCAGGAACTGTAATAATGGTACAGCTACAAGAACTAGAAATAAGTAAACAGTGATATGCAATAACAAAATGCAGACTAATATAAGCAGTAAATATGGCAAGGTATCTTGCCTGAGGTTGTGTGCAAAAGGGCGACGTCCAATAGCTCGAACCGTCAGAATAGTGAAACGATGAAAGCCAAATCCCGCATACGTCCTCGGATGCTTAAATAAACATCACGAACATGTTCAAAATATAAGATATGTCTAAAAAATGCCTATCCAAAAGTCTAATTATGGAACAGGGGCAAAATCATAATTTTGGATCAAAATAATGTCCGTCGTTCGACCCATTTTGCATCGAAATGCGTACTAGAACCTACAATCTCTAAAGTCGTCAAACTATATGTCTGTGGGTCCGGTTTGAGAAGACAAATCTAACCGTATGTCCAAAGTTGGATTCCGGTGGGCCGTGCACAATTTCACCCGTTGGAGCGGGTCGCGGGCCCGCCAAATAGGCGTTCCAGTCGACCTTCTCAGAATCGGACCAAACTTGGCATACAGGACCAGAAAAATGATACGGTCCTGCTGTCGCAGGTTTCATTTCGATTCGACGAACGTACACAAAGTAATTAGAGAATTTGTAAATAGTCGACATGATAAATTTTGACGGATATGCATCAAATTCGTCGCGCACACGCAACCAATTTGAATTTCGTCAAAGCCCACACGTCCGTAAATTCGATACGAACCTTTCGATGCATTTGGTTCGCGACCACGTCGTCCAGTTTGGCGGGACGCACGTCGTATCGGAAAAAATTTAGTTTTAAAAACTGATTTTTCTAGGATTTTGGAATGAATTAACTTTCTATATATTTGATGAAAAATAAATCTACAAGAAGGGTCTTGATCTCCTACAGGTTATCTATAAATCTGTTTAAACAGATTTTGAAATCTCGCCATATTCTGGTCGAAATTTGATCTCAAATATGGGTAGTCATGACAGTTTCCATACGCAGAAAAGTCAATTTTTCTCTTGGTTTTGGAACTCGATTTTCAAAGTGCACGAAGCGAAATTAAACAAACTACTTGAAGAGGAAGGAAGAGGGTTAGGTGGTCTTCATACCTGCGAAGATGGTTCACGAAACAAACAAGCGTGGAGGGAAAAACCTCGCTACAAAGGGTGGTGCGGCAACTGTTGTTGTCGCTGCCATTGATGGCGCTGTACTTGCGGCTACTGCCACTGTTGTGCGTGGTTGCTGCGCCAGGACGGCCGGCAGTGGCGGAAGTTAGGGGGTCGTCGTCACTTTCAGTTTTTTTCTAGGTTTTTTTTATGTATATATATATATATATATATATATATATATATATATACAAGAAGACATTCAGTAATAAGGGAGTCGGGTGGTTTGCATTTACTGTTCCTTTCGGAACAGTAAAGTGGCGTGGCTTTGCCCCTTTTTTTGCTTTTCCGTTTTCTTTTCTTTTCTTTTTCTTTTCTACTTTATATATATATATATATATATATATATATATATATATATATATATATATATATATATATATATATAAAGTAGAAAAGAAAAAAAAAAATATATATATATATATATATATATATATATATATATATATATATATATATACTTTTATAAAAAAATCTCAATAAATTTCTAAAATCTAAAATGTAGTACCTAATTAAATCTAACCATTATTTATTGCAAAAAAATTGATTTCTTATACTAATATTTCTACATATCATATTTAATAGTAATTTAAAAATAAAATCCCAATAAGAATCCTTAAGAACCTAGAATAAATTCTATAGATATCCAAAAAATTGATTCTTGTAAAATTTCCTATTGTGCATAACATGTAGAAAAATTCCTATATTTAATATTTATTTTAAAATACCAATACCTTATACCAAGTTAAGGTAATTAATAAAAATACTAATTAAAAAATCCAAAAATATAATAAAATAAAAGTAGGGGGTTTACAAGTCCAATTAATACTTACTTTAAAATTCAAATGAATAATTATGTGATTCTTAAATACCTATTTTTGTATTAAAATTAAACAAAATTTAAATTGGACATTGAATTTGCAACGGATAAAAATAAACTATTGCAAGATCAATATGTTGCAACAGTTTTTTATTCTTTTAATAATGGTTTTCACAAACGTTGTTATATAACAAAAAGATTGCAAATAGTAGCAAAAATTGTTGCACAATTATTATAAATAATAAGCCCACTAGCAATATGTTACAAAAATTGTTGCACAACTGTTGCTAACAATAAGTCTTTTTGTAAGGCTTTATGTAATTGTTGCAAAATATTAACAAATTTGTAACATATACTTAAAATCCTTGCATAACCGTTGCACATTCAACTCACTATGACGACACTCTACAAAACAATTTGTCCGATTGTTGCTAACAATGAGCCTTTTTATAAGATTTTATGTAATTGTTACAAATTATTAACAAATTCATAACATATACTTAAAACACTTACATAATCGTTGCACATTCAACCCACTTTGACAATATTTTACAAAATTGTTGTGCAATTGTTGCTAACAATGAGCCTTTTTATAAATCTTTATGTAATTGTTGCAAAATATTAACAAATTTGTAACATATACTTAAAACTCTTGTATAACTATTCCACATTCAACTCACTTTGACAACACTTCTGTAAAATCGTTGCTTGACCGTTGTAAAAAAGAAAAACGTTTAGCAAGCGTTTTATAAACCATTGTAAAAAGTGTATTAGGCAATAGTTAATCCCATACCATTGCAAATATTTTTAATTTGAAAATGGTTATTTCAACTGTTACTTAACCGTTATAAATTATAGTTTCAGCAACACCCATATAAGCGTTGCACTAAAACTCTTGTAAACTATGAATATTTTTTTGTAGTGGGTAGATGGTCAAATGTCCTAAATTAATCCGAAAGTTGTGTGATATAAATAGAATGCAAGGGAACAAGTTTGAGTGGGGCGTGATATATCAAAATGAGGATAAACTTATTTAGGTCAAAACTCATGAAGGACGTTTCGAAGGATTAACATCCTAACGCCCCAAAAAATCAAAGCCACAAAAAATTACATTTAATGAAAAAATAATTCATTTAAATTTTTAAAGAAATCCTAAAATCCAGGGGGCTTACAACCTACCCACCTAGAGAATTTCGTCCTCAAAATTACACTAAGGCATAGTATGAAAAGAAGATTAATATCTAAAGGAGTCAAGTACGACTAGTCGTACATGGTTCATGTGGAATGTTGATGCCACTAGTATCTAGGTTGCATAACTTATCGAGTGCTAAGGTACACTAAACTCTCAACTTATAAATGCAACAACAAACTATGGTCGTGATTCTACGAGTAAGGTTTCTGGAATAGCATATTTTCTAAGAAAAAGATACAATAATTTAGGTATTACAGTCTGCAATAATCCTATGTACTATCATGGTATTGTTGGTCAATAACTCTATAAGGGAATTACTACAAATTCAATGTTAATCCTATATGAGTCAGGGTTTCAACAAGTTAGAAGGAATTGACTCGGTTGGATATAACTGGTTGAGGTGTCATGGAGGGTTTTATAATTGTATATGAGGAGATAAGTTCAAGGGAATCGCGAATGGAGAAGTTCCATATCGTGGTGAGGAAAATTTTTGATAAGTTCACGGAGTAATTTTCCATAAAAATAAGGCATGACTAAGCAGGCATTTAGTCAAGAGATTTGGAAGAAACTGGGCCTATGGTGATATGAATATTGGGCATAGAGAGGTATAAAAATCAAGGATTTGATTTTGAAATTATGATACGATTAGGGAAAGGATAAGATCCTTCTCGATCTCATAGTTGGAATGATCACGAAGTTATGATCGCTAATCATAGGATAGAAGATTAAGGAATGAAAGGATAGTGATACGGTCTGAAGCTACAACTTCTGGTCACTTAGAATAATCTGAAGTAATTACATACCAGTTCATGCTATGGTTTAGACTATCTATCAGGTTGTTTGGATAGCACATGATTTCTCAAATACTGCTAGCCAGTCCTAATCCAGAATCTAACCAATAGTATTTGAAGGTCTTTTGCCTTATCTCTTTTCTATTAGTACACTCATTGGCCTTGCCTTCTCAATTGTAATTTCCACTAGCACAATATCAAGCTGCTCAAAATGTAACCTGCCAAGGTCTTTAAACGTTCTTGATTCTCAAAAATTTAGCACAAACTTTAATTTTTAACCTTTTTCCTCCATCCATGAAACATCTTCTAAAATTTACCATCCACTATGTACAACTCAACTCTAGATCCCATTTATCAATCTATTTTAGGATACGCTACTTTTCTATCTTGAAATCTTTTTTTCTCATCTCATGCTGCTTCATTTCTTTTCCTTGTTTTTCGAATACCTTAATCTTGGTCATATACTTTATAGTACTCTATGGTATGACTTTCTATCAACTTATTTGTATATCATAACTATTTTTGTACCTTGCTTTATCTGTCACAAAATTTGTATCATCTATTTCTTCGAGATAACCGCATCATCCTTTACTCTTATCTCAACTTCGAGGTTGAGTTTTACGTCGATCCAACTTGCTTAAGATATATCCTCTCCGTAATCCTTCTTAACTTATTTATAAACTTTTCTTACAATTCCGACCTTGCTCCTTTTTAATTGTTCAACCTAAACCTAGCACTGCTCCTATAATTCTTTATTTTCTTTATATATCCACTATGTACACCAAATACAACTGTTCCAGATACAATTCCTCAAGAATTTCTAACTATTTTGCATTAATGAAGGGTTTATTAGTCTGCCTCATGAGGTATGATTTTTCTAACTCCATTCCCAGATCCTTGGCTATGACTAACCATCAAAGATAGAAAGGTCATAATCAATACTCAACTCAATTAATCCCTTAAATTCTATACCATACTCTTACAAGTCATAGGTCAAATCTCTTAGCAACATAACCAATGATCTACCCCTTCTAACCATAAGCAAACTATGCATTCCTTACAGAATGCCTAACCATTTTATTCATGTCTACTAGGAAAGGTTTGAGGCTGGGTCAAAAAAATACTTAGGTCTAATGCTCCTATCATAGTATAACCTTATTGGTAAATCTTCTAGTCCCAATTTCTAACAGGCCGTTCAAGGTTCGACTCAACTAATATAGAGATGGTTGACTAGTCTATCTCAGACTTACCTATTCGTAGATTATATTTCTTTCTGATATTATTAATCAATAATCTTTCTATGATAGTTCCTCATAAACCAAGAAATTTCTTTCCCCATTATATTATGTTCCTGATTTTTATATCCTCCACATGAAAATTTCTCAAATTTTAGTACAATATCTCCAAAGGTTTATATCTAGTCATGATCATCACGCTTCATAAATTTGTTTTATCCTAACGGGGTCCTTGGGATCTATTTTATACTGTCCTTCATGTTGGCACTCTAAAATCCAACTGTGTCTTCTTCAAGTTATATTCTCACTCATCATCCTTTGTGATCAGGGAATCTTTTATATTTTTCAAACTCAGTCTAGCTTAGACAATGGTAGAATGGTTTATTCTAATGACCCTTATGTCTCCTGTTAGGGCTAAGCCTGGTACCGTACTCTATTCCAAATCCTATCTTGGTGGAGTGCCTATAAAAGCCTACCCACCTTAGCTAATCACCTAGTCCTGTCAAGCATGGGTTCATATAACCTTCAAGTAAAACTTCCTAGCTCAACGTGATAATTTACATACAGATGTTGAATCACCAATTTGTGACTTACTGAATCATCATTACCTCGAGTCGCTTTATTTGAAAATTCTATTGTAGAGATGGCACTATTCTTGCCTTCGTCTAGGCCCAAGTCAAACTATAAAATTCTCCAATCGTATATGCAGTCATTTCAGCCATCATCAAAAATTTCATCTTACTCTTCCAACAATTTCCATGAATGTAATATCTCTAATTCAATTCTTTATGTCTTAGGCAAGTGGTCTCTCCTTCGACCAATGGGATTTTCTTATAGTGGTATAACATAGTTTAATTTGGTTCAGTAAGGAAGATAAGATAGGGTTTTCAATCGAAATGATTGGGGTAACTTGGAAGAATATTCGGAAGAATTTTAGAATAAGATACGGTTCCCTAGTTATAGTGTGATCACCCATATGGAAGACTATAGTGAAAGGATTCGAAAGTCCTGTTATGGGTAGAATGAGTTTATAAGCTATGTACTTAAGATAGATACAGAACCTCATAGGAATTCTATAGTTGCATCGAAACGGAGGAATTTTCGCTTGAACAATGTAGAAATCATGATGGTAGGCATAGGTCAAGAATTAAAGTTACATGGGACAATGGCTCGAAAGACCTTACTATAGAGATTCCTATAAAGGGATACCTGATGATAGGTTATACCATGGTGTCGATCTTTAGATAGAGTGTAGAGTGGATATTACTATGTTAGACTAGACAGACCTATATATAGAAGGGAATAACGTAGAAAGTGCCACATCCCGGTTCCGTAGAACCGATCGTCCTCGCTAGGGCGTGATGTCACACGAACCTAGGTTGCGCTCGCGCAAGGCAATTTCCATAATGGCTGATTACATGCTAAGCGACGGGATCATCGCACAGAAGTCTCGAGCAAAAAAATTGAATAACATAAGATGTATAGAAAAAAAATGATCTTTATTGAATAATCAGCGGAATTACAAACATCACAAGGCCAAGATTACAATCACTCGGGCTCACTTTCTTTCTAAATACAAATTGCTCTGCTCTCTCTCATCTCTCAATACAAATGATCTCATGCCCTAAGGCTTACAACTTGCGGATGCTTCAAAAGGCGATATCCATATATTATGTTCCGTATAGGTAAAGACTCCAATGTGACAGCACGCCTTAAAATGCCAAAGAACTCCATGCCTCATCGCGTCCAAACGAGATTCACTCCGAACGAGCAAGTACCTGAACATGCACATGAAGACTGGTGGGATGTCAGTACATAACCGTACTGGTGAGTGAACCTCTCGCCCACCCATACAAAACTAACATGTCCATTTAGTGAGTGCAACTATTCTTTTGTGGTCTTTCTAATCTTGCCTTAGGATCAATTCATTTCATAACTATACACCTACTCGTGTTGCAATATGATGGTCGTACTCCAACTCCTTGTAACCGTGCTACAAAATTTGTTTGTGCAAATATCGAGGCTGTGCCTCGCAACAACGTAAATTATACTCATACTTGCCCATCGGCCTTCCTTATTTTAGCGTGCAGACAACTCAATCATAGACCTATGAACTTTGTGTCAATGACTAAAAATATGACGCCATACCTCGTGCCGAAGCACGTGTCTTGCTATAGCCAAATCTTAGGCTTCATAAGAGTTGTGTTACAAAACATGCACACATATCTTTGACTCATCCGTGTCATGCTTATACTCTTGGGAATCAATCGACACTATGCATGCAGATTGTCGCTCAGCACCCGACTCATCTATATGAAAGGTCACTAGCAATTCAAACCATCTTGGATATAGCTAGAAGATACGGTGAGTCAATCAATGCAGGTAGCGAGCCCCACTGAAAGCCCCCGACGTCCTTGTTCCCTACCCAGCATCAGTTATACCGTGTTTCATCCATGGCCGGATCATTCATGTGGCCCCAGGTTGTCGTCCAAATAAATATCGTCCTTATGCACAAGTTGTCCATGACCACGCACATATGAGAATATTTAAACTCACCTAAATACATGGCCTAATTTGTGATACGACTCAAAACCCTTTGTAATTCATGCTCATAAACCATACTTTCTATACTTCATTGGAGACTTCCAAATGAGGGACCGCCTCGGCGATAAACGATCGCGTGAACTTTCTATCTTTGAACCCCAGAAAATGGTTACTGCATAGCTTTCCTAATTAACATGAACAAAACGTGTTCCATAAGTGCCATAGATCGTGTCATACTTTATATGACAAACTGTGAGACCGTGGGAATATATCACTTAAGTCAGCCATGAAACAGTAGAAACATGTCATCTTCTACAAGACCAACTGTGGGTTCGTAGGACGTGTTGTTATGAAAAACAGTAGAATCATGGGGACATGCCTGCTATGACACCAAGTTGCTAGCCTATGGCATAGCTTTTGCTTAACTCAATACGTGCGATCGAAAGACCAAGTGCCACTTTGAAAACCATCGTGGATTGATATCTAGGCAACGAGCTAACACTTCCAAGTTCTATACACATTTCGACATGATAGGATTATTCTCTTAGCTATGTGGATTCATCCCTTTTATTATCAAGCCTATTCAGTGCATGAAAAACTTAATTTATTAGTATAAAGGCTAAGTTGAGGCAAGTTCATCGAAGCCACCTACCTGAGCGAAGAGTTGCCTCGACCAAGTGGGACTTCAAGCAAGTCGTTGCATAGCCAAGTCCAAATGTTGTTACATTTTGACTCCTCCGGTTGAACTAAATGGGACGGGGCACTAGAAACCATGACTAGAAGATTAGTCAATAAGTAAGTGATTGCCAAGGTGGCATATATAAGCATGGTTTAGCAATAACATACCTTATTATCCAGTAGACAAGCATAAAAGGGTTAGGCGTACTGGTAAGTGTCGCATAGCTTCTATAGACTAGAAATGATGGATTGTTAATCATACTATCAAGGAGATGTGATAGGAGAATGACATAGTGTACCCTTTTAAATTATTTCTAGTTACGTTAGCATGATTTTTTATTAGTGAGCATTATTTTTAAATTTCAAGGACGAAATTCTTTTAAGGTGGGTAGATTGTAAGCACCCTAATTTTTGGAAAATTTTTTATGATTTTTGGATATTAAACCATATATTACTTTTAATTATGGCTATATAGTCACTTTGACGTAGCTTTGATTTTGAAGCACAACAATTATCAATTTCTCAAAAATAGTTTTGTATTCATATTTTAGACGAGTCCACCTTCATTTTGATATATTATGTCTCATTCAAACATGTTTCCTTGTACTATATTTTTCATGTACAATTTTAGGTCAAAAAGTCAACTATAACCTTTACTGTAAAATTTAACATAGATTCTAATTTCAATTTGAGACTCAATTCCGATCCAAGTGGTTTGACCCAATATATAGTTTTGACCTATTTTGAGCCTACTATATACATGGAAATAGTGTCTCACTCAATTGAGTTCTCATGTGCTATTTATTTTCAAATGGCACACAAGACCCAAATAATACACTTTCGGGTTCTATTTCGACTCGAATAATTCTATCGATCCAAACCTAGTCCAACAAGCTTTGGTAGAACCTATTCTAGGTTGCCCTAACCTAATAGGATGATTTTAGACTAGGTTTATTCAATATTTGTCCAGCCATGAGGGGTCAAATCTATTAGATTTAATTCCAAAGATTGATTTCCATATTATGAAACGTAGTAAATCTTTTAAGATTCACCTTGACATATATTGCAAGTTGGACCACCAAACCTTACCAAAATTTATCCAAATCTCACCTATCAAACCCTAACATATATAAGCCTCAAACTTTATATTTTAACTTAATATTTCAGCTACCACCTCCCTGCAAAAGTCCTAATCCCGAAATTCTCTCACATCCTTGGCTGTCACACCTTGTGGCGTAACGACAGTTTCGACCCCTTTTCGACCTCCTGTGAAGCTCCACGATAGTTCGTTGTGAAGCTAACATGACCCTATATCATCTTAGTAACCCCCCCCCCCCCCACACACACACAGGTTCACAACCCCTCCTAGGACATCAAAACAGCCCTACAAGTTAGTTAATTCCAGCAGCATAAGTCTGAATTTGTCACAGCATGTACGTTGTTTTGTAAATAGGGTTTCATGTATTTACCGACATCCATTTATCATGAAACCAAAACTATTGGAAATATTTGTGTGTCTATTTTCATTTTTAATTGGCCATCCACGTAGTTCCAAACGGTTTGTTTGGGGCGTACGAACGTGTGTCCAGACTGAACCAATTCCTTCGTATGAAAGTTTTCATCAACTTTTGGATCACTTCGACCCTTCTCATATTTTTGGTAGAACTCTAGACATCCTAAACTTTACACAGAATATATTTTTGTAGCATTTAATTGAGATTTGATATTTTAATAAAATCCAAACATGTCGTCGTGTTGTCAGATCACTGAAAAACTATAGGATCTATGTGCTATTTGACTTGGAACTTATTTAAATTAATTGTTGTGCATATTTTGATAAGAAAAATATATTTTTTACAAATTTATTAGTATTTTTTCAAAATTAGGATATATTAAAAAATTATCGTTTCTGACACCAAACTATGAACCAAGTCAATGATTATTGATGTAGAATCAATATGAGATATCGGTAGCCATTTTCTATTAATAGAATTATTATAAAGTATTTATAAATATTTTTCCAGAAACAAATATATTTTTTTAATTTATAAAAATATTACTTTATTATGCAGATTTAATACTATATATGCTAGATTGAGTTAAATAGGTAATGTGACTAATATAGTAGTTGATACTAGTTTTCCTTATGAAGAATATAGTCTAAATATGATTAAAAATATTTTAATAATTTTTTTCAAAAAAAAATTATATTTTTATTTTATAGAAATATTATTTGCTAAAGTTGTTTTGGTAATTGGTCCTATGTAGTATGGACTAGTTTAGTAGAATATATCTATTGGAACTATAGATGGTAAGTCTATATATAATATGTAATATGTCATAGATATATTATTAATAGTTAGATTTACTTATTCTAGGTGTACGTGATGGTATTAGCTAGGATTTGGATTTGGACCGTTGTATTCACATTTGGGAGCTACAGGCAAGTGTACCTTGTCAATGTTACAGTTCATATTCCTTTTCTTTATTGTTATTTTTATTTCTTGTTTATTATCATTTATGATGTAGGAATGGTCGATACTTTGCGTATGTATTGTATTCGGATGTCGATGATACCTTCTAGTCATTGAGTATCGATACTATTATGTGTACTTTATTCATGTTTTATTGACAGGATAGACCCCAGGACACTGACACATTTTATGACGCGGGGTTCACATGATTATTCATGGTTATGGACTTCGTGATAGGATACTAGTTTTGTTACTTGTACTTATGTTTTGTTATACTAGACTTGACTCGACTTTCTAGATCTAGACATGGGGTAGGGAGAACATTACCGACATATCAGGTTCTATTTACTGCTTGACCTTGTCACCATACTTGGAACAAGTTCTCACATGCATATCAATTAGGCTGGATATAGTAGAAGTCCTTAGATCATATTTTCATTATTATTTCATTATCTTGTATATTATGTACATTGTTATGTCCCCTGAGGACCTGGTGATCTCTCCAGGTATATGCTTATGCAGAGACAGTCCGTTGATCATGGTGGTATAGCTATATTCGATTCAGGTATCATATTGTGCTTTTATTTTTTATCCATTATTTATATACTGCTCTTTAGCCTAGTCTTGTAGACCTATATTGTGCTTCGGATCTAATTGAACTTTTATGTTATTGGGCTGTAGACCATGACATATATTATTCATTCTTGATATTTATTCATTATGTGGATTGAGATAGTTATGTGCTAGTGATTGATAGATAGAATGAGAGCACCAAGATAGCTTATACGTACTCGAGTTGAACTAGAGTCCTCTTGATACGTAGCTGACATGTATACGTACTCCTAGTCCTACGTATTTTGGGACTGGGGCATTACAATGCTTAAACATTTTGAAGCCTTGCTCGAATGCGAAGGCTTGTTCATATATTTTGAAGATCGTGTTATTGATTCACTTGGATGGCTCAAATTCTAGCTGTTCAACGATTTTGTGGTATAAAGGGATGTAAAGTATGAAACGACTTTCTCATCATGTGTCCAGTTTGTAAGCCCGTGCGACAACTCTCTACATGTACTCCAGTCTTGTAAATGATGTCCATTGTCAATAAAGGAAATGGTTCTTTTGTGCAAATGTGTTACTCAATCTCTATGTAATCTATTATGTGTTTTAGATAACCTTATGACCAAGTCTTGTACAAGCGCAACTTAGGCTCGTATGATATCACGCCCGGGGACGACTATCGATTCTACGGAATCATAGCGTGACACTCTCGACCATGATCTTTAGCTCCTTTTAGTCTCGGACCTTTGTGCACAAGTCCTCAATCTCCGCACGATGTGCCTTGATCTCCTCCTCAGTGCGGATCGGATCTCTTGGAATTGCTCCCGAAAGATTTCCATAAACGAAGCGTAGAACTCCACTAGCCTCATGTTAATTTTCTCCACGGAGCCTATGCACATCTCCATGTCCCTCAAATCTGTCTCCATGACCTCAAGGCATTCTGCAAGATCGGCCAGGCTACCCTTAATCGTAGGCTCCTTGCTATTGTCCTTCTTGTAGGTAAGGCGTGCCCCTACTTAGGTGACACAAGCCTCTCTTGGACATTCTCAGATGTCGTTATGGCACCAACCAACCATGCACTGATACTACTTGTCACGGACTTAGTATTTTTGCCTATACTTCGACCCATGCGGTGCACAAACTTCCTACTCGAAGACCGTACCAGCCTTTTTAAATGCTTAGCTAAATCGCTAAGGCAAGAATGAGAACAATATGGAGCAAAAGAAAGAGATTGGAAGATTGAAAACTTTACAATACTATAGAGAGCTTACAACTGTCACGCTCCGACCCAAAAAATCGCTCGTCCTCGCATCGATTTATCTGAATCATCGTCCTCGCTGGGGCATGATGTCATACGAGTCTGGAGTTGCACTCGTACAACGCAAAATGATAGGTTCTCAAAATGGTTATCTTTGATTTGTGTATTAGCAGTAGAAGAAACAGAGTATACGAAACAAGTCTCTTTATTGATAAATGAACTAAGGTTACAAAGGCTTTCAATAGTCCAACTAAATTTGCCAGATTGGCTACAACACTCAGGTTCTCTCTTGCCCACAAAGGATTTCATCGTTCCATACATCATGTCTTCTATATCTTGGCCGCATCATCCTCTTGCAAGTCCGAACGTCCATGCGGTCGTACGCCTCAATACGCTACGGCATTCCATGCCTCAGCGAGTTCAAGCGAAGCTCCACCACGAACAGATCATTCCCTGAACCTGTAAACAATCTGGTAGGAGATCAGTACTAATCCTCTCACGTACTGATCAGAGACCCACTTTACTAAATCGATATTAAGTAGATATGTATTGAATCATGCAACATACAATTTAGTGTTCTTTCTATCTTTGCTTTAGGGTTTTATGGCATATTTGAAAGCAGTAACACATGTTAACATGGCAAGCATGTTATGTTTGATTTATGTAAACAAGCAAGCAAGCAACATACAATTCTCGTGTTCCTTCGTGGCAACTTTTACCGATTCGAGATATTTGCCCTTGCGCCGATGCAAGGTAAATAACTACTATTCTTTCCCTGTCATGTTATAAGTGATCGTTGAGCAGGATCTCAATGCTGCATCATTCAGCTCACCGGCCCCTATCTATATGAAGATTACTGACATTCACAGATGTCAGAATGGACTTATGTTTCTCAACGGCATTACGACGCTACCCATTCAGCCTAGGTTATGATCCTTACTGTAGGTCTCGCAATGCATCACTGCTCACAGTCACAATTATTTATTCCTCCTAGGTCGAACAATTCCGATGCCCCGGTAATCTATTCGAGGAATAAACACGTGCACGGGTTAATTCACAGTCCATTTGATCATGTAACTCGCATCTAAGCATACAACAAACATAGTCTGAGTCCAAAAATTAGACTTTGCATCGTTCCATATTTCTCGTATTCTTTCAATATTCTCCCTCTTTTTATGTTCGCACATTATTTGTATGATTTCATTCTTCGTTTTGATGTTCTATGGCATAATGCCCCAATTCAATATTCGTCAAACGAACGACCCGAAGGTCCCGAATATTTTGAGGCACTATGCCATATTCGACAGTTCCATCACATTCATGCCACAACTGTTCTCTTCGTAACGAAGACATCTCTTATGATTCTCGTGCACGTACGCACACTTTGACACAATTGTTCTCTATTCTTTGAGTCGTACATGCGATGCACGCCTCGATACCGTATTTCCATGTTCTATACCTTAGTGTTCAATGTTCATGGCTCATGCACTAGGGCACTCGCCTCAATAGTCTTTCAATGTGTTAGCCTTTAACTCATACACGAAGGCACGAATGACTCGTGCGCTGAGGCACTTGTCGATACAGTTATCCCATATTCTTATGGATTGCGCACCGAGGCACTTGTCGATATAGTTATCCCATGTTCTTATGGCTTGTGCACCGAGGCGCTCGCCTTTGAGATATTCAATGTTCAATAGTGACTCATACATTTGATGTATGTTTCATTTGAATTGTTTTATCTAGTGTTCGATGCGAACTATGTTCATCTCTCGATCGAGCCACGCCCGTGGTCTCAATAGGTTAACTTAGCATACAACGATATATTTTACTTAAGCGTGAAGGAGTAGGAAAGAAGGTAGGGTTAAAGTCCTCCCACCTTAAGCCAATACGCCTTGTCGTTTCGCCGAGCCGATGCGGCTCAGTTTCATAACTTTGTTGCACGGCCAACTCTTCTGACTTAGCCATTCGATGCACTTCGTGCTTCGTTGAATTATTCGACCGATTTGGCTTACCGCGCCTATGCCTCAGTCCATTGCGAGGCGATGATTTGGTTTTGTGAATACCATTGCAAATAAGCAAAAAGTCAACCTTTTATATTTCAGCATAAACATATTGTCTGCACACGAAACCAACTAAAATCAATATTCGTTCGAATCGGACTTGTGCGTTGTATCGATTCAATTTCTTAGAATCTTCGAACCAACTCAATGCTTTCCCTCAGGCCAACTTAACACTTGCATCAAACTTACTCGATGCATTCCTCGGGTCAACGTAACTCTTTGCATCCATCCAACTTGATGCATTTCTCGGGTCAACATAACTCTTGTATCAATTCGCATCGATACTTAATCGGGTCAATGCAACTCTTCGAGTCAACGACTCAGCATAATGCACCGTGCGGAACGGGGTATTACATAATATACAACTCAAAATAAGGTTCGTCCTCGAACCGAAACCAACACTCAATTCAAGTGTTTCTCTATATCGTTTTACGATCTCGTGCCACTATCGTTTGAATCATACAATTTAATTTGGAAAATACATATATTTTAGGCATCCCACCAATATGTGCATTTCAGCCAAGCTCAGTTGTAGGATATTGGAACAAAGCTAACAGGTAACTTCTTATCCTTAATTACTTGCCATCTCGTACTCTCGATCGGACTTGGGCTCTAGTGTTTGTTCTCGCAATTCTATCGCATATGTATTTTTGATGCATACGTGACCATTCAACAAAAGTTACGACACACGATGCGATTCAAAAATCGCATTTCTCATTTCGTAAGTTTCGTATGGACCATCAATTCTATGCGTTGCGTCAAGTTGTCGTGCATCCGTTCGTAATGAGTCTTCGCAATGCCTTGCGTTCGAAGTTACCGCCCAACATTCTCGAAGTCTCATCGTGTAACTCATCTCGACACGATTTTCTTTTGTTGACTTGTAAAAGCATCAACATCCAGGACTATGCCCGCTAGGTAACCTACCGAGACACCGTTCTTAAATTCTTCCAACGCAACTTCAAAAATAACGTTGCACAAATGCCACTATCTATCCGACACAAAGGTTCAGTTTGAGTCGACATGCTCAAATGCAACGGTCTTTCCAACTCAAAAGTTTAACGCGAGCCGACAGTGCTCAACGGCAACAATCATTTTAACATAAAGGCCTCTACGACGAATCTTATGTTCGATTCCTATCGAGTAGGAATTTACTAGCAAAATTCTATACTTGTCCGTCTTGCAATATCGAATATAAGTTCGATTCACGCAAACTCAATTGCAAGGTGATCCAAATCTAACGATATAACTCGTAAATCATTCTCTTACCTCTCGCTCTTGTGCATAGCACGCTTATCAAAATCGCCTAGACTTATCATCAACAGGCACCACACAATTCCATATACAATATTATATAGGTCATCTTATGGGTCTGCAATATTTTCTTTGATTGGCAGTCAAGTCTTCTAGGGTCAGCAACCCCGAAGCTATGCTCGATAATTGTGGATCATTAACAAAGGACAGTTACTACGAACCATGTTATATCTTATTTCGGAGCCAAATCACGTTCTGATGATTTCTTATGGGACTCTACCCAAATCCAAATGTAATTCATTTCGTTTACACAGCTGAGGCGCAACTATCCTCTGAATAAATTTATGCACTACTGTCGATGATTCAGCAAATTCATGAAACATCTACTCATATTGAGTTCGAGTTTTTCGACCCACGGTCGACACACGAGAAGCTATACGCATCGAGACAATCGTCGATAACTTTACAGTCTCGCCCTGATCAATCTCAAAGTTTACAATCAACCAGTTCGACACTTTCGTATTGCTATTTTCAAAAAATTACGATATCGTAAGTCCGCTCTGTTTTGTATTCACATATCGTGCTTACGTTTTCTTATGCACCAATTTCGATAGTACAAGGGTCAACTTTGAATCTGTTTCAATGTCAACTTAACTCGGATCGCATACATTCAAGTTTATAACAAACTTTTCTTATACGCATCACATTGTTTATCGATTCACCGCATCCCGCTATATTTCGATCGCGTAACCGAGTTACCGAATATCCAATATCGAACCCTCGAGTTATACGATCGCGTCCTCCAATTTTTACACATTTCAATAGTACTTAAATGAGTTTCATTTGCAACATAACCAAATATTTTCTTAGACACGATTATCCGCATCAACCAACGTTTTTATCGAAGTCGCAAGTCGTGCGATCCGATTACAATTTGCATCACCCAACATCTCTATCGAGATCGCAAGTCGTGCGATTCGATTACAATTTGCCTCGCCCAACATTTCTATCGAAATCATCAGTCGTGCGACTCGTTTATAACTTTAAGTTTCCTATCCCGTCGATCCGATTATTGCTTCAAGGCATAATCGTCTCGTTAGTCTCGGTCGTTCGACTGACTTATAACTTTCCGTTCGACGTATCATTCATTGATTCAGACTCACGCCTTATTGTCCCTACCGGTTTTCGAAGAACACTTGCATCAACATACCGTCATACAAATTTTTAAATCGAGTCTCGGTACTATCCCGTCCGTTGCAGACAAACCTTTCGCAATTCTAACAACGCATCGATGTAATCCATCGCATGAGTGGTATTGCATATACCACTCAAAATTTGAGTCATTTATTGTATAGGTGGTATATCATATACCACTCGGAAATCAAGTTATTTTTCTCGCATCATACTTGGTATGAACCAACAATCTACTCCGACTCACGATTTCTGCAGTGATCATGCCGATCACAACCGTAACTTTTTTATTAATCAAAATTCGACACAACTCGACCTATGTATTCATTCGCCAACACAAGCTCGGTATGCAACCAAACGATTCGTTCTCATCGACTTACGATTTCAATTCCCTCTATTGCATCTCGTGCAATATTTTATTTCAGTTTCATTCGTTGCATCTCGTGCAACATTTTATTTTAGTTCCCTCTGTTGTATCTCATACAACGTTTTATTTCTGATATTCAAATCCAATACTTGAATCCGTTCAACACATTCGATATCAACTTTCATTTTCATTGCAACGCATCATTCACAATTCAACTTGTTACAATTGATACAGCAACATTCCACGACTTTCATTATATCGAAGCAACCAATATTTCTCATATCGACTGTTGCATTGAAACAACAAACATCTTCACTCACGATTCACGATGTGTTGTACTTGCAGCAACAAACCCTTCACGACTTTCTCAGCAAACATCATGTAATTTCTAAAATACATGCGGCAAAATTACATGATTTGCATTAGACTTATTGTATGGAACATCCAGTGCGGCATCGAGTAGAGTCAAGAGTGATTTGATTGGTGGTGGGCAACTCTTTGGAATTGAAATGAAGCAAGTGTCCTGAGAAAATTGAACCTAGAGCTCTGATACCACTTTGTCACGCCCCGACCCGAAAAATCCCTCATCCTCGTATCGATTTATCTGAATCATCGTCCTCGCTGGCGCGTGATGCCATACGAGTCTGGAGTTGCACTCGTACAAGGCAAGATGATAGATTCTCAAAATGGTTATCTTTGATTTGTGTATTAGCAGCAGAAGAAACAAAGTATATGAAACAATTCTTTTTATTGATAAATGAACTGAGGGTACAAAGACTTTCAATAGCCCAAATGAATTTGCCAGATTGGCTAAAACACTCAGGTTCTCTCTTGTCCACAAAGAATTTTACCGTTCCTTACATCATGTCTTCTATATCGCGGCCGCATCATCCTCTTGCAAGTTCGAGCGTCCATACGGCCGCACGCCTCAATACGCTACGGCATTCCATGCCTCAGCACGTTCAATCGAAGCTCCGCCACGAACAGATCATTCCCTAAACCTGTAAGCAATCTGGTGGAAGATCAGTAGTAATCCTCTCGCGTACTGATTAGAGACCCACTTTACTAAACCGACATTAAGTAAATATGTATTGAATCATGCAGCATACAATTTAGTGTTCTTTCTATCTTTGCCTTAGGATAAATTTCATGGCATATTCAAAAGCAGTAACACATGTTATCATGGCAAGCATGTTATATTTGATTTATGTAAACAAGCAAGCAAGCAACATACAATTCTCGTGTTCCTTCGTGGCGACTTTTACCGATTCGAGGCATTCGCCCTTACGTCGATGCAAGGTGAATACCTACTATTCTTTTCATGTCATGTTATAAGTGATCGTTGAGCAGGATCCCAGTGCCTGCATCATTCAGCTCACCGGCCCCTATCTAAATGAAGACCACTGACATTCATAGATGTCAGAATGGACTTATGTTTCTCAACGGCATTACGACACTACCCATTCAGCCTAGGTTACGATCCTTACTGAAGATCCCGCAATACATCTGTGCTCACAGTCACGATTATTCATTCCTCTTAGGCCGAACAGTCCCGATGCCCTGGTGATCTATTCGAGGAACAAACACGTGCACGGGTTAATTCATAGTCCATTTGATCATGCAACTCGTATCTAAGCATACAACCAAACATAGTCTGAGTTCGAAACTCAGACTTTGCATCGTTCCATATTTCTCATATTCTTTCAATGTTCTCGCTCTTTTTATGTTCTCACATTATTTTTATGATTTCATTCTTCGTTTCGATGTTCTATGACATCATGCCCCAATTCAATGTTCGTCAAACGAACGACCCAAAGGCCCCGAACATTCTGAGGCACCATGCCACATTCGACAGTTCCGTCATATTCATGCCACAACTGTTCTCTTCGTAATGAAGCCATCTCTTATGATTCTCGTGCACGTACGCACACTTTGACATAATTGTTCTCTATTCTTCGAGTCGTGCATGCGATGCACGCCTCGATACCGTATTTCCATGTTTTATGCCTTAGTGTTCAATGTTCATGGCTCGTGCACTAGGGCACTCGCCTCAATAGTCTTTCAATGTGCTAACCTTCTAACTCGTGTACGAAGGCACGAATGACTCGTACACTGAGGCACTTGTCGATACAGTTATCCCATGTTCTTATGGCTTGCGCACCGAGGCGCTCGCCTTTGCGATATTCAATGTTCAATAGCGACTCGTACATTTGATGTACGTTTTATTTCAATTGTTCTATCTAGTGTTCGACACGCACTATGTTCATCTCTCGATCGAGCCACGCCCATGGTCTCGATAGGTTAACTTAGCATACAACGATATATTTTACTTAGGCATGAAGGAGTAGGAAAGAAGGGTCAAAGTCCTCCCACCTTAAGCCGATACGTCTTGTCGTTTCGTCGAGCCAATGTGGCTCACTTTCATAACTTTATTGCATAGCCAACTCTTATGACTTAGCCATTCGATGCACTTCATACTTCGTTGAATTATTCGACCGATTTGGCTTACCGTGTCTATGCCTCAGTCCGTTGCGAGGCAATGATTTGGTTTTGCGGACACCATTACAAATAAGGCAAAAAGTTGACCTCTTATATTTCAGCATAAACGTGTAGTCTGCATACGAAACCAACTAAAATCAATATTCGTTCGAATCGGACTTGTGCGTTGCATCGATTCGATTTCTTAGAATCTTCGAACCGACTCAATGCTTTTCCTCAAGCCAACTTAACACTTGCATCGAACTTACTCAATGCATTCCTCGGGTCAATATAACTCTTTGCATCCATCCAACTCGATGCATTTCTCGGGTCAACATAACTCTTGTATCGATTCACATCGATACTTAATTGGGTCAACACAACTCTTCGCGTCAACGACTCGGCATAATGTACCGTGCGGAGTGGGACATTACAACAACTTCTTGGGTGGTGAGGAACAAATGAGTCTCCCCCTTATTTATAGAGTCTCAAAGTGCTTACATGAACCTTCTGGAAAGAGCATATTCCAGGGATTATTATAGGTCCTAGATATTTCCTAAGGGAGACTCTAGAACATTTAGAAAGTCATGGAGACTTCATGAATCTTCAAGAGGACTCCACCATATTCTAGAGGATTCCTGAAGCTTCCAGCAAAACCCATGTCCATGGAGGGTTATGTAGATCCATCTCGGTGGAGCAAAAAATCTTGTGCGTGACAATGTGCTGCTTTTAGTGGGATACATTTTGAATTTTGAAACGTCGTCCATGATTATGCTGCATAATAAGGGAATTAATAATATTCTCGTAACTTATGACAAGTGACGCGAAGATGGTGGTCTACTCGTGCATTCAGGATTGGAAATTTAGGACTAGTGATGTCAATAATTTTCACACAAAGCCATTTTGTGCAAAAATGAATGAACCAGTATAGAGTTGCTCATTTTTGCGTATAAATTTGTGAAATAGCCGTTACAGTGCATCTTGGCTATAAATATCTCAATTTTTGTACTGCCAAGGCATCAAAAGTATCGATTCTTGATCACTTGAGACGTCTTGCTGCTACATTCTCTCCTCCACAGTGTTCATGAGCCAGAGACTACATGGTTCTCATATTTGTCTTGGGTAGTCAACAGAGCATGGCGATCACGTGCCGATCAAGCCTCTACCGCTACTATCTCCAAAACTCATGTTTCTCAATGTACTTAGAATTCATTTGTAATAAGAAATCCTTTGTACCTAAAAGTAATAACACAAGTTTTGTTAAAGAGAATTATTCTCTTTTTGTTAAACGAAACAATAACAAGAGTTATATTCCATATCTATAGCAACTAGTTAACAACAATGACATTACTCTATTTTATCCTGGTTCTTTTTATTTAGCATTAACAAACTCATGGAATAGAGCAATAAAGACAAATAAAGTTCAATTTTATTAAGTGTGAAGGTAAAGGAAAGAATGTTCAAAACCATCCACCATTTGATGAATCGACCTCGTCGTAATCATGAAGATATCTAACTGATTCCTCTGCATGAATCAAAGTCCAACCAAGTCCTTCGAGCCAACAAACCAACACAATGTATCGCGCGGATCAGGATATTACACCTACATCGACGTCTTTGTAGTTTGACGAACTGATACAAACAAACTATGTTTTGTAGAATCAAAATCCAAGAAGCTATCTTTAATTTGGACATTTATTGACTTGAACCTAAATCCATTCACACAATAGCTCAGACAGATTTTAACGACAGAAATTGGCCCCTTGGTTAAAGTTATGATTGCTTCATTCTCAAGTGTTATGTCTAGATGATCAACCTAAAATATCACAAAAACGACATTAGATTCAACGTTAATAATGCACTAGTGCATATACAACTAAATTACTGGGCTCCTTACATAGCGCTCAACTAAGAAGAAAAGTGTTGTCTCATTTCTTTTTCTACTTCTTCATTGTTATGTATGGTCTATTAGACCTCAATTTATCATTAAATATGCTAGAAAAAAAGGGTCAATTTGACTTATAATATTAATGTATATAGTCAAATTAAGATGACGTAATTGTATTAATTACTTACCCTCGAGCTTTGTTTGGTTTATTGTTTTGGTTTTTTCGATTTTGTTGGCATGCCTTGTAACTTTAACTTACAGATTGTATTTACTATTTTGATATTAAAGCATGCATGATTTGTGGTCAATAGAAGTTTCTTGGTTACGTTTACTTATTATTTATTATCTCAATTTTCATCTATACCGTATCATAACTAGTTTGGTTTGTTTCAATTCTTATTCTTGTTACATGTGATGTGTGGTTGGTCTTGTTATCGTGTTGTGGTGGTTGGTCTTGTTGCAGGGTTGATGTCTGGATCAGGGGCGAACATAGAAAATTAAAAGAGAGGTCAACCTCAAATATAAAGAAAACTCCAAAATAAAATCACATACTAAAAAATTATATATATATATATATATATATATATATATATATATATATATATATTTTTTTTTTTTTTTTTTTTTTTTTTTTTTTTTTGTAGGAAGGATTCTTTATATATATATATATATATATATATATATATATATATATATATATATATATATATATACTTCACATGTATTATAAAAAGTAATTTTCTGGCTTATTAGACAATTGAAAAAGAAAAAATTGATGTTATGTAGCAAAATTTTCGCAACTTTAAATTTGAGTTGCTATGTATATAATAACTTGCTTAGAGGAGCTCTTTTTTAGCTACCTACTATATAACCTACTTGTTATATAACTTTAATTTTTTTCCAGTGAGGTCAGTTAACCCATGTGTGCCCGCCCCTGGTCTGGATAGAGCACAAGTATAATGAAATGACCACCAGTCCTGTTCGAGGTTAACGAATTTCATCTGGCATTGAAACAGGCCAAACTAGACCATTTTGTCAAAACCGGTATACCATCTCTATGCCACATTTGACAGATCTCAATTTGGGGTGTTTTAGTGTATCTTGTGGCTGGATTGACTTCATTCTTATCGAATGATTACTAGTGATTAATTTCAACATTCTCGTCATGCTAGACCTGTAAAATTGATGCTAGGCTTGTAAAATTGATGTCAGGTCTTGTGGTCGAGCCAATGATCACTTGTGCATTCTTGGCTGACATGATTGTTCATGCTAGACTTGTAAGAAATGGTTCATTTCCTTGTAATCACCACCTTGAATCCTTGATAGTATCGCACATTACCTGAAGGAAACCCTAGAGACGAGGTTGATTAATAGGTATGCCCTATTATGAAACAAGAAAACTTCCACAAAAATAGGGGATTTGATCATATTGAAGTTGCCAACAGAAACTGTTAATAACAAAGGTCTGAACCTAAATGCAGAGTTTACACATCTAGATCTAGAGCTCTGACAGTAGGCATTTCAAGTACTACTATTGGTCCTTATCAATTCTTACTGTTTATAAAAGTTTGACTGCAATCTTCCATTTCTTAATAATTCTTCCCACATAATAGCCCAGGAACCTTAAAACTCTTCAAAGCACCTCAAGCAACCATTTCCAATCTGATGATTACTAGTAAACCTACAGGTAGCAACAGGTGCATCAGTACGTAAAACCATACAACAAGCATATATATGGTGAGAGACATGAAGGAATTCTGATACTAATACAAACATTTTAGGAAAAAGACATGTTCATTAGCAAAGAAAATATGTAATGATCCTTCACCACTAGTACAATAACTTCAGACAGCTTAGTAACAGCATAAAAAAGTTGATTGAAACGGCCATAACTAACATAGCAGCCATGAAAATCATTACAGACCTATCTTTAATTAAAGGCTTCAAGCATGTCATCTTCAAGGCTGCAAGGATGTCAGACCATGCATCCCTTCAACAAACAAACCTGTCAAACCTGAGAACAAAGTAATTCCTATCAGGCACCCTTAATTATTAGTATGTACTGCTAGCACTAGCTGACAAGAAAAAGGAAAAGGAAACACGTCCATGGTCTCCCTTTTAGCTGAAAAAACAGTTTCATGAAGTATCAGACTTGAAGTGGAGCATGACAAAACCCTGCGAATTTAAACAATAAATCATAATGCAGACAAACTAAATACAAAAGAGAAAGAGATCAGAAATCGAACAATAAATTTTAAGTATGAATAATTGTAGTTTAATGCCGACTACTATCAGGAACAGCAAAAATATAAGTGAAATAATTGATCAACAAGGCAATCAACATAAACTTCCAGCTAGGATCATTATAATGCAGAAACAATTCACTACAACTTATCCGCTAGTAAAACAGGCCCTGCGTGCGTATACACTTAGGGGTACAACTCTTCCTACTTCAGCATTTTTCCTTGCATATCAGAAACCTTCAGTTAATAAGCATACTCATCAACCATTGATCAGCAACCTCCAATTTCCAATTTTCCTTATAGGAACCTCCCCACAATGAACCCAAGAAGACTTGAAATAGTACCATGAAGACAACAGCAGAAACACATAATAATACTAGACTTTGCCAAAGGACATACCTTAGACCTTATTGACAGAAATAAAATTCTAAAGTACAATTCCTGAATCCAATATGTCATCCGCCAGAAGGGAGTTGTGACCTTAAGATGGAAGAATAAGATGATTTATGTATACAAGTTAACAGAGTAAGATAATGTTAACACTACCTAAAGGATGATCCTATCATTTCAAAAGAAGAGCACTCTAGATGCTAATGGTCCATGCATCCGCCAGAAGGGAGTTGTGACCTTAAGATGGAAGAATAAGATGATTTTATGTATACAAGTTAACAGAGTAAGATAATGACACTACCTAAAGGATGATCCTATCATTTCAAAAGAAGAGCACTCTAGATGCTAATGGTCCATGCAAGTTGTAAATCCACACTGTTTATTATCTTCTACATTATTGGCATATCAATCAGAATCAGTCAGTGGTGGATCCAAATGAAAGATCTACAGGTAGAACATTTTTCACTATTTTAGAACTGAACATAAAAACACGCTCCAATGAACTAAATGATATTAATCAAAACTAGAACTGGATGATTCCAGATAGATCTTGGTATGAGAAATTGTAGAAGTAATATATGTGGCTATGCCTTCAAAACATTGACCTCACCTTAAAAAATCTGCACGTGTATCAGATGTTCGTGCAAGCATCAGCACACATAAAAACCTTGAGGAAAAGATCACATTTTTATTACTGATTTCAAGTAGATGCAAGACTATCATAACCCCCATCATGAAAACAAGAACTGAGGCATTTTATGACATGTAAATTTCTTCCAATTTCCCGTTTAAATATCAGCCGAAACCAAGTTAGGCATTGGCCTTCGAATTGGGGGCAGTACCAGCCCGATAAGAACGTGTCAGTTTCGATCAGAACTTAAAACCTCACCATGTGTAGACGGACAAAATTATGGACATAGAAGAGCAATCATGACGGACAAAATTATGGACATAGAAGAGCGATCAGAACTTAAAACCTCTCCCATATTCAACAATATTTCCTAAAGGGATTTTGCAGATAATACCCTCTTGTAGTCAAACTGATAGGGTTATGCATGCCCATCCACTAAGCAGGGAGTTTCATCCAACTCGATACACATGGTCCATCTTGTCCATCCTTGATTGTCTGCAAATCAAAAATCAAGTGGATTGGATAGTCCTGACCAACAAATCAAGTGAAATCAAAAGTGACAAAATGGATTAGATTGAACCCATCGTAAACTCACTGACAAAATAAATTTTTCACATGCATTTGTTTAAGCTACCCAATCCATGGTAATAGTCTTGTCTGCTCGGTAAAACCTAGGCCACCTGGACCTTTACAATGGGTGCGCAGACCCTAGGCTGGCATTGGGATTGCTTATATTGTCGAATTCTAGTTATTTTTCAGAAAGCAGTCCCAACAACTGTTTGGTAACAGCTGCTTATCAAATAATTTTTGGAAAGCTAGTTCATTTTAAGTTGAAAGCAGTTGGGAGGCTGCTGTCGAAAGCTGCTTCTGCTGTCACTTTCTGAAAAGCAGTATCAATCCCAGACCAGGCCTTAGAGGGAGGTTTGCTTACAGCAACCAAGTATATAACTTGGAGACCAACACAAAAGCAGCAGAAGAAAATAGTCTGAAGTAGAGACTTCCCTTCCAAGCACAAAAGGAATAAAAATAAATACAGATGGATAAAAGAAAAAACACCGACTGACCTACTCTGCTTCCACACACCGTTGCCGACATGGCCACTAATAGTGCCAAGAGCTCATGTCAAGGTTGCTGTTAGAGCAAGTCAAGATAACAATAACATACCTCATGTCTACACGAGAAAACCTACAAGTTCCGAACCTTCTATAACAAATGCCTTAACATTAGAGAATTGCTCACTAGTTTACATCTAGGAGCGCAGCCTCCAAAGACGATATTTGTTTGTCATGCCCATGACAAACATGTATCTCATGTGATATGAACACAACAGAAGAATATAGCAAATTGGTTACATGTCCAATGCATCATCTCCATAATGCAAAACTTGTAAAGTTCCAGCTGCAGGCGTTGGCGGGTCATCTTTCATGTGGCTTGGCTGTTATTTTCTTATGTCAAACCGTGAGTTATGGATCAGGGCCAATGAGCAAGCCAATGTGTACTAACAATTTGTCAATGCTATCCACATAATGTCCATAAAATCACTAATCCATTGGACATACATTATTTTTATGTTAATAGAAACTGAATTTAAGAATTAGATACAAATAACATTACTTGGGTGAGGCAAGTAGAGACTAACTACTTTCGTAAAATAGTCCGAGATTAATGCTATTTTCATCCCTTCTACAGTTCCATCCTAAATTTGATCTTCTACAGTTCCATCCTAAATTTGGAAATTGTTGTATCCCATATTTTAGGAAGCATGTACACTCCAAAAGTTAGTTTCATGTGTGTGTGTCGAACATGTATACACAAACAACCCAAAAATTGGTTATTCATCTTGTTCGTACCATATTATTGTATTTGTCGGTGTAACATAAATTGTTTGTGTCCATGTTCATGTCCATGCAGCAAACTTGTATCTGTAGCATGTTCATGTTCATGGCCATGTGTTTTTTGTTAGTGCAATATAGCACACTCACTCTCAACATAAATACATGAACATTACAAATAAAAAAAATACAAACTCATCTAAGTACACAGACCATACCCTCATGACCAAAGTTTAACCAACAAAAACCCTGATAGTGAACAGTACTCCAAACAGCAAATCCACATTAGATGCATAGATTATGAACTTGGCTAAGATGGATACAAGAAGCGAACAGAGTTGGCCTATGAAGTTGATGAGAGTCATCAGCAAGACAATCCTAAACAATAGCCACCTCATGTTAGCCACCAAGCTTCCTTACACAGTCAACTAGGTTGTAAGTCATGCATGGCATGAATGCAACACATGAAGGATGGGTGAAGGAATGATCAGAGTTCGGCAGAAGAAAAATCAACCAACATGTTACTACAGAGCTGCTATCCAGCAGCTTGGGCTACAAGCCTACAGCCTGACCTTCTCATAAAACGGCGGAAATATTACAAGGGAGATGGCCTGGGAGACAGGTTGGAAAAAATTGGGACGAAACTTTAAAAAAAAAAAAAAAAACAAACAAACAAACAAAAAAACAGGAATTTGATGAAGAAATGAGTGCAGAAACTAGGATATACATATTGGACGGTAGATATCTGGGTTGGCATATCTATTGTTACGGACGGGTCCATAACTGAACCCCACCCTATTATATGAGGAAACAGTTCCTCCTAATAACCCGGCACCCTCTCCACCACCACCATCTTCAACGCACCTCCACCGCAACGGCTATGAGTCCATCCCTTAACCGAACCCTTCCTTCGACGTCCGACCCTCCACTACCTTCTAAAGCCTTGAGCACCACCTCATTGGGCATTCCCTTCCCAATGATGGCTCATACTGGACTTCTTATAAGATCGCACATGAGCAAAGATGTAATAAATCATCTTGCATACCTGAACCAACATTTTGATGGAGAGGACTATTCAACTTGTGCCAGCACCTTATGTTGTCCTTTCTTCGAGACATTTATTTTCCTCTCTACACTTCTACCAAATCCCCTCATACTTCTCTCACTGCACCCCTCACAGTATTCACTCATTGGTGTGGCAGTAGACAGCACTTAACAACCAGCCTCCTCCCAACGATCAGGATCGGGCAAGTAGACCAGGTATGTTCTCTTCCGTTTCTTCTTCTTTCAATTTTTTCCATATTTCCTCCTGTTTTCTCCCTTCCCTACTCTCCCTTCTCTTATTACGCCTTCTTCACGTAGCATGATTACCTGGAACATGGATCATGGAGCACAGTACTAAAACGTTTCCTGGAAAGCAATTCTAGGTAATGAATATAGTGGTAACACTTGGAAGAGCTACATATGTCTACATTGCAGAATAAAGTTGGAAATAGCTCTACAGCATGTGTTGCCACAGAATATAAAGAGGAGAGAGAGAAGCAACAGCAGTTTTGGAATACATGCCCACTAGAGAATCCCTGAGAAGCTGTGCCTTGGCAGCTGTTTGCTATGTTCATGTTTTCTGAAAGTTGCTTTCAAGGCAGCCCATTAAATAGTCCTATCATTGTATAGTTCCAAAACATGTAACATCAATTATAAACCAGGATATTTACTATTTAGATTTTGGGTCTCAAACAAGTTAAGGATATATTTGTTTGGGTCTTCATAATAGACATAATTAGTGTTTGGGTCTCCAACAAGTTAGGATATTTGTGTTTGGGTCTCCATAATAGATATAATTAGTGTTTGGATCTTGGACTAACAGTTGACTATTAGAACCCAACTAAAAAAATATATAAAGAAAATACGAAAAAAATGAAAAAAATGAAAATGAAAATGAAAAAGAAAAAGAAATAAAATTTAAAAAAAAAAATTAAAAAAAAACGAATAAAAATGAAAAAATGAAAGGAAAAAAAACCCGAAAATATGAGGGAAAAAAACTAAAAAACGAAAAAGTAAAAAAAAAAAAGAGTAAACATGATGAAATAAAACAAAAAAAAACTAAAAAAGATTTAAAAAAAAACTAAAAGTACTGGAAAAGAACTGAAAAAAAATCTAAAAAAAGGGAAAAGGATAAAAAACGAAAAATATAACAAAAACAATTTTGACCGAGCAAAAAATATACCCACTTATTCTTAAGGGATAGGATTTCTTTGTTTTATGGGTAAATTATTAATCCGAGTATTAGTAATTTTCGGAATATATATTTTTTTAACATAAACCAAACATGGAAATAGGTTTTCCATAATAAATTTGTCCGAAATATTTAGACTTTAGGTTTCGATATTTGCGGACAAATTTATTTCCGGAAATTACGAATACCCGGGCAAATTACCACAATAAATTTATTCTCATCGTTTTTTTTGTTTTGTTTTTTTTCTTTTTCATTTTTTCAATTTCTTTATTTTTTATTTCTTTTTTCTCTTTTTTTGTTTCGTTTTTTTTTCATTGTCCTTTTTTCGTTTTTTTCTTTTTTTAGTTGGGTTTTAACAGTCAACCGTTAGTCCAAGATCCAAACACTAATTATGTCTATTATGGAGACCCAAACACAAATATCATAACTTATTCGATACCCAAACACTAATTATGTCTATTATGGAGACCCAAACACAAATATCCTAACTTATTCGATACCCATAGTCTAAATATCCCATATAAACCTATTCCATGTAATGTCAATTATAAAGGTCGTGGATGTAAACCCCTATTATTGAGTGAGAATCCTGCTACCAATTCTAACTAATCTATTCCATTCCCCAAAATCAAATAAAGGATTAAGGTTTATAGAGATCATTCTTATAAACGTGTTATGCTAATAAAATAATAAAAAAGACAACTCATATGATCCATACTGTCCCAGATAATTGGAAGGTCCGTGCTTCCTAACAGGCAATTATGCAATAAAACCAACAAAAGAACTACATGAATAATTTATGGAAATATGTTTAAACTTAATTCATTTCTTATATTTTAATGACATCATTTATACTTGATAAATATTCTGAAGTGCTGGAACCTGATATCCCGTACCTAAACAGTCAAAATTTGCCGATACCATGATGTGCACTCATATAGTAGGTCAGGTACCTGTACCACATTCTATAACTTCAATATAGTAGGTCAGGACCTCAGGTACCTGTACCACATTCTATAACTTCAAAAAAAAACACTCTCTAGATCACTATTATTACACCTTCCGTATAACCAACTTCTCATAAACACTACTCCAACAAACTTTCACTCATGCAACTTCCGTAGATCGACCAGAAAAAATCTTGCAGTACCTAGATGGGCACTCATGATGTGCCGTACCTAAACAGTCAAAATTTGCCGATACCATGATATATATAGTAGGTCAGGTACCTGTACCACATTCTATAACTTCAATATAGTAGGTCAGGTACCTGTACCACATTCTATAACTTCAAAAAAAAAAAAAACTCTCTAGATCACTATTATTACACCTTCCGTATAACCAACTTCTCATAAACACTACTCCAACAAACTTTCACTCATGCAACTTTCGTAGATTGACCAGAAATAATCTTGCAGTACCTAGATGGGCACTCATATAGGTCATGTACCCGTATCACATTTTATAACTTCAAAAAAACTCTCTAGATCACTATTATTACACCTCATATAACCAACTTCTCATAAACATTACTTCAACAAACTTCCACTCATGCAACTTTCATAGGTTGACCAGAAAAAATCTTGCAGTACGATCAATAGCATAACCTCCTGGTAACCAAAACATTGCTGACCTCAAGCTAGGAATCAGCCAAATTCATTTATAGCTCAAAATAGATAACAAATCATTTAAACATGACTTTTCTAGTCATATCTCAAAATCTTGCTAGTGAAATAAATATATACAATTCTACCCTAATCAACAACAATGTTTCAAAAGGATGAGCTAGAACATGTATAAATATCAATATTCTAAATGGCGGTGGAGGCGGCGGCCTAGGCGGCAATTAGGCGCGAGACGGACGCTCTCTGCACCGCTTTTGCGGTTGGCGGTGAAGTAGGCGGCCAACGAAGGTCTGGCGGCATAGGATGGCACCTAGGCAAAGTAATACTTGACAAGATGTTTTGGCAAAACAATTTTGCAAGCATTATGGATGTATGATTCACTTTTACAAGACTAGAACTTCATAAATATTTATTCTCCAACCTAGTTATGCATAAAACAGCCTTAAAATATATATATTATGCAAAAAAGTGGTAAATAATAAAAAAAATGTCCAAAATGTATCAGGCGCCTAGGCGGTAGGCAGACCCTCTCCGTCGCGCACCCGCCTACTGCCGTTTAGAACCTTGATAAATATAGGCAACCATATTCCCAAAAGAGAGAATAAGATAACCTCCTCATTAAGAAAATCGTCAAGGTGTAAATAGCTAGTGCAAAGATCACTCCAATTAAATGGTAGTTCATAATATTCCCCAATGTATTGAATATTAAGATCCACCAACAGATTGCCTCCCACTTGAGACTGAAAAAAGTTCCTTCCAACACCCATTTCCATTCAATTGCTTCAAGAATCTATGCCTGCATAATCATCATTATTGAGTGCAGTCTTAAATGCGCATGAAGGTGATCCTCCAACAAAGACTCCTTTAGATCCACTACAGACCTACCTATGACTATTTGATCCTTTCTTCAACCATCACCCCCACTCTTTAGCAACAATCTTTAGCAACAAATCCGGTACTCCAATCCAAGGTGTAGTTGCAACATCTGATGTAAAAAAAATCCTCCCACAAAAAAAAAATTAATATTCTCTCGATAAAGAGCCACAAAAACAAGGTTCACTACATAAGTCAAAATGTAATATCCAATTCAACAAGAGCACAGCGTGACGGTATATGGTAATCGTGTCCCTAGCTGCAAAGGCTATTCATTAATTTGTATTCCAGTATTACAAGCCGAATGGAAGAAGAGGATACAAACAGCCGACCCAAAATTCTGGGATAATGGTTTTGTTGTTGTTGTTTATGTCGGGTTTTTTTGTTGTTTATGTCCAGTATTATAAGCAACCAAGCAGGATCATTGGCTAACCACTGACCAGCTAGTTGTAAATGCTATCAAATCCAATTACATCAACTAATCATTGCAAAATGGAGTAAAAGAAATTCTCAAACTAATTCTAAACCCATTACCATGAAACACTTGCAAACTCCCTTAGTATAGACCAAGGAGGAATATTATATTCAAATAAAAATGTAAGACCTCCCACCACCCCTCCTCCTCATCGTCCAAGCAAGATTCCTTGCCTTCAACACTACCTGAGGTTACAAAAAGGACATTTCATATATCCATCTCCTAGAGAAGACGAGTAAGCCAGAGAAAGAACTTATGTTTGCCAAAAGCACAAATTTAGGACAGAGACAAAACAGTTCAAATTATACTTGATAGCTGAAGTTAACTAAATAAACAAGACAAGTACAAATCAGGCTCCAATGATGAAACATGAGGAAGATTTAAACTATATATTGTCAACAATATGATGCAAGTTGTTGTAGCTAGTGTCTGCAAGAAACTTGTAGTACATTTCCAGATTAAATAGTAGAAAGGAAGTTCCGAAAGATACTATTACTTCAGCTAAACATTAAGCATATCACAAAAAAAAAAACATGACCAGTCAAATTAATAAGCAGAATCGTTCATACCTAGTTATATAGATGTCCTTGGGAGTGTAAATTATGATATCAAGGAACTCAGACAAACATCATCAACTCTGGGCGACTGAACACATTATTCTCCTCATCCTCCAGGACAGGATAAGCAGCAACAAGAGCATCTTGTGCTCCAATGTACAATGAGTTGTAGATCTTCCAATACACCTCTCGAACCTTCCTTGCTGGATGGAAGAGACCCTGAAGGCAGTAGTTCAAAATGGTAGCTGCACCTAATGCAACCCTCATTCCTTCAATGGCCTCCATCACTGCATTAATTACATGGGGGGAAGTCTCGAAGATGTTTGGCCACACATAATTGAGTAAATGGACCAAAGCATCCT
Source organism: Iris pallida (assembly GCA_029216955.1). Lineage (NCBI taxonomy): Eukaryota > Viridiplantae > Streptophyta > Magnoliopsida > Asparagales > Iridaceae > Iris > Iris pallida. The sequence continues at coordinate 6,577,780 of JANAVB010031218.1, forward strand.
CACATCCCAAACCAGCAACACCTAGAGCCATATGCTTAACAGCAGAAGCAGCAGTCTGCCTGTGCACCAGGTCCCTGTCCATCAATGCATCCTCAAGCAACGGGGTGACAGCATAGATGTAATCCTTGCCCATTTCTCCAATATACTCAAAAAGGAAAGAGAGAGATTTTAAGACTCCGTTCTGTACATTGAGTTCAGGCACACGATACTCATTCATTAGGGCTGGCAGAACAGTGAAAGGTGAGCAGGTTTCTGCAACAATAGCAATGGCAACAGTAGTGCAGACACGATTTTGGCGCTCTTGCACCTTCAGGTTGTTCAATAAGGTCGCAAGAACATCTTGTGGTCCAATGGCTTTCGCAATATATCCAAAAGTGTTGACAGTAGCTCTTCTAATCCCCTTCTTGTGTGCCTTTAACATCTCAAGAAGCTCAAAACATATCCTCATCCACTCCCTAGCCGGTACAAATTCAGCACCACGATCAGCAATCCTACCAACAAGGTCAATACAGTTCTCCTGAACCTTTTCATGCCTGTTCTTCAAAATAGGTGTGAGACGAGGAAGCAGATCCTTAATAGGAGGGGTCATTTTGGTCATACCAATGACATTAACTATTGCTTTCAGAGCTCCAAGAATAGAACCCAAGACCTCAGGATATTCTTCTCCCAAGTACTCATACAAAACAACACCCAAATGGCCCATCAGCTGCTCTTCTTGGCACTGCTTCATGACAACTGCGATACGTGATATCAGATCAGCTGCTTGCTGCCTAACTTTCGCACTCTTGTTATTCAAACGCCACTTAATAGTACCACAGATCTGGGGAAGATAAGGCTTCACTCGTTGCCCAAGAGAATTCACAACAGCACCAAACCCATTAAGCATAACATTAGCATCATCACTAGTCTGTTCCTGGAAAGCATACAGGATTCCATCAATAAGCAGTTCTTCCAGACGAGCATCAATATCTGAAGCTCCCAAGTTGGCAACCACCTTCTCAATTGTTTCCATTACCATTCTTCTGTAAGGTTCACTCTCATCCTTAAGGTCTTCCACAGTTCTCCCTACAATATCTGCAACACCAACCTTATTTGCAATCTCCACAGTTGTTTCCACAAGCTGTCTGTAGTTCCTCCTGTCCAATGCCATCCTCCTAACCCAGAAATTGCGGAAGAATTCAGGAAGAAGATCGCTTCTAATGTAATCAGCCTCCACACCTTCGGTGCTCACACATTGCTTCACAACTTTGAGCACAATCTTTTTCATTTCCTCGTCTGGTGATTGAAACTCACGAATAAGTACGTACATCACTTCCTTTGTATAATAACTCGCATACACTGCATCCATAAGAGGAATAATGAAACCAATGGCCTTCAAGAAGGCAGCCAGGACCTTCCCCCGATGAGATCTAATACCCTTCCACAAGGGCTTCAACACGGAATCAAAGCTCTCTATTCCGTAAGGAGCTGCAGCTTCAGCAAGTGCAGCAAGGGAAAGAGCAGTGATCGTTCTCACCTTCTGATTCTCATCACTAAGACCGTGTTCTATGATTTCAACGAGGGATCTAAGGTGCGGAAGAACGGCACAGCCCATAAGAATAGCAATTTGTTGCACAATCTTAATACCCGTGTGTCGAGCCTGCCATGACTTCTTACTCTGACACACAGCTTTCAAGAATGGTAAAAGAGCAGGAATTCCCAATGCTGAAGCCACCACACTGAAAGCTCTTGCTGTGGTGTTCCTCACGTACTCATCGATATTATCGATATCTGGCCTCATCGCAGCAATCATTGTTGCCAAACCAGCAGCCTTACTAAGATTTGAAATGATCTCTCTCCCTTCCACACGAGCATAGTAATCCTCGTCAATCAACAGTGGCTCGATAACCACAAGGATCTTATGAACAAAAGGCCGGACCAACTCATCCAACTTGTACAAGACCCTATCAATAACCTTCACGAGAAGATGCCTCTCCTGATCCTCCAAAGTCGGCTGCATTAACAAAGGCAAAATCTTATTGAACAGTGGGCCGGCACCGAGCTCACGGGCTTTATCAGTGAGCTGCCTCAGTGCCGTCTTCCTCTGTGGTGGAGTCCCATTCTTCACCTTAAGAAGCAATTTCATAATCTTCCTCTCCTTCTGCTCTTCCGGAGACAACTGCTCTTCCTCCTCCTCATTCAACAAAGATCCAAAGTACTGGTAATCCTCAGGCTTCATAAAAGGCAAACCACCTGGTGCCTCTTTCGGCACATCGAACTGCTGCCCGCGATTCTCTTCCGGGATAGCATACAGTGGGGTCCCCATCGGGGTCGGAGTGGCCAACAACTTCCTTGCAGGGGTCCGGATCGGTACGTAAGAAGCCGGCGGGTCAAGAATCTTATACCCTTCCTGGGGAAACATCGCATCTAGTTCCTCATCGGTCAGTGGTCGGTTCCGCTCTTCAATATCCCTCTCCCACCTCAACAGATTGTATTGTTCTGGTGTGATCGCGCCACGAAGATTAATCGCCCCGGGGGTGGGAGTAGCAAGATCGACCCCACCAATCGGGGTGACACCTGGGGTGAATGCGGCCACAGGGGTTGCAGCCGAAGACGAGAGAGGGGTTGCGCTCCCCATCGTCGCCGGGGTCTCGTCCCATCGGGATCTCTGTCTCTTTGGGGTTGGGGTGGCCATGCCAGCGAGTTTTGGTGTGGCATCCCAGGTCATCCCAGCCGGGGTGGCACCGGGCGTGACACCGCCTGCGGCAGGGGTGGTGTCCGCATCAGCCAGACGGCCGGGGGTAGGGGTCTCGTCCCAGCGGTTGCGGCGGACGACCCCAGGGGTAGCATCGGCAGCGACACGTCCTGGGGTCGGGGTTGCATCCCAGCGGCCAATCCCAGGAGTGGAATCGGGTGCATCCCAGTCAGACCCGTCGCTCTTCGCCTTCTTCGCATCGGCTTCCTGGGACTGGTCCCACCGGTTGCGCCTCTTCCCCGCAGCAGGCTGCACAACCTCCGCAGCAGCGGCAGCCGGCTTATTGTTCTTCTCCTCCTCCTTCTTCTTGGCAATCTCCTTAAGAACCTCCTCCTTCTGCCGCACCAGCGCCTGCTCCCGCATGACGTCCGCATATGTCCTCACTGTGGGGTCTGGCGTGGCCTCTCCGGACGCGAAGGGGTCGTTCCTGTCGGGCGAGATGATCCGGTTGAGGCGCCGCCTCCTGTAGTCGTCCTCACGGTCGATGATCCGCTGGGGCCTCTTGAACCCTGAGTCATCGTCCGCAGCATCCGCGCCGGGCATGGGGAGGTCCCTAAGGGACTTGGGGCCGGTGATGGAGGCCAAGCGGCGGACGACCTCGCGGCCGCCGTTTTCATCGTGGTCATCATCGTCCTCGTTGACGGGGATGGAGCGCTCGTAGCCCTCGAAGCGGTTGTCGCCGCCGCCGTAGAGGTCGGAGTCGAAGGTGACGGAGGCGAGGGGAGCGAGGTCCTCCAGCTTCCGGCGCTCCTCCTGGGCCTTGGCGATCTCGGCGTCCATGGGATCCATGGCTGGGGTGGTGGTGGGGGTGCGGGGGTCCTAACCCTAACCCTAGGGATCTGGAAGAAAGCAAAAAGATTAGGGTTTGGGAAATTGAAAAACTTTGGTTTTATTAGGGTTTGAGAGAGGAGAGTACCTGCGAAATTAGGGTTTTGGAGAGTCGGTGTCGAATCTGGGAGACGACTGACGAGTAATCCAGATAACAAGAGCAAAGTGACTGGAGTCAAATATACGAGGGGGCGTTTGGTTCAAGTTTTTGAGGCTTGGGAATGGAATTTGAATTTCTTACCCATGTTTGGTATATTTAGGATTGGAAATGAGGAGGGAATAAAAGGGAATTATGTGGGAAAGCTATTCCTATGGATGTAGAAAAGCTATTTCCAAGCCCCCCGGAATAGATTTGCTTTTCTAGGAATGATGTTTGACTATTTTGTTTGGACGGTTATATCCTCTCTTTATTTTCAAAATTTCAACTCATATCCCAAATATGTGAATCATCATGAAATTAGTGAAAGGGTATTAAAGTAAACGGAAATTTTCGTACAGGGGGAAAAGCTTCATGTTATTTACGCAAATAGTGAGAAGTTTGCAAAAATTTCACTCCAAGGGATCCGGCGCCAGTTGAACTGGCGCCCATTTTTTTTTTTTTTAAAATGAATCCGGCGCCAGTTCAACTGGCGCCCAAAAAAAAAAAATTAAAATAAACGAGGCTCCAGTTGAACTGGCGCCTGGCAAGTTGGGAGGAGGGGGGGGGGGGGGGGGGGGGGGGGGGGGGGGGGAGGGGGGTGGGGGGGGTTTGACTGTTTTTTTTTTTTTTTTCTCCCTCCCTTCTTTCATTTTGTTTTGGCTGATAGTGTTTTTTTTTTTTTTCCCCTTCTTTCATTTGTTTGGCTTCCTTTTTTTTTTCTTTTAATTTCTTTTTTGTTTTTTTTTCACTCCCTACCATTGTCAAGAATGTCGATTTCTAATGTATCAATCTCCATCATACTTTTGCAGAAGAAAGAAAGAGAGAGAAAGAGGAAGAATACAAATTTGTAAAAGACAGATAAGACTTGACAATGGTAGGGAGTGAAAAAAAAACAAAAAAGAAATTAAAAGAAAAAAAAAGGAAGCCAAACAAATGAAAGAAGGGGAAAAAAAAAAAAAAACTATCAGCCAAAACAAAATGAAAGAAGGGAGGAAAAAAAAAACAGTCAAAAACCCCCCCTCCCTCCCCCCCTCGCCCCCCCCCCCCCCCCCCCCCCCCCCCCCCCCCTCCCAACTTGCCAGGCGGCAGTTCAACTGGAGCCTCGTTTATTTAAATTTTTTTTTTTTGGGCGCCAGTTGAACTGGCGCCGGATTCATTTTAAAAAAAAAAAATGGGCGCCAGTTCAACTGGCGCCGGATCCCTTGGAGTGAAATTTTTGCAAACTTCTCACTATTTGCGTAAATAACATGAAGCTTTTCCCCCTGTATGAAAATTTCCGTAAAGTAAAACTAAATAAATTAAGATTCCTATCCATGTGTGAACCAAACATGAAAATAAATTTTTTTAAAAATTTTGAACTACCTATTCCCAACCTAACCAAACATGGGTATGGGAATGTTGAATTCCTTTCCCATGGGAAAGGAATTGAAAATCTATTCCTAGAAATCCAAAAACTTGATCCAAACGAGCCCTGAAGGCTAATTCTAATGGCACACCACTTTTTGCTAGGGACTAGTCCAATTTTTTTTAAAAAATTACAACTTTGTCATTCATTTTCTTTGCTTGGGACTAGCCCACATAATAATATAAATATCAACTTTTCTTCTCTCCTTATACTCTTCAATTGTGGTCTACAATGCCATTTTCATTGGCAGTGTCCTAAAGCTCCTGCTGCCTATGTTACATCAGATACTCCTGACGATGGTGTTCGATTTTTCCAGATGACTGCAGAGTCATATACGGATTTTCTTGACTTCCAAGCTCAACGACGTGGTGAAGCATCCACATCTGGATCCACAGTCGGGTTCTCAGCGGTATGTATGGTGAGGTCGAAACAGTGGGTGCTTGACTCTGAGCTCACATGACTGGCGCGGAGATATGATACGCAATTATGTATCGGTAGGTCGTGTTTCCGATATTATTGTTGCCAATTGTGGTTCGCTAACAGTCCGTAAACGTGGAAATGCTCGTCTTTCTTCCGGACTGTCACTCAATTCCGTATTACATACGCCTGAAAACTCGTTCAGTTTGCTTTCGATTAGTCAAATTACTCGTGACTTGCATTGCTCGGTAACGTTCTTTTCCTGATGGTTGTATTTTTCAGGACTTGAAGACTGAAAAGACGGTTGGTAAAGGGCATGTGGCTGGAGGCTTGTACTTGTTTGACGTCCCTTCTTCTGTTGCTTGTGCCGGCGTAAAACTCGATCATTTCTAGTTACATTGTCGGTTATGCATCTATCAATCCAAGTTCTCCAGAAAATATATCCATCTTGAGATGTTCTATTTGTTTTTATTGTGAGTCATGTCGTTTAGCTAAGCATCACCGGGTTACCTATCCGGTGAGTCATAATAAAATTGTATTTGCTTCTTTCGAGTTGGTGCATTCTGATGTATAGGGACCTTGTCCGGTCGAATCGGCTTCAAGTACTTTGTTACATTTGTTGATGACTACTCACGTGTTACTTTTGTCTATCTGATGAAAAATTGTTCCGAATTATTTGAAATTTGGTGCAATTTTTATGCAGAACTCAAAACACAATTTGGTGTTCCTATTAAATGCTTTCGAAGTGACAATGGTCGTGAGTATCTATCTCATGAGTTTAATAATCATTTGTCCCGAAATGATATTATCCACTAAACTTTCTGTCCTTATACACCACAACAGAATGTTGTGGCCGAACGCAAGAATCGTCATCTCTTGGAAACAACGCGTGCTCTTATGTTTCTAGCTTGTACTCCCTAAAGATTTTGGTCGGATGCGGTACTTACAGCTTGCTATCTTATTATCGTATGCCATCGTCAGTTTTCAATGATGCTACTCACTTTTTTCGGTTATATTCAGAACAAGAGTCGTTCCCTCGATCTCTCAAATTTTTTAGTTGCTTGTGCTATGTTCATGATACCTGTCCGACCCTTTCTAAATTAGATCCTAAGGCAATCAAATGTGTTTTTCTTGTATATCCTAAAGATCAGAAAATGTATCGTTGTTTTTCTCTTACCTTGAAGAGGTACTTTTTCTCTCGAGATATTACCTTCGTTGAATCCGAGTTTTCTCCACTTCCACAAACTATGTCTAGTTCCACAAGTTTATCTAGAAGAGGGTTTTTTGTTGTTTTCTGTTCAAACACAACAGTCCCCAATAAGGATATCCTCTCCTACCGAGTCAGTATCCCGGTCCGATGGTCCGCAAACACCGGTTCAGTCAGTACTGACGTTGCCTGAACGGACATCGCAGATAGCGCCTACGGTCCCAGAACCACCATCTTCCTTTAGCTCTACCGATTCGCCTCCATCTGTTCCACCAGCTCAACCTCGTCGTGTCAGTCGAGATCATCCTTTGTATGTTGAGAACTACAAAAGGGTGCGCGAGCCACACTCAGTCATTTGTTTCCACTATTGATGAAATTCAGATTTCCAATACTGTCGAGGCTCTCAAACATTCCGGCTGGCGTGCTTCAGAAGAATCATACATAGGACTTGGTAGATTTACCTACTGGTAAACAGGCGGTAGGTTACAAATAGGTGTTCACAATCAAGGTAAAATCAGATGGTACTCTTGATCGCCTAATGGCTCGTCTGGTGGCTAAAGGCTATTCCCAGACCTATGGTGAGGATTATTTTGAGATCTTCTCTCCAGTTGTTAGGATGACATCAGTACGCGTACTTTTGGTCTTAGTTGTTCGCTATGGCTGGCCATTGCTTTAGCTGGATATCAAAAATGTATTTCTCTACGGGGATATTGAAGAAGTGTATGTGGTGCAACCTCCCGGGTTCGTTACAAGGGAGGGTAAAGTGTGTCATCTGCGGAAGGCACTCTATGGTCTCAAACAGTCATCTCGTGCGTGGTTTGGTCGATTTACACATGTTGTTACTCAATTTGGCATGTGTCAATCAAAGAAGGATTTCGATGTTCTACCGACAGACATTAGCAGGAAGGATACTACTTGGTGTCTATGTTGACGACATTATAATCACGGAAGACAACCAGGGTATTGCAGGACTGAAGACGTTTCTGGAAGAACAATTTCAGACTAAGGATATAGGATCGTTTAACTACTTCTTGGGCATTGAAGTCACACGGGATAAGCGAGACATTGTAATGTCTCAAAGGAAGTATGTGCTGGATATACTAAATGATCAAGGACTTATGCAAGCTAAGGGAGTAACCTCGCCCATGGATCCAGGGGCAAAGTTACTCCCAGACGAGGGGGTCCTGATGACCAATCCGGATCAGTGTCGTCGGGTGGTTAAAAACTAGGCTAGTTGGCGGTCATGACTCGCCCAGAATTTCCTTCATCGAAAGCGTTGCAAGTAGATTTATGGCTTCTCCACGAGTTCCACACTAGCAGACAGTCCACAGAATTTTGTGTTATTTAGTCCAAAATCCAGGAAAAGGAATTCGGATGGAGAATCATAGACATACTCGTGTTGAGTGCTTTACCGATGCTGACTAGGGTGCAAGCTTGACGGATAGATGGTCTACATGTGGCTGCTCAGTATTTATTGGCGGAAACTTGGTATCATGGAAGAGCAAAAAGTAGAGTGTGATAGCACGGTCAAGTTCGAAAGCAGAATATCGAGCTATTGCTCATGGCACGGCAGAGGTGTTATATATGAAGTATCTTCTACAAGAGCTAGAAGAAGAAGTAGGATCTAAAACAACGAATATGTGGTGTGATAACCAATCTACTATCCATATTGCTACCAATCATGTATTTCATGAAAGGACGAAGCACATTGAAATTGACGTCCACTTCGTCCGTGATGAGTATGAAAAGGGGAAAATAAAGTTTCATGACGTAAGGACCGGTGTTCAGATAGCTGAAATCTTCACGAAATCTCTTTTGGGTCCTCGAGTGCAATTTTTGTGTAACAAGCTGCTTCATCTTGAGGGAGGGTGTTAAGAGTATTAGTAGTATTGACTTTAGTCCCACATCGGGTAGAACAATAGTGAGAGGGGTTAGCCTCTCCTATGTATATGTAGCCCACTCTTCAATCATAATCATCCTATTATTCACCTCTACAGTTTCTAAATTTCCTGGGAAACTCAAATGCATGTGTTGTCTGAAAAAGCAAGAGTTGACTAGCATAGTTTATGATTGAAGTATTTGATGTATGTGAATAAGCAGCAGATGATGGGTAGATACCTAATCTGGATTATCAAATGAAGCACCCAACCTGATAATATGAGATATCAATTACTTTCATAACAGCAGCAGTCATAATATATCGACTAAAATTCAACAAGAGTTGTACTTTACAAGCCTCGTTTATTGTTGTAGAAATGGATTTCCTTCTATAGAAATTATTTCCTTTGTTTAACTTCTCAAGCAAGAGCAACTAACATATTTTTTTTTCCATATCAAAGCTATGTGTTTATGTCGCCTCAGACGGAGGTCGTGTTTGTCGTCCACTTGTAATTGCTGATAATGGTATGTCACGGATCCAGGAACGTCACATGAAAGAATCGAGGGTGTGTGTTTAGTGGTTTTATGATTTTATCTTATAACTTCTACAGCCTGCTTTGAAATGCTTCAATTGTTGTTATAATTTATCTTTCTACACGATCTTCCACAGGATGGAGTTCGCAATTTTGATGATTTTCTACGCGATGGATTGATCGAGTATCTTGATGTTAATGAGCAGAATAATGCTTTGGTTAATTTCATCCTTTTTCATAAGTACATTTTGATTTGCAGCTTACTATTAGGTTATAAATTGGCAGACATCCTTTTTTTTCTCCCCCACAGATAGCTCTGTATGAGCATGATACAGAGAATGATGGGTCTAAAGCAGGAAAGAATGAAGTTAAAAGGAAAAACATAACACATATAGAGATTGAACCATTTACTATTTTAGGGGTTTGTGCTGGATTGATTCCTTATCGTCATCACAATCAGTCTCCTCGCAATACTTATCAGGTTTTACAATTGCAAATGATCAAGATTAGTCTTTCACATCAAGACTGTCTTTCTTATTGAATCTGACATTCTTTTGTGTTGCAGTGTGCAATGGGAAAACAAGCTATGGAAAACATTGCTTACAATCAGGTGACTGTCATCTTATAATGTGTTTGTTGAGTTTCTATTATCATGTCCAGTTTTCTTGTTTTGGTTACACCTATTCAAGTCTGTCAAAATTTTATCAGCAGTTATCACATAAGATTATATAAACAATTTTTTTTTTTTTTTCAAAAGTTAAAGTATTGTGGGGATTTGCTATGTTATATGGAAATAGTTGGTGATAATGACATTCATTTTTCACATTTTAATGCTCTATAGTCTATAGTCTATACTCATTGTTTGCAGAAATTGGTAGCAGTTCTTTTCTATTTTAAATTATATGGTATATATTATGACGTTAAAGTGGATGTTCACAGTAATAGAGCCGGTTTTGGACCGTTCTTATGTTTATGGATCTGCAGTTTCGGCAGTTTCAGCCGTTTTGGGTCAGAGTTTCAGAGTTCCTGATTTCAGAAAACAAAATAATTAGAAGTTTTATAAACAAACTAGAAAAATATTTGATACATTTACACATAATTTTATATGCTTTTTGTTTTGTTTTTTTCCGTTAGTTTTGAATGTAATAATATTCGACATTGTTAAAGCCTTCACCCGCAATAAATTCTCTCCTTTAAATTTCAACCATCTAATTTACCTGTGAAGTTCTCGCCTTTACTGGGTTTCGCCTAGCGGGGAGAAACATAAGATGATAGAACATGACAAGGCAGGGTTTGCACGTACACACTTGTGTATGTGCACGTATGTCTGTGTTGAGTCTTATCTGTCACAGTTGATTTCCAACTGTGTGCTCTCATAATAAATCGACAAGCAAATTTTACAAAAAAATTAGAGAAAATTTGAGTGGCACCCCACTTTGTTTACGCTTATTTAAGGTGCACCTCACCACTTTACACTATTGTAATTTACCTCCCACTTTTGACGGATTTCATCCAATATGGACGGTCAACGCGTTTGACCGATAATTTTGGACGAAAATACCCTCCGAAATTCAAGTCCTAGTCATGCCCCTCTCCCCCTCCCGCTCCGCTGCCGTATTCCCGTCCCGCCGCTGCCGTGCCCCCGCCCCGTCGCTGCCGCACTCATCGCCACCACCACCACCACCACCACCACTACCACCACCTTCATCATCACCATCACCACCACAGTCACCTTCACCATCACCCACCACCATCTTCACCAACACCACCATCACCACCACCGCCGCCCCCCCTCCGCCGCACCCTAGCTCCGCCCCCTCCCTCCTCGCTGTCGTCACCAACACCACCTTCACCATCACCTCCACCACCATCATCTTCACCACCACCACCACCACCTCCTCTGTTAACAAATGTGATTTGGAAGCACAACCCACCACTCCTACTAAAGAGAGTGAACCCTAATAATCTTTTCCTTGGCTCCAGATCAGTGAAGATGAGCTATGAAGAGGAGAGGAGACAGAGAGAGAGAGGGAGAGATGAGGGGGAAGGGGGAAAGGTGGCAAAAGGGCCCACTGTTAATGGTGTGCTGTGTATGTGAGAACAAGAGAGGCCAAAGATGCGGTGCGGGAAAGTGACTGTGGTCGAGTAAGAAACAACAGGAGACATCTGACGGGGAGACATCTGAAGGTGATTCAGATGAGATGGGCCTCCTCGCCAGCACCGAGAAGGGGAGCAGTGGCGAGGTCGGGGAGGGGAGGGGGGGGGGGGAGGTCGGGGAGGGGTGTGTGTGTGTGTGTGTGGGGGGGGGGGGGGGGGGGGGGGAGCAGCGGCGAGGTCGGGGAGGGGGTGGCAGTGGCGAGAGACACGGGGAAGAAGACAATAGGTCGGGGGTATTTTTGTCAAAAAATTTGAGTCAACCCAGTTGACAGTCCATATTGGACGGAATCCGTTAAAAGTGGGGGGTGAATTACAATAGTGTAAAATGGTGGGATGCACCTTAAATAAGCGTAAACAAAGTGGGGTGCTACTCAAATTTTTTCAAAAAATTATGATCCCTTTTAGGTATAGTATCTAATATTTCTACTTGAACGAATTTGATCCGCGCAAGGGATATCATACTATACAGAGTACCATATTTTATATGTGCGGATGCTATATGTAAATAGCAACATAGCACACCTTGAGTTAAATATGCATTTAGCACTGGGCATGGTGTTCATTGGTTACTCTGTATGGCATGCTCTTAGTAGAGAGTTTTATACTATGTTCTGCAATCTTGGAGTATCTTTTCAGCTCTTCGTAAGAGTAAATTAAATATTTGTTTGTATTCACCCAAAAATGCTTATGTACTTGCAAGTTAACACCAATTATCTAACATCTGCTGTGGTATAAGCTCAAAAAGCCCAATGGATGATGCTAGGTCTATATGGGCATGATAGTTGTAAAAAACACGCCAGAGGGGCACGGTACCTCAGGTGCGCCACTCATCTCTTAACGCCTCAACGTTGATGGAGCAAGGCTGTCACTTCAAAGCGCCTCTTGGCGGTGCCTTGTACATATTCTACTTTACATGTTACTTTTAATCTTATTTTAGTGACCATTTGAATCTAAGTACTTAAATTCCATTTTCCTTTTAATTTGGATTATGATAAGCTTGGAGCTGGCCAAAATGCAACTGTTGCTGTAATGAGTTACAGTGGTTATGATATAGAGGATGCAATTGTCATGAACAAGTCGTCTCTCGATCGTGGTTTTGGCCGTTGTATAACAATGAAAAAGTACTTTCTTATAATATTGAATATTATTTCGGTTCAACAGTTTGTGTTCGTCTAGTTACTTATTGGAACAAGGCTGCTGTCTTTCGTTTTCGTTTTTCATCTTGCACTTTTTAGTGTTCACTTTGATGTTTCTGTTGGGAAAGAAGCGCGGAAACCTTTTTCCAAACCGGAGAGTACCTGCGAGAGGACCGAGCAAACAACGCACGAATCCAAAAACAAGCACACAAAAACAACCACGCAGACACAGAGAATTTTTGACGTGGAAACCCTTGCGGGAAAAAACCACGGGACGATCGGAGTCCAACCCTGAGAAGCCTCCACTAATGGAATAGAAGAATTACACCCTCTACAAACTCCTCCCGATCCAAATCGGATCCCCACAACACTCAGAGATAAGAACAATGATTACAAGGCTACGAAGAGCGAGAACGACGAGTAGAGATTATCCGAACACGATCTCCTTCGAACAGCGACCTTCAATCCTCCGTCTTCTTCTCCGAAGTTGTAATGGCACTATTGCCTCCTTCTCTCTCAAACTTGTGTTGTCCAATGCGATTATAAGTTAGGGTTGAGAAAACTCAATATATCTCCCTAATCCCGCAACCAACCTGGACCGTTGGATTAGATCCAATGATGAAAACTCATCCTGAAATCCGCTTCAGCCCCCCGACACACAGAGTTCGGCCAGAACTCTGTGTGGGGCAACCAGCACTGGATGGCCAAACCCTGGAACGGCCAGACCGAGTTCGGCCAGAACTCGGCCTGGGACCGAGTTCGGCCCGAACTCGGCAGATTTGGTCCAGAACCCCCTTTGGGGCAGCAGCAGCAGTAACAACTACTCCCGAGCTTCTCCGACATCGGACGGCGCTCGTCGCACTCCGGGATCTTCTCCACATAGGTTGGGAACCCCACCCACTCCAACAAATCTCCCCCTTCACAACTATGGGGAGGACGTCGTCATCCCGACGATCTGCCTGCAGTACTAAAACTTTCCCCTTGGTAGAATCTTCGTGAACATATCAGCTCCATTGTCATCTGTATGCACCTTCTCAAGCTCCGCGTCCTTCTTTTCAACCACATCCCGTATCCAATGATACCGAGTCTCGATGTGCTTGGACCGGCTATGAAACGTCTGATTCTTCACAAGATGGATAGCACTCTGACTGTCGCAAAGCAAAGTATACTGCTCTTGCTTCAGTCCCATTTTCTGCAACAGCTTCTTCATCCACAACAGCTCCTTGCAAGCCTCCGTCGCCGCAATGTATTCCGCCTCCGTCGTCGACAAGGCAACACACTTCTGCAACCGCGACTGCCACGACACTGCTCCTCCCGCAAACATCATCACGTAGCCTGAAGTCGATCGCCTCGTGTCTACATCTCCAGCCATATCAGCGTCGGTATACCCAACCAGCTTCGGCTCGTCACCACCAAAGGAAAGTCTCCAACCAGCAGTGCCCTGAAGATATCGTAGAATCCACTTGACCGCACTCTAGTGTACCCTTCCAGGATTCGAAAGATACCTGCTAACCGTACCAACTGTATGAGCAATATCTGGCCTCGTACACACCATAGCATACATAAGGCTTCCCACAGCTGAAGCATATGGAACCCGCTCCATATCTTCCTTTTCGTCCTCGGTAGATGGACACTGCTCCTCAGTGAACTTAAAGTGAGCCGCGAGGGGGGAACTCACTTTCTTCGACCCGTCCATCCCGAAACGCTGAAGTACCCGGTGAATGTACTTCTTTTGGGACAAGTGTAGCAGCTTGGACTCTCTCTCTCGGCTGATCTCCATCCCAAGAATAGTCTTCGCTGCGCCCAAATCCTTCATAGAGAAGGCCGCGCCCAGTTGGCGCTTCAACTCCGCTATCCTAGTGGCATTCCGACCCACTAATAGCATGTCATCAACATAGAGCAACAAAATGATGAAATCATCATCGGTAAAATACCTCACAAATGCACAATGGTCCGACGTCGTCCGTGCATAACCATGCTCCCCCATAAACGACTCGAACTTTCTGTACCACTGCCTCGGAGCCTGCTTCAGACCATACAAGCTCTTCCTCAACCGGCAGACCAAATGTGACTTGCCCTTCTCACAGAATCCCTCCGGCTGCTCCATGTACAACTCCTCCTCAAGATCACCGTGGAGGAACGCCGTCTTCACGTCCATCTGCTCGACCTCCAAGTCGAAACTGGCTGCTAATGCTAGCACCACCCGAATAGACAAATGCTTGACGACAGGCGAAAAGATTTCATCATAATCCACGCCTTTCCGCTGACCGTAGCCCTTGACTACCAGCCTCGCTTTGTATCGAGGGCGAGTAGCATCATCCGTCTGCTTCACTCTGAACACCCATCGATTTTTCAAAGCCTTCTTGCCCTTTGGCAACCGCACCAGATCATAAGTGGAATTGGTGTGCAAGGAACTCATCTCCTCCTGCATAGCTACCATCCACTCCTGCCTGTGTTCGTCTTCCATAGCCTCTGCGAAACTTTCGGGCTCTCCCCCGTCAGTCAGTAGCACATACTCATCCGGCGAGTATCTCGTAGATGGTCGACGATCCCTGTTGCTCCTTCTCAGTGGAGCCACTGGTGCTGGCTGTATACCGACAGCCTCCTCCCCTTCAGGAACTGCCTCCCCGGCATGCTCATCCTCCTGAGGGACACCCTGACCACCATCAGCAGGCTGATGATCAAGGTTGGGAACAACTCCATGTACCGGCTCCCCCATAACTGGATCCTCTGCGATGTCCTCTGGAAACTGCTCGAAGCGAAATGACTCTAACTCAGGCAATTCCTCAGCCTCAGAAGGCGTCTCGGAATCCTGAGTGTTGGTCATGGTCTGATCCTCGACGAACACCACGTCCCTGCTTCTGTAGAGCTTTCCTTCCACTGGGTCGTAGAGTCTATAGCCAAACTCATCCCGACCGTAGCCGACAAAGACGCATCGCCTCGTCTTCGGCTCAAGTTTGGTCCTCTCGTCCTTCGGTACATGCACGAAGGCTTTACAACCAAACGCCCGCAGGTGACTGTATGACGGCTCCTTGCCGTACCATACTTTGTCAGGCACATCACCCTGCAAAGGAGCACTAGGAGACAAATTAATAATATAAGCAGCTGTGAGAAGAGCCTCACCCCAATAACTGTCCGGCAAGTTTGCTTCTGACAGCAAACACCGCACCCTCTCCATCAGTGTCCTGTTCATGCGCTCCGCTACACCATTGAGCTGAGGTGTCTTTGGCGGAGTCTTCTGGTGTCGTATCCCTTGCTCTCTGCAATACGCATCAAAGGGACCGATGTATTCGCCGCCATTATCGGACCGAACACACAACAACTTCTTGCCCGTCTCCCTTTCAACAGAGGCCTGAAACTCCTTGAAAGTAGGCAGCACCTGATCCTTGGTCTTTAAGGCATAGACCCAAACCTTCCTGGAACAGTCATCAATAAAAGTCACAAAGTAAGAAGCACCACCAAGAGATTTTACCTTCATAGGACCGCAGACATCCGAGTGAATCAACTCGAGCAACGCCGGCTTCCTCGAACTTGGATAACTTTGGAAAGACACCCTATTTTGCTTCCCAGCTAAACAGTGCGTGCATTTCTCCAACTTTGTAGACTTGAGCCCCGGAATCACTTTCCTGTTCACCAAGTAGCTCATCCCCTTCTCGCTGATATGGCCGAGCCGCCTGTGCCACAACTCGGTAGACGCATCACTGACTGCGTTCACCTCCTGTGCCCCCTCTGCGCTCCCCTCCATATAGTAGAGACCGGACTTCTTGCTTCCTCTGGCAATCACCATCGAACCTCTGGAAAGCTTCCACTGACTATTCCCGAAGAGACTGAAGAATCCCTCGTCATCCAACCTTCCAACCGACACCAGGTTGAAACGGATATCAGGGACATGACAAACATCCTTGAGAACAAGAACTGCACCCGTCTTCGTTCTCAAATGCACATCTCCAACGGCAACCGCCTTCGACACATCTCCGTTGCCCATCTTCAACACGCTACAGTCGCCTGTCGTGTAAGTGGCAAACAGTGCCCTATTGTGAGATACATGTGCTGAAGCCCCTGAGTCCACCAGCCAAGAATTGTCATCGCAGGCGAGGTTAGTAATGACCTCATCACCTACGACGATCACATCGCCTCCATGCACCGAGGCCGCCGCTGTAGTGTTCTCTTCTTGCTTCCCCTTGTCGCCCTTCTTCTCCTTCTTCCAAGCGAAACAATTCCGCTTGATATGGCCCTTCTTACCGCAATGGTAACACTCTGAGTCCTCGTAACGACCCTTGGACTTCCCCCTGCTCTTGTCTCTGCCACCACCTGGACCCCTGCTTTTGCCCCTTCCGCGGCTCTCTGAAACAAGTGCCTCTGAGTGGTGGGATGTGGATGAAGTGCCCTGAGAACGTCTCTGCATCTCTTCATTCAACACCCCGCTCTTGGCAAACTCCAGACTGACCACGCCCTCTGGAGCAGAAGCGATCATAGATACTCGTACGGTCTCCCACGAGTCTGGCAATGTACACAGCAGCCACAGTCCCTGAACTTCGTCGTCGAACTTGACTCCCATAGAAGATAGCTGGTCAACCACGCCCTGGAAATCACTCAAGTGATCCGTAATAGACGCCCCATCCTTGTACCGCAGACTCATCATCGTTCGGATCAGGAACAACTTGTTTACCCCGGTCTTTTTCGCATACAAGGATTCCAGCTTATCCCACAACGTCTTCGCGTGCTCAATATTGGCAACGTGGTTGTACACGTTTTCATCAACAAACTGCCGTATGTACCCACACACCTGTATGTGCTCGAACTTTCAGTCCTCCTCGGATTTATCACTGGGCCTCTCGATTGCAAACACAGGTAGATGCAGCTTCTTGACAAATAGCAAATCTTTCATCTTGCTCCGCCAATAATGATAGTTTGTGCCATTAAGGTTCACCATGCGCACCGGCTTCGCGTCCATCTCTCCTCTCTGGTTCCTCTGTCAACTCCTGACACCCTTTGAACCCAAAGCTCTGATACCACTCTGTTGGAAAAGAAGCGCGGAAACCTTTCCCCAAACCGGAGAGTACCTGCGAGAGGACCGAGCAAACAACGCACGAACCCAAAAACAAGCACACAAAAACAACCACGCAGACACAGAGAATTTTTGACGTGGAAACCCTTGCAGGAAAAAACTACGGGACGATCAGAGTCCAACCCTGAGAAGCCTCCACTAATGGAATAGAAGAATTACACCCTCTACAAACTCCTCCCGATCCAAATCGGATCCCCACAACACTCAGAGATAAGAACAATGATTACAAGGCTACGAAGAGCGAGAACGACGAGTAGTGATTACCCGAACACGATCTCCTTCGAACAGCGACCTTCAATCCTCCGTCTTCTTCTCCGAAGTTGTAATGGCACTCTTGTCTCCTTCTCTCTCAAACTTGTGTTGTCCAATGCGATTATAAGTTAGGGTTGAGAAAACTCAATATATCTCCCTAATCCCGCAACCAACCTGGACCGTTGGATTAGATCCAATGATGAAAACTCATCCTGAAATCCGCTTCAGTCCCCCGACACACAGAGTTCGGCCAGAACTCTGTGTGGGGCAACCAGCACTGGATGGCCAAACCCTGGAACGGCCAGACCGAGTTCGGCCAGAACTCGGCCTGGGACCGAGTTCGGCCCGAACTCGGCAGACTTGGTCCAGAACCCCCTTTGGGACAGCAGCAGCAGTAACAACTACTCCCGAGCTTCTCCGACATCGGACGGCGCTCGTCGCACTCCGGGATCTTCTCCACATAGGTTGGGAACCCCACCCACTCCAACAGTTTCCTCAGGTAAAGTGTTGTCCAGGAGACTTACGGGAATGGCACAAAGGATAGAATTATTCGGTCTCAAAATCAGCCTGGCAAGCAGCTTGACAAGCAGGTATCTTGAATGAAATATTTGGATCTAAAGAGCAGGATAGGTAGGTGTTGAGAATCAATAAGGGACTTTTAGTCCCACATCGGAATATGTAGTATGTAGAGAAGCTAGACTCCCTATAAGTAGTGAAGTAGTCCATCAATAAAATCATCCAACCATTATTTTCTACATGGTATCAGAGCCATAACTCTCTCCCTCTCTCTCTCAACACAAAAAAAAAAAATTTAGCCGACACCCCCCCCAAACCCCCCCCCGGAGCAGCGCCCCCCCCCGACCCCCCCCCGGAGCAGCGCCCCCCCCCCGACCCCCCCCCGGAGCAGCGCCCAGCCCCCCCCGACCCCCCCGACCTCCACCCGCTGCAAACCCCCCTCCCGACACACCCTCGCCGCCATCCCCCTAGCCAATCAGCCTCGCCGAACCCCCCCCGACCCCCCCCCCCGACATACCCTCGCCGAACCCCCCCCGACCCCCCCCCCCCCCGACACACCCTCGCCGAACCCCCCCGACCCCCCCCCCCCCCGACCTCCACCCGCTGCGCCCCCCCCCCACGTGACCACCTACAGGACCCCCCCCGGCCACCGGCAGAACCCCCCCATTCCCAAACCCTAATCCTAACCCTAGCCATGTCTAACCCTAGCCTTTTAATCTACTTCAAACCCTAGCCGTTCTTCTTATTTTCTACAGTTAAAAAAAACAACAAAAAAATGGCGTATTTCGAAGACAGTCGTGATGTCAAATTCTTTATTTGCACCGACTATGTTCCTAGATTACGCCGTTTGGAACTAACAAATGTTTATTTTGTTATTCCTCATTCACATCGGGATCTATACAGAGACTGATCATGTCTTCTCTGGTGTCCTGACGGGTTCACTTTACATGCGCGCGCCGGTGCTTGCCAAGTTAGTAGCGCATTCGTAAAGTCTCTGACGTCGAAGACGACGACGACGACGAAGTTTGACGAGAAAGACGACGAATAGGGTTCACAGTTGCCGAGGCCATGGATTCCATCAGTGGCAAACTGACGGCCGAAGAGATGAAGGCCTTGGTTGATGATATCTTATCAAAAAGATTAACCGAGGTAACCCCACGTGTGATCCATACTGATGTGGATCCGTCCCCTTACAAAATGGGGAAATTGGAGAAGCTGGAGACGAAGTTGGAAGGTACATCCAACTACTTGAAGTGGTCGCGGCAGGCGATGCGGACACTGAAGGGACGTGGCTTGGTTGGCTATGTCACTGGCCAAGCCAAGGCGCCGGCCGATCACTCCACCAAGGAGTTTGCTGTTTGGGAGATTGTCAACAACGTCGTGGCTGGGTGGTTGACTGCCTCTTTAACCGACCAGGTGTCGGGCAATGTCGAGGCAATGGAGGCTGCTGCTGATATATGGCGGACTCTAAAAGATATGTACTCCGGCTCCGGCAACCCTATGCGAGTCTTTCAACTGCAAGATGAACTCGATAGGGTGGCCCAAGACGAACGTACCATCTCTGAGTATGCAGCCCTGTTGAAGAAGTACTGGTCTGATCTAGATCATTATGATCCTCTTGGGATGGAAGATGCACAAGTCGAACCGGCATTCGCGAAGTACTTTCAGACGTTCCTGGCTTATATTTCGCGGCAGCGTATGATGAAATTCCTGAAGGGACTACACCCTGTATTTGAGCAGAGACGGAATATCCTCCTATCCCAATCCACGCTTCCGACCTTGGAAGAAGCTATAGCCGTCATGACACAGGAAGAAGCTCGACTGAAGTTGATGCCCAACAAGGGATCCTACCAGGGGGAGCGACCCGAGGTTGAAAAGTCTGCCCTTGCTGCCTTCAATCAACCTCCATCTGTTGGTGGTGTTTGCCACAATTGTGGTGACTCCGGACATTACATCCGATTTTGTCCAAAACCCTTACGAAATCAGTCTATTGATCGAGGACGGGGTCGTGGCGGACCGACGGGGTAATAGAGGAGGATATGCTGGTAGACGGAGAGGACACAAAGCGAATCTGGTGGAGGAAGGGGGAGAGAATCTACTGGCTGAAATAACCCCGCTTGAGAGGGAGTTCCTTGAGAAGTTACGAGGCACAAAGCTGGTTTCAGCCGACAGTCCTGGGGCGTCTTCGACCTCGGGAGATCACATCACTTACTTTGCCCAAACCGGCACCGGTGATTCTGCACGTGCTCTTGCATCTGTCCATCAGCCAGGATGGATAATGGACTCTGGGGCATCTCGCCATGTCACGGGATCCCGTGGTGCGTTTCAGGACTACACTCAGCTACCATTGCCGGAGAGTATTCAGACCGCTGATGGTACATCCAGACCTGTCGTGGGTACAGGCACTGTCGCATGCACCCCTTCCATCACTCTAACCAATGTCTTACATGCTCCATCTTTTCCTGTCAATCTTTTATCTATTAGTGCCATTATACTTGATCTTAACTGTACTGTTTCCTTTGACATTTCTAAGGTGACTTTTCAGGAGAATGGGACAGGATGACGACTTGGGACTGGCACATGGCATAAGGGGCTGTGGTATTTAGACAGGACTGGACTGGACAACGCATTGGCATCCTTGGTAGCAGATGAACCACCAGAAGCTTCATGTCGCAGTGTTGAAGCCGACTTGCTACTCCACCACCAGCGTGTCGGTCATTCCTCTTTTCAAGTTATTAGTCGAATGTATCCGTCCTTATATCAAAGGGCTGATAAAGAGAAGTTATTTTGTGATGCTTGTGAGTTGGAAAAACATACCAGAAGCTCGTATGTAAGCTCGGGGAATAGGAGTTCAGCTGCTTTTGATATGATACATTCGGACGTATGGGGCCCTTGTCCTACAACCGGAATTAACGGTTTTCGATGGTTCGTCACCTTCATTGACTGTTATACCCACGTGACATGGGTCTACCTTATGAAGAATAAAAGTGACGTCCTTGAGGCTTTTCGGGACTTTCATCGCCGGATGGAAACACAATATGGCGCTAAAATTAAGTGTTTCCGGTCTGACAATATGACGGAGTATACTAATAAGCAGGTTGCTGAGTATTTTTCCACCCATGAAATACTACATCAAACTTCATATGCTTATACTCTGGCACAAAATGGTGTGGCTGAACGAAAGAACAGACACCTGCTGGAAGTCGCACGGACGATGATGCTGGCTATGAATGTCCCGAAGCACTTATGGGGACAGGCTATTTTGACGGCCTCGTATCTCATCAACAGAATGTCGTCTCAAGTATTGGACTGGAAGACACCATTGGAGATGCTTACTGGGGCAACTACATATACTGTTCTACCAAAAGTTTTTGGATGTGTGTGCTTTGTCCAAGATAATAGGCCCGGCGTTGGCAAACTGGATCCTAGAGCAGTTAAATGTGTCTTTGTCGGTTACACGGCGACTCAGAAGGGATATGCCTGTTGGAGTCCAGTCGAGCGGAAGATGTTTGTCAGCATGGACGTTACATTCCGAGAACTCGAACCATACTATGGTTCGGATGAAGGTTCAGCATTTGGTGACACATCTAACACAGGTGGTGTTCGATGTGAGGGGGAGATAATAAGCCCAAATGTGGTCGTCGGATCGGTTTCGTGTCCGGTTGTAGAAAACTGGACGAAAGGGGGAGAGCACAGTGACTCAGATACAGAGAATGAAGAAGAAGATACATATGTTACGCAGGGAGAGCAGCAGGCAAGGGAAAAGGAGCTCCAAGTCTACAGAAGGAGACAACAGAAGTCCAGTACTGTGCCTATGTGTCACGCCCCAGAACCAGAATATTGGAGAGCGGGGGCAGACATAGCTAGCTACGTATATGAAATGGAATCCATCTCGCTATACGGTCACGGCTGTCTAGATACATGAGGGTTTATCTACAAGCCAACAGTCTCTTAAGGTCATGAACAAGCCTAGTGTCTCAATCACAAGCAAGTAAGTAAAAGTCACAAGATGTATGATCATTAAATATACAATAGTAAGGCATCCCAAACATTACATATTCAGTTGATCATGAAGCTAGTCGTTACAAAATGTCAGGACTAGCAAGAGTTTAGTCATACATGATCAACCCTAGGATCTGTTAATCATGTTACAGCCCGTAGGCAGACAGTAAGTAAGTGCAATCGAGCTAAACAGGTGCTCGTCGGATAAACGCCTCAAAAGAATATTTTTTACAATAGAGTGGGAGAGCCAAAAATAACCCACTCGTTGCCAGGGTTCCGTCTAGTGGCCACCATCTGGCTGGAAGGTCGGTAGATCCTCTGGAGCTGCTCCGAAATCTGGACACACAAAACCAGCTGGGTCAGACCCCAGAAAGAGCAAGTGCCACAAAAGAAGCTTCACTTAGGAACTAAAACCAGCAATCAGCACAAGATATAAATAAAAGTAAGAACTGGAAATAAAGAAAATACACCAGGATGATATACGACGAGATAACCATGGAACTATTCAGATAACCAGGTTACAACCGGTAAACCAAATAAGGATCGGGGTTGTAACCTGTCACGCCCCAGAACCAGAATACTGGAGAGCGGGGGAATGACTCAGCCAGCTACGTATTACGGGTAGATGAATACCGTATAATACGATCAATGCTGTCTAAAAGACAAGGGGGTGCATACTACATGAAAGTCTCGCTATGGTCACTTCACATCTATTGTCTCAATCATTCAAACAAGAAGCAATAACAGAGAACATTTAAGAATAAGCAATAAGGCATCCCAAACGCTTAGTCAAGATGTTCTTGAGATCTGGCTTTACAAAACATAGCCAGATGATATAGCAACATATACACAATTATTATCAGCTGCAGTCTGACTTAATTACAATTATGTAAAAGTAAGTACAAGACAATCCGACTAACATGTCGGTGCCAAGCGGCAAAATGTAAAGTAATTAACAAAACGAGCGGGGAAGTAAGGAACCCACTCGAGTCCTCCTGCGATCATTCCTCTAGTATTGACCATCTTGGAGGTAGAGGTAAGCTGAGTCCTCGGGAACCGGCTCTAAATCTGGCCATGCAAAACCAGAGAGGTTAGACCTCTAATAGCAAGTACCGCAAGGAAGCACGATATGAGACATTAAACCAGTAAATAAGAGAATATAATAATAGATCTCTGCTTGCTACTGGGATTCACATAACATCACGACACTTCGAACCAACCTCCCAACCAAACAAGGACAGAAGTTGGCCCGTCATGTCCTGATGCTCTGATCATCTCAGTTAGGTAACAGAGTAGGTACAGTACACAAACAAATCAACTTAAACGGCCATCCAACTCCTACGGCTTACTACTGTGAGCTCCAAGTTATCCTGGAATTATGCAATAAAGATTTCTCAGTTCTTACTATGGACAAGCAAGGCTAGTCGATCCAATCAATCAATTGCGCCAATCATGAATTAGACGAGTCCCAGCAGGACGCCCGTCATCAATATACAATATACAATAAATAGTATTACCAGATACCGCTCCATGCCCGTGTGGCAGGTTTACAGTATCTGTGGGGACCAGCCGGCCTGTCGGGCACTACTAGTCCCAAGAGGGCTGCCATGTAAGAACTTGGGAATCCATTCTCTCCATGCAATCATTATTTTTATTTAACTTAATAGTCTCTACGTTGAGTGAAATCCCATGCCGTAGATCATGGTCATTCGGAATGAGTACTTTCGTACGGGATACGATATGCACAACTCTACAACGATGTCCGTGCGGTTAGGTTGTAGGTCTTACATAGCGTAATACAACAATCCAAACTAACCACGGAACAATCATGCCTTGACCATAAAGTACACATGCTTCTTTTATAGTAAAATAAATAAATTAATAAATTGAAGTCTGCATGTGTGCCTGTATGTCAATATTCGAAAATCGGCCAATCGATTATAGTAGTTCATACTTAATATGAACGTGTCTTGTTCCATTTAATTCAATAAGACGACTAGCCAGTCTCTTAGTTCCATCTAGGAACGCATGATCAATAATAAATCAAGATAACAATCAATGTTAATTAATGCCAACTTCGGAAAAAAAATAAATATTGGGAAATAAATAATATTTGGGAAGTAAAGAATCTCATGCGCTGTGGGAAATGATTGGGGAATAAATAAATCTCATGCACTGTGGAGAATGTTTGGGAAATAAAGAATCTCATGCGCTGTGGGAAAGGTTGGGAAATAAATAATCTCATGCGCCTGAGGAATAAGATTGGAGAATAAATAATCTCATGCGCCTGAGGAATGCGGCTGTGGGAAATAAATATCATGCGCTGTGGAATAAGATTGAGAAATAAATAATCCATGCGCCTGAGGAATGAGATTGGGAAATAAATAATCTCATGCGCCTGAGGAATAAGATTGGGGAATAAATAATCCATGCGCCTAAGGAATGAGATTGGGAAACAAATAATCTCATGCGCCTGAGGAATGAAGATTTGATGCGCTGTGGGAATAAAAATTTCCATGCGCTGAGGAATGAAGATTTGATGCGCTGTGGGAATAAAGATTTCCATGCGCTGAGGAATGAAGATTTGATGCGCTGTGGGAATAAAGATTTCCATGCGCTGAGGAATGAAGATTTGATGCGCTGTGACTGTCCTTCTTCTCCGAATTTTCTGAGAACAGAACCATGGGAACCATGGAAGCCATTGCTTCCAAGCTTCATAAATCCTTCATCCCAAGTCCAAATATGGACTTCCATAGGTCAAAATTGGGTAGAACGAAATTCTCTACAACATGGAATCATCAAAACTTGAAGATAACAAAGTTTACTAGATCAAAACCTAAGAAACCCGAAAATGTAACAAACTTAGATCTACAACAAATTAGCCATGGAAATTAAAAATGCTAAGTACTAAAGAGACTTAGAATCAAATAAGGAGGATGATGGAACAATAATAATGGGGATCCATCAAGAAGCAAGTTGGCACTTGCCTTCGGTTTGGTAGGTGGAGAGAGTAATGAAGAAGAAGAAGAAGAGGAGTAATGGTGAGAATGAGTAATGAGGAGAGAGAATGGTGAGGGTGGCTTTAAATATGGAAGGGGTGGTAGGTGGGAGTTGGGCCGGGTCCAATGGGTCCAATAAGGCTAACCCGAAAGTAAGACTAAAGCAGGAAATAAAATACAGGTAATAAAATTACAGGAAGAAATATAGAAATAAAATTGCAGGAAATAAATTAACATGAAAATTAAAGAGCAGCTAATAGAATTACAGAAAAATAAAGTGCGAAAAATAAAATACAGATAATTAATTAACATGAAGTTTATTAAGAATTTAAATACAGGATACTACATGATAAATACTAAATAAATACATTCAGGCAATATACGTATCAAAATACGCATTCTGGGAACGGGGAGTGACATCTCTACCCTCCTTAGAAAAATTCCGTCCTCGGAATTTCAAATCCAAGCAGGATAGAAACATCGGGGCTAAACTAATCTAAGTACAAGCAATTCAATGAAGCAATCCTTTTACAATGTCCATAGCAAGTAACATATATGTAAATCCATCAATCTACGATATCAAGCAATTCTACCCATAAGGTGATAAGCATGAGGAATCAGGACAATCAAGGTATACAGAAAAAAGATATACCTTGTGAGTCAAACAGGTGTGGATACCGTGATCGAATATCATCTTCACGTTCCCACGTTGACTCTCCCAAGGAGTGATGACCCCAAGCAACACGGACAAGACTAATTGTTCGGTTCTTGAGTATCTTCTCTCTTCGGTCCAAAATAGACACAGGCTGTTCCTCGTAAGACAGGTTGGTACCAACAACCAGCTCAGAATGATCAAGGATATGGCTTGGGTCCGATACATACCTTCGCAACTGAGATACATGAAACACGTCATGCACCTCTCGTAACGAAGGTGGAAGGGATAAACGATAAGCAACATCGCCTATCCTATCAAGAATAACAAATGGGCCCACGTACCGCGGACTCAACTTCCCGCGAACGCCAAATCTAATGACCCTACAGGTAGGTGAGATCCGCAAGAACACGTGGTCCCCAACAGAAAACTCTAGCGGCCTACGATGCTGGTCCGCCCAATGTCGATGCCGATCCTGCGTAACTCGAAGTCGCTCTCTAATTCCTTTAATCACTTTCACTGTCTGAACAATCATTTCTGGGCCTAACATCTTCCTCTCTCCGATATCATCCCATGCAAGCGGTGACCTACACTTCTTACCATATAGTGCTTCAAACGGCGCCATCTGGATACTGGTTTGATAACTGTTGTTGTATGAGAACTCGACCAAGTGTAGGTGGCTCTCCCAAGATCCTCCAAAATCTAGGGTGCAAGCTCGCAACATGTCTTCTAAAGTCTGAATTGTTCTTTCTGATTGCCCGTCCGTCTGTGGATGGTAAGCCGTGCTAAATCTTAACTTGGTACCCAGACTATGATGCAAGCTCTTCCAGAAATGTGATATAAAACGGGTATCTCTGTCGGACACAATACTGACAGGGACTCCATGCTGCCTGACTATCTGTTGCATATACAATTCTGCCAACTTTTTTGTAGATTGCCCTACTCTGAAAGGGAGAAAATGTGCTACCTTTGTAAGCCGATCCACTATCACCCAAATAGCATCTTTACCACTTGGTGATCTCGGTAAACCGGTCACAAAGTCCATTGTAATATGTTCCCATTTCCATTCTGGAATAGGAAACGGTTGCAATAATCCAGCTGGCCTCTGTTGTTCTGCCTTCACTTACTGACATACCAAGCAACGGAAAACAAATCTAGCTATCTCCCTCTTCATCCCGTTCCACCAGAAGTGCTGCTTGATATCTTGGTACATCTTGGTCCCTCCAGGATGTATAGAATACTGGGAACTGTGAGCTTCTGCCATAACCTCCTGTCTGATATCTCCACTAGGAACACATAGGCGTGACCCAAACCTAAGTGTACCATCTTCATGGATTTGCATCTCCTTTCTGAGTCCTGACTCACATTCTGTCCTAAGCTTCTGAATCCTTGGGTCCTGTGCCTGAGCTGTCTTGATCCTGTCTACCAAGTCGGATTGAACTTGTAGACTCGCCAGAACTCCTATATCACTAGGAAGTACAACCTCGATGCTCATTTCCTGAAGGTCTTCTAAGATATGCCTCTGTGTTGTCAACATAAATGCGCCGCCTCTCCTGCTGAGAGCGTCTGCTACCACATTAGCCTTGCCTGGATGATACTGAAGCTCCACGTCATAGTCCTTGATCAACTCCAACCATCTCCTCTGCCTCATGTTTAGTTCCTTCTGAGTAAAGATGTACTTCAGACTTTTATGGTCCGTGTACATATCCACTCGATCACCATATAAGTAATGCCTCCATAGCTTCAAAGCAAATACTACTGCCGCCAACTCCAAATCATGAGTTGGATAATTCTTCTTGTGGTCTCGAAGCTGCCTAGATGCATATGTTATCACCTTCCCATGCTGCATGAGGACACATCCAAGTCCTTTACCTGATGCATCACAATA
Source organism: Iris pallida (assembly GCA_029216955.1). Lineage (NCBI taxonomy): Eukaryota > Viridiplantae > Streptophyta > Magnoliopsida > Asparagales > Iridaceae > Iris > Iris pallida. Next base: position 6,605,591 of record JANAVB010031218.1, read on the forward strand.
AACGGTAAAACCTCCGGGTCCAACTGGCAATGTAAGAATAGGCGCTGATATCAACTTCTGCTTCAGATTCTCAAATGATGTCTGGCATTCTGCCGACCAGACGAATGGTACATCCTTCCGTGTCAAGCGGGTCATGGGTGCTGAAAGCCTTGCAAAGTCTGACACGAACCTTCTGTAATAACCCGCCAATCCCAAGAAACTCCGTACATCAGCTACGGTCTTGGGTACTGGCCAACTCTCTACTGCTTCTACCTTCTTGGGATCCACTGCTACTCCAGCTCCTGATATGATATGACCCAAAAATGAAATGTGATCCGACCAAAACTCACATTTGCTGAGCTTGGCATACAACTGGTTCTCTCTCAGAACCTGTAACACCTTCCGGAGGTGATCTTCATGCTCCTCTTCACTGGCAGAATATACAAGAATGTCGTCGAGAAACACAACGACAAATTGATCCAGGTACGGCATAAAGATGCGATTCATTAAATCCATGAATATTGCTGGAGCATTGGTCAAACCAAACGGCATTACTAAGAATTCATAATACCCATACTTCGACCTGAATGCTGTCTTGGGAATATCCTCCTTCCGAACCCTCACCTGATGATACCCTGAACGAAGATCTATCTTGGAGAAAACTCTAGCCTTGCTCAACTGATCAAATAAGTCGTCGATCCTGGGTAATGGGTACTTGTTCTTTACTGTTGCCGCGTTAAGCTTCCTGTAATCGATGCATAATCTGGATGACCCATCCTTCTTCCCCACAAGTACCACTGGTGCTGCCTATGGTGACACGCTAGCTTGGATGAACTTCTTCTCCTTCAGTTCCTCTATGTGCTGATATACCTTGGCTTGCTCTGAATCCGCCATTCTGTAAACTCGATCTGATATCGGTTTAGTTCCAGGTGCCAATTCTATGCTGAACTCAATATCTCTAACCGGTGGTAGACCTGGAAGTTCTTCGAGAAATACGTCTAGAAATTCTTCAACTACCTTCGGAATCTGAACTTCTTCCATTGCTGTTACTACTCCCTGCTCTTGCTGAGTTGCCTCTGACCTGACCAAGGTGAACCTCTCCATGCCTGGAATATCAAAAGATATACTTCCACTACGACAATCTATTGTCGCATGACTGTCTTTCAGCCAGTCCATACCTAAGATAACGTCGAAATTTCCAACAGGAAATTCTATCAACCGGGCGGGTAAGGAATGCCCGCAAACTACAACGCTACATGCTAGAATAACTCTACTAACTCCTACGAGCCCATTACCAGTGAGTATATTCAACCTCCCTGGCAATGCCTCGAACTCCATTCCTAGCCGTGTTGTAAATTGTGCAGATATAAATGAGTGCGATGCTCCCGAATCAAACAATGCTACTGCGGGATAAGAGGCGACGAGAATGTTACCTGCCACAACATCTTCCGATGCCAATGCCTCTTCCAAGGACAGAGTGAATGCCTGCCCTCGACCTCCTTGCTGGTTCCCATGCTGCGGCCTAGCCTGGTGCTGCTGCTGGCCCCTTCCTTGATGGTGCTGGGGTGGTCTATGCTGGTGTTGCTGCATCGGCGGCCCCAGTTGCCGAAACATCTGAGCCTGTGATACTAACGGACGCTGCGCCAACGACCTCACTGCCAATGCTGGTCCTCGATACTGCCCTGCCCCTGGTGCTGGCAGAGCAGGAAACTGCTGCCCTGGTCCTCCTGACCTCGAATTCATGGGACATGTGGTAACCCGATGATCTGGGTTTCCACATATCAGATACAGTCTGTTCAATGTCCGACACACATCTCTAGTGTGCCCTACCTTCCCGCAATAAGTGCAGCCCGCTGGGGGTTGCTGGTTCTTTCTCTATTGCTGTTGCTGATGCCTGGGTGGTGGTGCTGGCCCTCGCATCGCCACATCGTGGATACGAATGCCAGGGGATGGTGCTGTTGTTCGGGGCGCTGCTCCCCCTCCTCCTTCAATCTGACTGTGGGATCTCTTCTGACCCCCAGTCCTTGCCGTAAGCCTCTGAATGGTGATCTCATGCCTTCGAGTCGCCGTCAATACTTCATCAAAAGTTTGGTAATTGTGCCCCTCTATCAATTGCAAGAGCTCAAGATGAAATCCTTGCTGGAACCTCATCGCCCTCTGGCGTTCCGTTGCTACCATCTCTGGGGCAAACCTACTCAATCTGCAGAACTCCGCTGCATAAGCATCTACAGTCTTGCCAGCCTGTCTGAGGTTGATAAACTTCTGTTGCAGCTCAAACTGCGCCACAACTCCATAATACTTCGTCTTGAATCTTGCTGTGAAATTATCCCAAGCAACAGGACGTCTGATGCCTACCTCCTCTGATTCCCACCAATCACGTGCGAGATCCTGAAGTAACAACTTCACTAGATCCACACGTTCTTCTGCCGGCACCTTAGCTGCTGTCAGAATAGCTTCGATATCCTTAAACCATGCATCTGCTGAGATGGCATCCTCCGTGCCTTCGAAACGGCGGGGGTTGTACTTGCAAAATCGGGCTGACGCTCCTGAATCTGGCCTCGCCCCTCTTTTCAATGCCGTCTGTAATCCCTGGTTGAGTAGTACATTCTGCTCCTGCAACTGAGCGTGCATGCGCTGCTGGGCTAACATCTGGTGTTGCTGAGTGGCCATCATCCCTCCCATGATCTCTAGAAGGGCTGGTGTGTCCACTTGGGTAGGTGGAACTGTTGGTGGGGGTGGAACATCTGGATACTGCGATCCAGCTGCTGCTTCCACTATCACTTCTTCCTGGGCAGCCTCCTGAGGCGAGACTGGCCCTTGTTGCTGACCAACAGGGTCAGGTTGTCCATGTTGCTCCTGCTGTTGTCCAGCTCTGACCGATGCGGACGAAGTGCCCCTAAGAAAAGGGACAAGAGAACAATCAAACAACCGGACATGAAGGATCAATGAAGTCAAAGGATACCGGAATGTCAAGCAAGGGTTGAGAATAATGAATCATGAGATCAAGGGGGAACACGTGTGATTGAGACATCCTATAAATCAAAACACCCCACAAGTCTGAAATCAGACCTGTATAGGCCACCACTAAAACCTTGTCACGCCCCACTACCAGAATACTGGAGAGCGGGGGAATGACTCAGCCAGCTACGTATTACGGGTAGATGAATACCGTATAATACGATCAATGCTGTCTAAAAGACAAGGGGGTGCATACTACATGAAAGTCTCGCTATGGTCACTTCACATCTATTGTCTCAATCATTCAAACAAGAAGCAATAACAGAGAACATTTAAGAATAAGCAATAAGGCGTCCCAAACGCTTAGTCAAGATGTTCTTGAGATCTGGCTTTACAAAACATAGCCAGATGATATAGCAACATATACACAATTATTATCAGCTGCAGTCTGACTTAATTACAATTATGTAAAAGTAAGTACAAGACAATCCGACTAACATGTCGGTGCCAAATGGCAAAATGTAAAGTAATTAACAAAACGAGCGGGGAAGTAAGGAACCCACTCGAGTCCTCCTGCGATCATTCCTCTAGTATTGACCATCTTGGAGGTAGAGGTAAGCTGAGTCCTCGGGAACCGGCTCTAAATCTGGCTATGCAAAACCAGAGAGGTTAGACCTCTAATAGCAAGTACCGCAAGGAAGCACGATATGAAACATTAAACCAGTAAATAAGAGAATATAATAATAGATCTCTGCTTGCTACTGGGATTCACATAACATCACGACACTTCGAACCAACCTCCCAACCAAACAAGGACAGAAGTTGGCCCGTCATGTCCTGATGCTCTGATCATCTCAGTTAGGTAACAGAGTAGGTACAGTACACAAACAAATCAACTTAAACGGCCATCCAACTCCTACGGCTTACTACTGTGAGCTCCAAGTTATCCTGGAATTATGCAATAAAGATTTCTCAGTTCTTACTATGGACAAGCAAGGCTAGTCGATCCAATCAATCAATTGCGCCAATCATGAATTAGACGAGTCCCAGCAGGACGCCCGTCATCAATATACAATAAATAGTATTACCAGATGTCACACTCAAAATATTATTATTATTATTATTATTTATTATTGTCTTGTGTTAACTTATCTTGTGGTTAGGATTTTTGTCATTTTGTGACCCTAACCCTAGCCCTAGGGGGGGTGCCAAGTGCCCCCTACAAAGTATGGGTGAGGGAGGGGGACACCTCACCACAACCCCAACCCCTATATAAACACACACACACCACACATCAAAACCAAAGAAGGAAAGAAAGGAAAAAAAAAGAGAAGAATAAAACAAACTCACACACCCACCACACACCACCCGACCCCCCAAGCCCTTTGCTGCTGCTGCCGCTCCCTTTGCAGCTGCTGCCGCTGCTGCTCAGCCGCCCGCCGCCGCCAGCGCCGCCGCCCGCCGCCCGCCGCCCCTGCTGCCGCCGGCCAGCCTCCGGTCACCATCCCAGCACCACCTCCTCCACTTCCACTTCCTCTTCCCCCAACTCCATCTTCAACCTCTTCATCATCATCATCTTCCATCCAAGGAGAAGACTAAGCCTAGGTATACCAATTTCTCCCTCTTTCCCCAAATTTATATGTGTGCTTTTTATTCTAAAACCCTAGGTTAGGAAACTTCTAACAAATTCCTTGTTATTGGATTATAATTAGGGTCTTGTGAAGAAATTTAGGTCACCCCTAACTCAAAGGCAAGTCCTCCTTCACTCTCTCTCTCCTAGATATTGTTCGATCATAATTTCCATATTTTCATGAGTAATCGATGAGTATTTAAATTCTGGAATTTAATGTAAGTCATGGTAAATTCCAATATATATATTCTTTTGAAATCAGAAATTGAAGTTGATAGACATAGGTGTAATTACGTATATATAAAAAAACGAATGAGTACTTTGAGAATGAATGTATTGGACATGACACCAAAGAATTTTTCTCTTAGACACATGACATGTTTATACACACTTTGACACTGTTGATAGATGTAATTTTGATTCATATATATATACACATAGGTCCCATGTCATCTTACTTGAACACCTATACACGAGAGTAGTTTTTCTTTATTATTAACATGATTGTATAATTCTGTCCACATTTTTAAACCTATCGAATAACACATGTTGGTTCAATGGATAGCTAAATTAATCATTTTTGCAAGCCCCTACATAACTACGGCAACTTATTTCTACGAATTTCCAACTCTCTTGCACACCAATGTAATATTACAAGGGTCTAACGTGGTTTCCTCAAGAATTGACACATAAATTTGATGTCCACACACTACTAATAGGTTCTTTGATACTTGGGATAGTGAACGGCAAGCCGCTCAAATCAAGGAAATTACTTGCCTAATTTAAATGCATGATTACTTGCTTGCTTGATTGCAACGGTAAGAAAGAATATTATTAAGCATTTTTGATATTTGCGTGGGTTTCCGGTGTTGAGGTTTGCTCCACCGAAGGGGTCGGCGAACCCGATATATATATTTGCGTGGTTCCGGTGTTGAGAGTTGCTCCACCGAAGGGGTCGGCGAGCCCATACATTTCTTTTATATCATGTTTTGTAAATTGTCGGAGCTCCTAAATACAAAGGAGACTCTGCCGAAATTTTTGAAAAATTTAGGAGATAGACAAATTTCTGATTTTCGGAAATTTTAGAATCATTGGGTGGGGAGGACAACTGAATATCCCTAGATATCCCGTAACATAATAACCATAAAAAGCTGATCAGCAATTCCTGAATATCCTGATGAGTACTTCTATATAAGTACTAGCCCAAGAGAGGCTCCTGTCTTGCTACTTCTATTCCGACAGTAACATCGAATAGATTGGTTTTAGCCCAAGGGAGGCTCCGAAATTACAACCTGATCCCAGGTTAACGGGATTGTTCACGGGAATTATTTAGGGAATTAATTCAGAGTATTGTTCTCAAAATTGCATTGCATTTAGTCTACTAAATTTTATCTTACTCCAGCAAATAACTCCACCTATCAAAGGTGGGTAGTTTCTTGGTTGCTCAAGGGAAGCAAAATCCTACTGAGAGCTCAAGGGAAGCTCAGGAAATCTTACAATCCATGGAGTAGGATGTCATTTACATTTTCTTGATTTTGTGAAGTAAACCCATATAATAGTGCTAGTTGGCATATTTCTTTCCTTTAAGAAAAACTGCATCTTTCTTTTGTATACTTTACCGTCCTTGACCGAGGACTTGCTTGTCGTTTTCTAAAATGACCTAGTATTGTTCACTAGGTGAAGAAGAGGACGTCTCCGCCGAAGTAACGCTGCAGTACAACGAGGAATAATCGTCTGATAACTTGCTAGTTATTTCTTTTGTAATAAGCTTGTAAAGTATTGTTGATGAAGTATGTATAATAAGATGTAATCTCTGGCATTTTCCATTTTTGCTGATGTTTACGGGCGACAATCGCGGATTTTCGGCGCGTAGCCTGGGGATGTGTATGACGTCACCATTCCATTTGGGAAGTGGGACGTGACACGTCTTTTAGTGGTGGCCCACACAGGTCCGCAAAAATGGAAAATCCAGAACGGACCTTAGGTCTAGACGTAGGTTTTAAACTCAGATAGAAAACTTTGATTTCCAACCATATCTTAGAAATCCTTAAGTAAGGTAGATAAATAGTTGGTAGTATTTTCCTTACAAATTCCTCTTTCCTGTCTAGATCTTAAATCCTACTAAGGAGTTACTAACCTAAGGAAAAAAATTACTTTTTATTTTCTTTTCAATCTAGGTCATGCCTCGGTTTGCACCCTTCGCAAGACTAGAAAATGATAGTCACAGCCTAGACGAGTATTATGCATTTGTAAAGAAGATGTGGCACGTAGCGCGTAAAGGAATGATCGAAGCCTATGGAGTACACTACGAATTAAAATATCCAATAGTGTCAGACATAGATGATGAAAGGAAGGAGTATTACAACTCGGTACATTATTATGTCCTGATAAAGGCAGAACCCACCAAAGGCCCAGAGACTGATCGCAATGGTACCTTGGAAGAATGGCTGCAAACTCATCCAGACGCAATAGTGCACAACATCAGGAAAATGTGGATTTAGATCCTCAAGCATGTATGTATGTGGAATGTATGAAGTAAGAATGTAATATATGGATACATGTAGTAAGAATGTAAGTAAGTAGGGAAATATGGACTTAGATCCCTAGTATCTATAGATGATAAGTATGTGTATGTAGCTAGGATGGATGAAATGTAAGATATATCTGTATGTAGGTAGAATGTGACCAAGTATGTATGTAAGCCAAGGGCATATTGTTCTATAAATAAATAAAATATGCTTTTTCAATCTCCTTATGTTCCTTATAAGAAATTCTTACATAGGATATCATGGATGTAGGTATGGGCCTGTTTATACCCAGTTTGGAATGGGATGGAAGCGAGTACACCTTGTACCTATACCAACGCTATGCCAGGATACTATGGAACGCACCCGACTGGTATGACATTCATGCCTACCAAATATTCTATGGAGTCAGGCGTCCTATGGTACGAGACGTTGAGGATGGTGCTGAAGTGTACTTTGAGTACACCACCTACTGTCTTTATGTCCGAGACCCGAACCGCATCTATGTCGGATTGCACGGCTACGAAGGCACCATAGATGACTTTGAGAGGTTATATACAGAAGTAGAAATCCTTGCTGAAGGGAGGGAGCTTATTGAAGCCGTAGCATAAGATGTCTTAACCCTGTACATAGTGAAGAAGAAGTCCTTTTCCTTGTATTTTGGCATCTGCAAATATGTACCTGTATGAAGTAGAATAGTTTACCATGTCACGTTTTGGGATGATAGGTGACATGAGTAACTAAGTAGCAAGAATGTATGTAAATGAAAAATGAGAGTAAGGAGCACCATTTTGTAATTACTCTCATCTTAATGAATATATATATATATATATATATATATACGAAGTTTTATGATACACTCTTGTTGAAAATTACGAGTTAAATACTTCCCTAAGAATTACGTTTTCTCAGGATATAGACAACCACGGTCAGTCAAGTACTCCGCCCCCTCAAGAACCAACTGTGGCCGATATGTTTCGATTATTCCAGCAATTACTGGAATCCCATAATCAGCAGGCCAATGCAGCCCATGTTGCTAATGCAACCATATTGGAACAAATGCAGAACTCCAATAAAACAGAAGAGGGAACCCTAAAAGATTTTCGAGATCTTAAGCCACCTAAGTTCAAGGGAACTGAAAATGCAATAGAAGCGGGTCAATGGTTGAAAACCATTGAAGGCTTAATGAAGGCCGCAAAGCTCAAAACCGAAGATATGGTGCCAGCAATCCGCATCCAGCTAGAAGATATCGCTGGATACTGGTGGAGTGCTGAGTATCCAGAAGATTCCGATGGAGTTATGACATGGGCAGAATTCAAGAAGAAGTTTGAAGAAAGATTCTATCCTAAATCAGCACGAATAGAGTTAGAGCGGCAATTCAACTATCTTAAATAAGGAAGACGCACCGTCGATGAATATGCTGTAGAGTTTTCCAGACTCAGTCGATTTGCTCCTAACATGATAGCCGACGAAGAAACAAAAATTTCTAGGCTCCTGGAAGGGCTCGGGACACAATTGAAGAGCAGGGTCGCGTTCTACCGATGCCAGACCTTTTCTGAGGTAACAGAAGCTGCTCGAGACCAGGAGAGAATCCTGAAAGAGGAGCAACCTTTCCGGTCATCACAACCCAAGAGAACTTTTGAGGAAGGACCATCCTCTAACAAGAATCACTGGCAAGGACCACCTAAGCGTCCTCAGAATGGCAACTCGGACAAATTCCTTATCTGTGATTTCTGCCAGAAGCCAGGACATAAAAAGAATGTATGTAGGAGAAGATTGGGGCTTTGTTTGAGATGTGGAGCAAATCATCCAATCAGTCAATGTCCTCAGCCGCCTGCGAATGGAGCAAGGACACAAGGCTTCACTCAAGGATACCGACCTCCAGTTCAAGGAAACCAACCTCGACCAATGATATAGGCACCAACAGCGCAAGCAGGAATGGCTTATGGAAATCAGCAAAGGCCGCACTATGCCCCTCAGGCTTATCAGTTTCAACAAGCACAACGGGCAGCTCAAGCTCAAAATAGTAACAAGAAAAGGAATAGGCAAGGGCAAGCATTCATAATGGGAACTGAAGATGCGAATATCCCTGGAGAAGTAGTTTCAGGTACTATTTTAGTTTCTTCATACCCAGCTTCAGTATTATTTGATTTCGGGGCTACCCATTCATTTATAGCATCTTCTTTTATATCACAACGTGAAATAGAATCACAACCTCTGCCTAAATCACTGAAAGTACTCACCGGTAATGGAGTAGTAGAAGTCAGTCGAGTATGTCGTAGATGTCCCATTAAATTGGGTGGAGGAGCTTTTCGTACCCGATTGCTTGTCTTTCCAACAAGCAATTATGATGTAATATTGGGTATGGATTGGCTAACTGCAACATTAGCCAATATAGACTGCGGCCAGGGGAAAATTTCATTCCAACTCCCTGACGGCGAGTCTTATGAATTTGCAAGAGACCAAAATGAGTTCAATGCGGAGGAGCTAGAGAAATTTGAATTACCAGTACTACTGCAAGGAGTAGCAGAGCATTCATTTCCAAGGGTAGTGGAAGAATTCAAGGATGTGTTCCCAGAAGAATTACCAGGGCTACCCCCAGACAGAGCCGTAGAATTTTCTATAGATTTAATACCGGGAGCTGCACCCATAGCCAAGAAGATATACCCAATGAACAAAGAGGAGCTAGTTGAGTTAAATAAACAGATAAAGGAGTTATTGTCAAAAGGGTTTATTCAGCCTAGCGCTTCACCATGGGGTGCACCAGTATTATTTGTGAAAAAGAAAGATAGTACCCTACGCCTGGTGATTGACTATAGGGCTTTGAATGAGGTTACCATCAAGAATAAATATCCCTTACCTAGGATCGATCAACTGTTTGATCAGTTAGGAGAGGCAAGGGTATTTTCAAAAATTGATTTGAGATCCGGATATCATCAGGTAAAGGTGAAAAAGGAAGACATCCCAAAGACTGCATTTAGAACTCGGTATGGGCATTACGAATTCTTAGTTATGCCATTCGGGTTGACAAATGCACCTGCTATATTTATGGACCTGATGAATCGAATATTTTATCAATATCTGGATAAATTTGTGATTGTATTTATTGATGACATCCTTGTATACTCCAAAAGTGAAGAGGAGCATGAAAAACATTTGAGGATAGTATTGCAAACTCTGCGGGAAGAACAATTGTATGCTAAGCTTAGTAAATGTGAGTTTTGGTTGGACCAAATACCATTTCTAGGGCATATTGTCAGTGGAGAAGGCATCTCGGTAGATCCAAAGAAAGTAGAAGCAGTTAAGTCTTGGCCAACACCTAAGTCAGTAGCAGAAATCAGAAGCTTCTTAGGATTGGCTGGCTATTATCGGAGATTTGTAGAGAACTTTTCAAGAATTGCAGAACCTTTAACCCGTCTTACCCGGAAGGAAGAGAAATTTAATTGGACGGAGAAATGTCAAGCAGCATTTGACGAGCTGAAGAAAAGATTAATTACAGCTCCAATACTAGCATTATCCTCTGGTTCAGGTGGATATGAGATATATAGTGATGCATCAGGTAAAGGTTTAGGATGTGTACTGATGCAGCACGGGAGAGTCATAGCCTATACATCCCGACAATTAAAGACACATGAAAGGAATTATCCAACTCATGATCTCGAACTTGCAGCGGTAGTATTCGTACTCAAGTTGTGGAGACACTATTTATATGGAGAAAGAATCAAAATATACACAGACCACAAGAGCTTAAAATATGTCTTCACACAAAAGGAGATTAATATGAGACAGAGAAGATGGTTGGAGTTACTGAAGGATTTTGACATGGAGTTGACCTATCATCCGGGCAAAGCTAATAAGGTGGCTGATGCCTTAAGTAGAAGACCCGAAGCTTTCTTTATGAATACACCCAAAGAAATCCTTGAGGATTTGAGGAAAATGGGAATTGAAGTGATACGCCCGCTAACCGAAGGAATGTGGCAAAATTTACAAGTACAGTCCTCCTTAATAGATAGAATTAAGGAAGCTCAACAGAATGATTCAAAACTTCAGAAAATTTGGAAACAAACAGAAGAGGGACTCCAGACCGGGATAAGGAAGCATCCGGACGGATCATTAAGATTCGGAGATCGATTATGTGTGCCCAGTGGAGATTTAAGAACAGAGCTTATGTCAGAAGCCCACAACTCACAATATTCCATTCATCCGGGCAGCACTAAAATGTACAAAGATTTGAGACAAACATTTTGGTGGCACGGGATGAAGAGAGAAGTCGCCGGATTCGTATCAAAATGTCTTGTCTGTCAGCAAGTAAAAGCGGAGCATCAAAGGACAGCAGGGCTTCTCCAGCCGCTACCCATACCCGAATGGAAATGGGAACACCTCACCATGAATTTCGTGACAGGATTGCCTAGGACCCAAAGGGGTAATAATGCTATTTGGGTCATCGTAGACAGACTTACCAAGTCCGCTCGTTTTCTGCCCTTTCGAGTTGGACAGTCAACGGAGGTCCTGGCAGAAATGTACATGAAATAGATTGTTAGTCAGTATGGAGTGCCAGTGAGTATAGTGTCGGATAGAGATACCAGATTCACTTCACATTTCTGGAAAAGCTTGCAAGAAAGTCTTGGCACTAAATTGAAATTTAGCTCCGCCTACCATCCCCAAACAGACGGCCAGTCTGAAAGAACCATTCAGACCTTAGAAGACATGCTGAGAGCGTGTACTTTAGATTTTGGAGGAGCATGGGATGATCATCTACATTTGGTAGAATTTTCATATAACAACAGTTATCATGATAGCATCAAAATGGCTCCTTTTGAAGCACTATATGGTAGGAAGTGCAGATCGCCGGTATGCTGGACCGACGTAGGAGAAAAATAATTGTTGGGGCCAGAATTAGTAACACAAACTGTGGATATCGTCAAAGCAATAAGAAGTCACCTGCAAGCAGCTCAGGACAGGCAGAAGATGTGGGCGGATAAGCACCGAAGAATATTGGAGTTTCAACCCGGAGAACATGTATTTCTGAAAATTTCACCAACTAAGGGAACCATCAGATTCGGGACCAGAGGAAAGCTAAGTCCCAGATATATTGGACCATTCGACATCCTGGAGAAAGTTGGGAATGTGTCATATCGACTCGCCTTGCCGCCAGCACTAGAAGGAGTTCACAATGTATTCCATGTTTCCCAGCTACGAAGATATGTGCCGGACACGAGCCATATACTCGATCATTCAGAAATCACCATCGGGCCTACACTCCGGATAGAACAAAGACCCGTTGGGATCTTGGATCGAAGAGATAAGATACTCCGCAATCGGGTCATTCCGTTAGTACGAGTTGCGTGGAGCAGGGATTCTCCTGGAGATTCAACTTGGGAGAAGGAAGAAGACATGCGGAAGCAATACCCGTATTTATTCCCTAAGACAGGTCAGTAACCATATTGCTAGTCTAATTATTTCAAATTCCGAGGACGGAATTTTTCTAAGGAGGGTAGACTTGTCACACTCAAAATATTATTATTATTATTATTATTTATTATTGTCTTGTGTTAACTTATCTTGTGGTTAGGATTTTTGTCATTTTGTGACCCTAACCCTAGCCCTAGCCTTAACCCTAACCCTAGTCCTAGCCTTAACCCTAACCCTAACCCTAGCCCTAGCCTTAACCCTAACCCTAGCCCTAGCCTTAACCCTAACCCTAACCCTAGCCCTAGGGGGGGTGCCAAGTGCCCCCTACAAAGTATGGGTGAGGGAGGGGGACACCTCACCACAACCCCAACCCCTATATAAACACACACACACCACACATCAAAACCAAAGAAGGAAAGAAAGGAAAAAAAAAAGAGAAGAATAAAACAAACTCACACACCCACCACACACCACCCGACCCCCCAAGCCCTTTGCTGCTGCTGCCGCTGCTGCTCAGCCGCCAGCGCCGCCGCCCGCCGCCCCTGCTGCCGCCGGCCAGCCTCCGGTCACCACCCCAGCACCACCTCCTCCACTTCCACTTCCTCTTCCCCCAACTCCATCTTCAACCTCTTCATCATCATCATCTTCCATCCAAGGAGAAGACTAAGCCTAGGTATACCAATTTCTCCCTCTTTCCCCAAATTTATATGTGTGCTTTTTATTCTAAAACCCTAGGTTAGGAAACTTCTAACAAATTCCTTGTTATTAGGTTGTAATTAGGGTCTTGTGAAGAAATTTAGGTCACCCCTAACTCAAAGGCAAGTCCTCCTTCACTCTCTCTCTCCTAGATATTGTTCGATCATAATTTCCATATTTTCATGAGTAATCGATGAGTATTTAAATTCTGGAATTTAATGTAAGTCATGGTAAATTCCAATATAGATATTCTTTTGAAATCAGAAATTGAAGTTGATAGACATAGGTGTAATTACGTATATATAAAAAAAACGAATGAGTACTTTGAGAATGAATGTATTGGACATGACACCAAAGAATTTTTCTCTTGGACACATGACATGTTTATACACACTTTGACACTGTTGATAGATGTAATTTTGATTCATATATATATACACATAGGTCCCATGTCATCTTACTTGAACACCTATACACGAGAGTAGTTTTTCTTTATTATTAACATGATTGTATAATTCTGTCCACATTTTTAAACCTATCGAATAACACATGTTGGTTCAATGGATAGCTAAATTAATCATTTTTGCAAGCCCCTACATAACTACGACAACTTATTTCTACGAATTTCCAACTCTCTTGCACACCAATGTAATATTACAAGGGTCTAACGTGGTTTCCTCAAGAATTGACACATAAATTTGATGTCCACACACTACTAATAGGTTCTTTGATACTTGGGATAGTGAACGGCAAGCCGCTCAAATCAAGGAAATTACTTGCCTAATTTAAATGCATGATTACTTGCTTGCTTGATTGCAACGGTAAGAAAGAATATTATTAAGCATTTTTGATATTTGCGTGGGTTTCCGGTGTTGAGGTTTGCTCCACCGAAGGGGTCGGCGAACCCGATATATATATTTGCGTGGTTCCGGTGTTGAGAGTTGCTCCACCGAAGGGGTCGGCGAGCCCATACATTTCTTTTATATCATGTTTTGTAAATTGTCGGAGCTCCTAAATACAAAGGAGACTCTGCCGAAATTTTTGAAAAATTTAGGAGATAGACAAATTTCTGATTTTCGAAAATTTTAGAATCATTGGGTGGGGAGGACAACTGAATATCCCTAGATATCCCGTAACATAATAACCATAAAAAGCTGATCAGCAATTCCTGAATATCCTGATGAGTACTTCTATATAAGTACTAGCCCAAGAGAGGCTCATGTCCTGCTACTTCTATTCCGACAGTAACATCGAATAGATTGGTTTTAGCCCAAGGGAGGCTCCGAAATTACAACCTGATCCCAGGTTAACGGGATTGTTCACGGGAATTATTTAGGGAATTAATTCAGAGTACTGTTCTCAAAATTGCATTGCATTTAGTCTACTAAATTTCATCTTACTCCAGCAAATAACTCCACCTATCAAAGGTGGGTAGTTTCTTGGTTGCTCAAGGGAAGCAAAATCCTACTGAGAGCTCAAGGGAAGCTCAGAAAATCTTACAATCCATGGAGTAGGATGTCATTTACATTTCCTTGATTTTGTGAAGTAAACCCATATAATAGTGCTAGTTGGCATATTTCTTTCCTTTAAGAAAAATTGCATCTTTCTTTTGTATACTTTACCGTCCTTGACCGAGGACTTGCTTGTCGTTTTCTAAAATGACCTAGTATTGTTCACTAGGTGAAGAAGAGGACGTCTCCGCCGAAGTAACGCCGCAGTACAACGAGGAATAATCGTCTGATAACTTGCTAGTTATTTCTTTTGTAATAAGCTTGTAAAGTATTGTTGATGAAGTATGTATAATAAGATGTAATCTCTGGCATTTTCTATTTTTGCTGATGTTTACGGGCGACAATCGCGGATTTTCGGCGCGTAGCCTGGGGATGTGTATGACGTCACCATTCCATTTGGGAAGTGGGACGTGACACCAGATACCGCTCCATGCCCGTGTGGCAGGTTTGCAGTATCTGCGGGGACCAGCCGGCCTGTCGGGCACTACTAGTCCCAAGAGGGCTACCATGTAAGAACTCGGAAATCCATTCTCTCCATGCAATCATTATTTTTATTTAACTTAATAGTCTCTACGTTGAGTGAAATCCCATGCCGTGGATCATGGTCATTCGGAATGAGTACTTTCGTACGGGGTACGATATGCACAACTCTACAACGATGCCCGTGCGGTTAGGTTGTAGGTCTTACATAGCGTAATGCAACAATCCAAACTAACCACGGAACAATCATGCCTTGACCATAAAGTACACATGCTTCTTTTATAGTAAAATAAATAAATTAATAAATTGAAGTCTGCATGTGTGCCTGTATGTCAATATTCAGAAATCGGCCAATCGATTATAGTAGTTCATACTTAATATGAACGTGTCTTATTCCATTTAATTCAATAAGACGACTAGCCAGTCTCTTAGTTCCATCTAGGAACGCATGATCAATAATAAATCAAGATAACAATCAATGATAATTAATGCTAAATTCGGAAAAAAAATAAATATTGGGAAATAAATAATGTTTGGGAAGTAAAGAATCTCATGCGCTGTGGGAAATGATTGGGGAATAAATAAATCTCATGCACTGTGGAGAATGTTTGGGAAATAAAGAGTCTCATGCGCTGTGGGAAAGGTTGGGAAATAAATAATCTCATGCGCCTGAGGAATAAGATTGGAGAATAAATAATCTCATGCGCCTGAGGAATGCGGCTGTGGGAAATAAATATCATGCGCTGTGGAATAAGATTGAGAAATAAATAATCCATGCGCCTGAGGAATGAGATTGGGAAATAAATAATCTCATGCGCCTGAGGAATAAGATTGGGGAATAAATAATCCATGCGCCTAAGGAATGAGATTGGGAAACAAATAATCTCATGCGCCTGAGGAATGAAGATTTGATGCGCTGTGGGAATAAAGATTTCCATGCGCTGAGGAATGAAGATTTGATGCACTGTGGGAATAAAGATTTTCATGCGCTGAGGAATGAAGATTTGATGCGCTGTGGGAATAAAGATTTCCATGCGCTGAGGAATAAAGATTTGATGCGCTGTGGGAATAAAGATTTCCATGCGCTGAGGAATGAAGATTTGATGCGCTGTGACTGTCCTTCTTCTCCGAATTTTCTGAGAACAGAACCATGGGAACCATGGAAGCCATTGCTTCCAAGCTTCATAAATCCTTCATCCCAAGTCCAAATATGGACTTCCATAGGTCAAAATTGGGCAGAACGAAATTCTCTACAACATGGAACCATCAAAACTTGAAGATAACAAAGTTTACTAGATCAAAACCTAAGAAACCCGAAAATGTAACAAACTTAGATCTACAACAAATTAGCCATAGAAATTGAAAATGCTAAGTACTAAAGAGACTTAGAATCAAATAAGGAGGATGATGGAACAATAATAATGGGGATCCATCAAGAAGCAAGTTGGCACTTGCCTTCGGTTTGGTAGGTGGAGAGAGTAATGAAGAAGAAGAAGAGGAGTAATGGTGAGAATGAGAAATGAGGAGAGAGAATGGTGAGGGTGGCTTTAAATATGGAAGGGGTGGTAGGTGGGAGTTGGGCCGGGTCCAATGGGTCCAATAAGGCTAACCCGAAAGTAAGACTAAAGCAGGAAATAAAATGCAGGTAATAAAATTACAGGAAGAAATATAGAAATAAAATTGCAGGAAATAAATTAACATGAAAATTAAAGAGCAGCTAATAGAATTGCAGAAAAATAAAGTGCGGAAAATAAAATGCAGATAATTAATTAACATGAAGTTTATTAAGAATTTAAATACAGGATACTACATGATAAATGCTAAATAAATACATTCAGGCAATATACGTATTAAAATACGCATTCTGGGAACGGGGAGTGACATAACCCTTCGTCTGAACAGAACTTGGAATTCTCACCATTTATCGGTAAAATAAATACAAGCATCATGGTCATTCAATAATCTGGAACAGGATCAGGGCAAGACTAGACTGGTTAGACTCCGTCCAATCACTTCACGGCCAAGCAAGAATTACGGCTTGATACTTTAACTAACTAGGGTTGTCACAAGCCTAATTACTAACAAGATGCAGTAAGATTATTCCACAGCCACAAGCCCTGCAGACCATCCAGGTTACCCGGGTTAAAAGATTAGAGTTGAATTCAGGTGGGTACATCGTCCAGGAAACGAATGTACCCTTAGGTAGCTTGAAGGGTGCAACACATGACAGTGTACTGGAAATGTGCCCTACTCGACGGCAGGCTACAGATCCCAAGGCGTGCCCAGGTAACGGGATTGCCTGTAGCTGGGAAATCTCGTCATGACTAATGTATTAATCTAGTTATTAGCCTTAGTCCATTTTAGTAGGTACTCCTGACCGTGGTACTCAGGAGTCCCTGTCCTAGACATGATGCAAGACAGGACTGGTTTATTTATACAAACACAATCGCCCACGGTGTCCAGATTAATTATACAGGTCATGTCATGTCAGGTAGCCGTCGCAACAGCTATTCGAGATAATCATGTCAGGTTATCATGCCAAGTGTACTTGTCAGGAGTGCGCCACGACGGGCCACTATCAGGTCATGTCAGGTTATTATGTCAGGAGTGCACCACTACGGGTCACTATCACGTCATGCTCAATTATCAATTCCAAACATATCAAGTAAATTCGTGATTATCAAGTTCAGGACAAAAGGCGTAAGGATATAAAATGGACGTTAAATATCTAATAAAATATCAATATACAGGGCTATAGAAGATCCAGGGTAAGTAGGGTCAGGTCCAGTTGCGCCTAAACATCAGGTTGCGCCTGAGTCAGACTGCGCTCAAGTCAGGCTGCGCTCAAGTCAGGCTACGCTCAAGTCAGGCTACGCAAGACATACGTCTCCAAAAGGCAGCGTATGGACTCCATACGACTCCTCTTCAAGGCAGCGTATGTACTCCATACGACTCCTCATCAAGGCAGCGTATGTACTCCATACGACTCCTCATCAAGGCAGCGTATGCAAGACATACGTCTCCAAAAGGCAGCGTATGTACTCCATACGACTCCTCATCAAGGCAGCGTATAAGGTCCATACGACTCCTTGTCAAGGCAGCGTATGAGGTCCATACGACTCCTCATCAAGGCAGCGTATGCAAGACATACGCTTCCAAAAGGCAGCATATGCGTCAGACTGCACTGCGCTAAAGAGCGCGCGCAACTTAGTGGCACAAGCTAAAAAGCTCGCGCACTGCTCACTGTCTTCTCCAAATCAGCAAGAACTCCATGGTTTGAACCCAAAGCTTCAAAAGTCCATAACTTGGTCAAAATAAGTCCAAATCCAGCTTTTCAAAGGTCAAAATTGGGTAAAATAAAATTTTCTACAACATGGAACCATCAAAACTTGAAAACAAAAAAGTTTGATAGATCAAAACTACCAAAATCCGAAAATAACTAATTTCTAGATCTACAAAAATTAAAGCCTCAAAATAGAAAATGACAAGTTCTAATGTGTCTTAGAAACATGAGGAGAAGCTAATGGAACAATAAAAATGGGCTCTCTTTTGGAAGCAAGTTGCACTTGCCTAAGAGGTGTTCTTGGTTGGGGGTGGGTTTAATGGAGAAGGAAGAAGAGTTAATGAGAAAGTGGAGGAGAGAGAAAAGTTAGGTGGGTTATAAAGGGGGATGGTGGTGGTAGGTAGGGGTTCATCCATGGTTCATGATGAACCAAAAAAAAACAATCCCAACCGAACCAAGCCAACCCGAACCATGAATAACCAAGTCATGAAGGAAGAGCTAAGCAAGGAATCATGCAATACAGAATAAAATACGTACACGTATTCCAAAAATACGTAACACGAACCACAGGCATTACACTATGCCGTGTCCTGTGCCTACTGTACCAAGTCCCTCGTGTCACGCCCCAGTACCGAAATACGGAGACGGACTAGGCCAGCTACTCCATATGAGGTACGTAACGTCATACGGCGATCGTGGCTGTCGAGAGACTAGGGGGTACATGCTACAATCAAGTCTCCTATGGTCCCACAGAGTTCTATGTCTCAATCAATCAAATCACATCAGCAATTAAATGAACATTAAAGATGAAGCAGTAAGACGTCCCCGACGCTTCATCAAAATGATCATGAGAGACTAGCTTTATAATTTAGCTATCTCAGAGAGTCAGGAGTACAAAATTATACACAGCTGCAGTCTGTTTAATTACAATTATGTACTGACACAAAATATCAAGTAATCCGGCTAACAGGTGCCGGTTGCTAAATGCCGCACAAAATATAAGCAGGAGTGGTGGAGAAGAAACCCACTCGAGTCCCCGAACCGCCATGCTCCTAGTATGCACCATGGATGTCAGGGAGGAAGATCGTGTCCTCTGGCTCTGCTACGAGATCTGGCCAAACAAAACCAGCGGGGTCAGCCCCGAATAGCAAGTACCGCCAAAGGGGCATAAGAGTTATTAAAAACCCAGTTAATAGAATGATTGATAATAGTAATACTTATGCTACTATTATAGGGTAGCGCAACATCCTCGAACCCATATGGCACCCTTACAACCAAACAAGGACAAAATGTGCCGCATGGAGTCGGGACGTGTCGTACTCTATAACTTTCACATAAGTAAAAGGTATAAACAATAAAATCTCCTGATCGTGACTTCGGTCGATAGCCTATCGCAGCACAATAACCAACCCAACAATCAAACAAGAACATGGGTTGGATCATTTACCATGATAGACCATGTTCCTCAGTCATTCACAGAAGTAGCACTACACAACCAGAATAAGTCTTCCGTTCATAACTTCGGTCCACAGCCTATCATAGTACGATAACCAACCCAACAATCAAACAAGAACATGGGTTGGATCACATACCATGACAGTCCGCTTTCCTCAGTTATTCACGGAAGGTAATAGGATACAAGCAAGTCATTTTCACGGCCAATCAAGTCTATGAGTTTCTAGTGGGACGAGGTTATCCTCGCATCATGTTATTTAGAAATCCTCAGATCGTATCTTTCCAGCAAGGCTAGCCAACCCAGGGGTTCGCGTAGACAGGTATGATTGAGCACAGGTCCCTCGTAAGGCCACCTTGCTAAAACATATAATATATATAGCAGGAATTAATCGGATACAGTCATCCACTCGTTGCAGATGACACAGTATCCGTGGAGACCAGCCGGCACGTCGAGACAATATCTCAAGGCGGCTGGTGTAACACGATCTCGGGATTTTGCCCTCCCCATGCATCTAGTATGTTTAGTTACCTAATTTAACCCTAGGTGAAATCTTGGACTCACATGCTGTGGCCTGCATGATTATCCTCCTAAAGTCGTACTTTAGTACGAGTACCCCAAAGAGGATCCATGCCAATCAGTATGTCAACATGTTCTACCCTCCTTAGTGTAATGTATCATTACAAATACGCCACGTGGAGTTACGAGTCATTTGTCGAGCATGAACAAGAACTGGAACATTCAGGTACATGTATCAGGTAGGAACACTTTGTTCTCCGGGGTCACATTAGTGCTCATATCATGCTCGGGACAAAAGGCGTAAGGATATAAAATAGGCATATAATATCTGATAAAATATCAAAAGCGTACGCACAAAAGCACGCACGCTCAAGGGAAGCTGCGTACGTGAAAAGTCACGCACGCATGAGAGCAGCGTTCGTGAAAAGTCATGCAGGCTCACTCAAGGCAGCGTACGTGAAAAATCACGCAGGCTTACTCAAGGCAGCGTACGTGAAAAATCACGCAGGCTTACTCAAGGCAGCGTACGTGAAAAGTCACGCAGGCTCACTCAAGGCAGCGTACGTGAAAAGTCACGCAGGCTTACTCAAGGCAGCGTATGTGAAAAATCACGCACGCTGAGAGAGCAGCGTAGGGGAAAAGTCACGTACGCTACAGAGAGCAGCGTAGGTGAAAAGTCACGCACGCTGAGAGAGCAGCGTAGGTGAAAAGTCACGCACGCTACAGAGAGCAGCGTAGGTGAAAAGTCACGCACGCTACAGAGAGCAGCGTAGGTGAAAAGTCACGCACACTACAGAGAGCAGCGTAGGTGAAAAGTCACGCACGCTGAGAGAGACACGCTTCCAACAGGAAGCGTACCCAAGTCGGCGTACCCACGCTAAAGAGCGCGCGCAGCTCAGTGTGCATAAGCTAAACAGCTCTGCACACTGCTCACTGTCTTCTCCAAACAGCAAGAACCCAAGGCTTCAAAGCATGACAACTTGGCCATCCGAACTCCAAATCCGGATTTCCAAAGTTCCATCTTGGGTGAAATGGAATTCTCTCCCACATGGAAGCATCAAAACCCACAAAACCCCAACAAAAATAGATCAAGACCAAAGAAATCCGAAAATGATTAAAACATAGATCTACAAAAATCAAAGCTTCAAAATGGAAATTTCCAAGTTCTAAACTAGTATAGATTGAGGAGAAGAACATGTTTTGGCAAATAGTTTTATAAGAAATCATTGACAAAAATTATGGATCCATCTCTTGAGCAAGTTGGTACTTGCCTTGGTTGGTGGAGGAAATAAATGAGAGGAAGTAAATGAGAGGAGAGAGAATGAGATGAGTTATATATAAAGATCTTGGACCCATGGGTTCATGATGAACCAAAGGGTTCATGATGAACCATGGGTGAACCAAAAATAGGTTTCCCAAATGAGCCAAAACTGTAGGTCCAAATGCAGAAAATAAATTACGAAATATTATTTTGTCGAATATTTTTGGGAAATGCATGAAGAAATACAGCATAATAAATATCGTATAAATATAAGGTAAATATAGATTATTGATTTCACATATTAAAATACGTATTCCAGGATCGGGGAGTGACACCTCGTCTACTCCTGCTCCAACTCTTGAAGATGTTGCCCCCGTACTGAATCACTCGGATTCTGATGCGGATCTCTCCGACTCGGATGGTATGATCTCTCCACCACCTATTGCTCCCTTAAGGAGGTCTTCTCGCATCAATGCGGGTAAGGCTCCTAGTCGTTTTGATGATTATGAACATGACATTGCCAACTTCTTGTCTTATTCTAATATTTCTTCGAATTATCGAGCCTTCATTGCATCGTTAGACTCTACTTCGTTGCCTAAGTGTTGGCAGGAAGCAAAGAAAGATCCAAGGTGGAAAGCTGCAATGATGGAAGAACTTGGGGCACTGGAGAAAAATAAGACATGGGAGCTGGTTCCATTACCCAAAGGGAAGAAAGCTGTGGGATGCAAATGGGTGTACACAGTGAAAGAGACGTCAGAAGGAAAAGTAGAGCGGTATAAGGCGAGGTTGGTTGCAAAAGGATTCACACAGTCATATGGCATAGACTATGATGAGATGTTTGCCCCAGTAGCAAAAATGAGCACCGTGAGAACTCTGGTCTCCATTGCAGCGAACTATGGGTGGAAGCTATACCAGCTGGATGTGAAGAATGCCTTTCTTCATGGGGACCTGCAAGAAGAAGTGTACATAGAGCTCCCGCCAGGGTGCTACGCGACGAAATCAAACGGAGGGACGTCGCAAGGAAAGGTGTGTAAACTGAAGAAGTCGCTATACGGGCTCAAGCAATCTCCTCGAGCCTGGTTTGACAGATTCAGAAAGGCTGTCACAGGTATGGGATACCGTCAAACAAATGCAGATCATACGGTCTTCCTCCAGCATGCAAGAGGCCACATCACTATACTTGCTGTATATGTGGATGATATAGTAATCACAGGTGATGATGAAGTCGAGATCGCTAAGCTGAAGTCAAAACTCGCGAAGGAGTTTGAGGTGAAGGATTTAGGGGCGATGAGGTACTTTCTAGGTATCGAAGTGTGTGAAGGCGAACAGGAAATTATTCTATCACAAAGAAAATACACACTAGATCTGCTGAAGGAGACAGGAATGCTGGGATGCAAAGCAGCGGTCACTCCAATTGACCAGAAGTGCAAGTTGGGAGCAGAAGCAGGAGAGCCCGTTGATCGTGAAAGATATCAACGACTTGTAGGGAGATTGATTTATCTGGGACACACTCGCCCTGATATCTCATTTGCGGTGAGTGTAGTGAGTCGCTACATGCATGATCCAAGAAAGGGTCATATGGAAGCAGTATTTCAGATCTTGAGATATCTGAAAGGAACGCCGGGAAAGGGGCTATGGTTCAAGAAGAATGGACGCATAGAAGTTGAGGGATACTGTGATGCAGATTGGGCAAGCTGTATAGACGACAGAAGATCTACCACGGGATACTGTGTTTTTGTAGGAGAAAATCTGGTCTCATGGAGAAGCAAGAAACAGTCAGTGGTAGCACGGTCGACAGCTGAAGCAGAATACAGAGCAATGGCTCTGGGAGTGTCAGAGTTGCTATGGGTGAAAGCATTGCTGACAGAGTTGAAGCTGGATAAGGGAGCACCATTGCGTCTTCTGAGCGATAGTCAAGCTGCAATAAGTATAGCTAACAATCCAGTTCAGCACGAGAAAACGAAGCACATCGAGATTGATCGATTCTTCATCAAGAAGAAGCTGGAACAAGGGATACTGAAGATTGACCATGTCCGCTCAGAAGAACAAGTTGCAGACTGTCTGACTAAGGGTCTTAGTTCATTAAGTCTGTCGAAGCTATGTAACAAGATGGAGATGATCAATATCTATCGTCCATCTTGAGGGAGAGTGTTGAGAATCAATAAGGGACTTTTAGTCCCACATCGGAATATGTAGCATGTAGAGGAGCTAGACTCCCTATAAGTAGTGAAGTAGTCCATCAATAAAATCATCCAACCATTATTTTCTACAGTAGGAATTTTAGTGTGTGATGAATATGGAAATGAGATGAATATGGAAATGAGCGGTGACAAATCTGAATGTTTGAATGGGGATTTCTGTTGCATTTATCAAATTTCTTAATTTGTCATGGCCTCATGGGCCATTGGTTTCACAGTTATCAAAGGCGAAAACTGCGCCAAGGTCCTTCAGGGTCTAGACACAAAGCGCAAAATCAGGTGCAAGCCTGATTGTGGCACATGTATAGTTAAAAGAGAATTAGAGGTCCTAAGCCTCAAAACTGTTATGTGTTGCTATGTTCTAGGTCACACTTACTCATAACAAATAAGGAAAGCCTCAGCAACGGTTGAACCGTAGATGGGGTAGGTCAATGTTGCTATTGGGTCCTTGTATAAGGTTGAACTTGTTCGCAACAAAACAAAGGGATGCACCTAGCTGAAACAAGACACAACCTTCCTTTTTGTTGAGCTTCTTGCCTATGCGCAAATCTATACATGCTTTTGATATCTGTTATTGGTACTATTTCCCACACAATAACAAACAACAAAGCCAGATTATACAAAATTTATGGGTTTTTATTTCCAATACAAATATCAAATTTCATTCTTTAGTCCATGTTAGAAGCATTTATTGACATTTCATCTTTTTTATCAAATCTGCTTTCAGCATCTAAAATTCATGGTTATATGCTTTCGTGAATTTTTTCCTCCTAATTCTCAAGGTCCTTTATATAATTATTTGTTTACATTCTGACGTTAGTCACTTGTGTACACTTTTTCAACGACTTGACAATAAAAATATCTTCCTACAAAAACATTAAACTGACCAATTTTACCAATCTAGAGATGTGTAAATTATAGAAAATACTTAAAAGTCCATTCACTATGCTTAAATCACCTTCAGCACTTGTAGCTAGACCTCGACTTATTTTGAAACTTCTGGACAGTCACTTATTTGAAACTCAAGTCCAGCCCTGTTGTCACGTCTCAGAACCAGAATATTGGCAAGTGGGGACGGACTAGACCAGCTACGTAATACCAAAGTACTCCAGTGCTCTGAAATAACGTATAAGTTGTCAAGACATGGGGGTTACTACTACAAGCCAACAGTCAATCCTAGGTCGAACAATCCTAGGTATCTCAATCCAGACAAATATACAAAGTAAAAGAAGTATGATCATCAGATATAAAATAGTAAAACGTCTCAAACTATATATACATGGATGATCCATGTTAGAAGCCTTTATTGACATTTCATCTTTTTTATCAAATCTGCTTTCAGCATCTAAAATTCATGGTTATATGCTTTCGTGAATTTGTTCCTCCTAATTCTCAAGGTCCTTTATATACTTATTTGTTTATATTTTGATGTTAGTCACTTGTGTACACTTTTTCAACGACTTGACAATAAAAATATCTTCCTACAAAAACATTAAACTGACCAATTTTACCAATCTAGAGATGTGTAAATTATAGAAACTACTTAAAAGTCCATTCACTATGCTTAAATCACCTTCAGCACTTGTAGCTAGACCTCGACTTATTTTGAAACTTCTAGACAGTCACTTATTTGAAACTCAAGTCCAGTCCTGTTGTCACGCCTCAGAACCAGAATATTGGCAAGTGGGGATGGACTAGGCCAGCTACGTAATACCAAAGTACTCCAGTACTCTAAAATAACGTATAAGTTGTCAAGACATGGGGGTTACTACTACAAGCCAACAGTCAATCCTAGGTCGAACAATCCTAGGTATCTCAATCACAGACAAATATACAAAGTAAAAGAAGTATGATCATCAGACATAAAATAGTAAAACGTTTCAAACTATATATACATGGATGATCATGAAGCTAGTAATACAAAGTAAAGAACTAGCAAAAGTAATAGTCATACATGATAAGCTCTAGCTATAGTCTAGATTACGCACATCATGTTTAGGTCCGTAGGCTAAAAGTCAAGATCCAAAACACAAGCTAAACACGTGCTTGGAGGCTAAACGCCACAAAAGAATAATGTACATAACTAGTGGGAAGATGATATAATAAACCCACTAAGATACTCTGGTGCTCCGGGTAGTCACCGCCGAGTAGATGGTACGGAAGATCCTTCGGACTCCTCTATCAGATCTGGCCAAACAAAACCAATGGGGTCAGACCCCCAATAGCAAGTACCACAAAGGAAGCAAACTTATGAACTAAAACCAGCAATAACTAACATAGCAATGGTTATAGACAGAAATAAGCAAATGTTGATCGAAACTCGTGCACTACCAATGCACTCATCTCGAGAATGGAAAAGACAATAAGCAAAACAACCGGGCGCATAGGATAAATAACATGTGACATAATATAAACTGTGGACATGTAAGGTAAAAGGACATATGAACATGTGAGCATGTAAGAGAAATGGTACATGTAAGCATGTGAGATAACTGGGACATAGAAGCATGAAAGAACTATATAGAACGACAATGATAAGATAACTTAGGAACTATTCCGGAACTCAAGTTACAACCCATAAACCAAATAAGGGCCGGGGTTGTAACCCTTCTCTTGAACAGAACTTCGTCTCTAATTAATGTATAGCATAAAGATCATGTATGGCGTGTGAGTACTGAATAGGACGACAAATGACTAGATGACTTGGAAACTAATCCGGAACCCAGGTTACAACTCGTAAACCAAACAAGAACCGGGGTTGTAACACTTCTCCTGAACAGAACTTAGCCTTTAATCATTTATCGACAAAAGTAAAGCATAAACAACAATGTACTGAATTAAACATACGGACACTGACTAGACAAAACTAGACTAGACAAGACTCCATACAACAATTATGGTCAAGCAATGAGTACGGCTTTATACATTAGCTAACTAGGGTTATCATAATCCTAATTATTAACAAGATGCACTTTTGAGAAATCCAATCCAGTTACCTGTCCTGCAGACTATCCGACTTATCCAGGCCAAAAGAAAAAGAAGGCAATGGTGGATACATCGTCCGGGAGACAAATGTATCTAAGATCTAATAGTGGGTACATAGCCCAGGAGACAAATGTACCCTATAGACATATACAATAGTGGGTACATCGCCAGGAGACAAATGTCCCCTATAGACATATACAAGGTGCAACACTCGGCAGTGTGCTGAAAGTGTGCTCATCATGACAGATAGCTCCAAATCTATTCAGGTTAGGGCCGGGACAAAGGGCTTGTAGGTAACTGAAAATTTTTTTCTTCCCAATGATCTAGATAATCAAGCTAGTTGTTTATTCCTTAACATTTTCTTGTTGGATTCTGGGTGTGACATTCTGCAGAATTCATCCTAGACATGATATGCAAGACTGGACAATACAAAAAAGTGCACTATAACAAGCTACAACAAGAAAATATAATAAGGTAGAAGCTAGGAGTGCGCTACGACGAGCCACTATAAAGAAAATACGGAGTGCACCATGACATGCCACTATCATGTAAGCAAAGAAAGACATGTACAAGAGTGCACCACGACGGATCACTATCTAGTAAACAAAGAAGACATGTAACATGAGTGTGCCACAACGGGCCACTATCTAGTAAGCAAAGAAGACATGTAATATGAGTGCGCCACGACGGGCCATTATCTAGTAAGCAAAGAAAACATGTAACATGAGTGTGCCACGACGGGTCACAATCTAGTAAGCAAAGAAGACATATTGTCATGTTCAAGTTAAGTTCAATATTAATAAGTTATCAAATCGGATCGTCGCAAGTTAAGTCAAATATAGAAAACATGCAAAGAAGATCAAAAACTGTAATTGTAATTATCAGTTGTATATAAACTCCAATTAAGGTAAAATAAGAAGATTCTTGAAGCTAAGACAAAAATTTACAAATTTTATGTTTTGAGTTTTACAAGATTCTAGCTACAAAATAACTTAAACAAGCAAAAACAGTCATTCAAGACAAACTGCGCACGGGCAAAAAGCACATGGCACAAGGTGCAAGGCGTACGAGGTGTAAGGTGCACGAGGTGCGCGAGGTGCAAGGTGCACGGACCAAAAGGTACACGAGGTGCAAGGTGCACAGACCAAAAGGTGCACGAGGTACAAGGTGCGCGAACCAAAAGGTACGCGAGGTGCAAGGTGCGCGGACCAAAAGGTGCGCAAGGTACAAGGTGCGCGGACCAAAAGGTGTGCGAGTTGTAAGGTGCGGAGACCAAAAGGTACGCGGACCAAAAGGTGCGCGAGGTACAAGGTGTGCGAACCAAAATGTGCACGAGGTGCAAGGTGCACGGACCAAAAGGTGTGCGAGTTGTAAGGTGCGCGAACCAAAAGGTGCACGAGGTGCAAGATGCACAGAACAAAAGGTGCACGAGGTACAAGGTGCGCGGACCAAAGTTGTCCGAGGTGCAAGGTGCGTGGACCAAAAGTTGCACAAGGTGCAAGGTGCACGGACCAAAAGGTCCGCGAGGTGCGCACGAGGTGCGCGGACCAAAAGGTGCGCGAGGTGTCACCCCTACCAGCAAGCTTTTGGCTATAGAGTTTTAGAAACTTCCAATGTCCATAACTTGGGTTAGAGGACTCGAAATTGGACAAAATAAAAGCCTAAACTGAATGAAATTGAATCCTCTACAACATGGAACAAGCAGTTTTCGAAAAGAACAAAGTTTAAGAGATCAAAACCAAGAAAAACAAAAATCTATAAACTTAGATCTACAAAAATGTAACCATCAAAACCAAAATCTCCAAGTTCTAAGAGGCTTAGAATCAAACAAGGAAGACAATGGAACAAACAAAATGGAAAAATAATAATGTTCAAGATTTGGCAAGATGTACTTGCCTAGGGTTGGAGGAGGAGTAAATGAAGAAGAAGAAAAAAAAATGAAGTAATGAAGAGCGAGAAAGAAGTTGGTTTTTATACAAAATCCTTCTCATCTAAAACCAACTCAAACCAAGCCATGCCATGTTGAACCAAACCAAAATAAACCAAGTCAAGATTAAACCAAGTCAAGGCTAAGAAAGGCAAGTCAAAACACGGGTCACCTGACAATTGTCAGAATCCCATACACGTATACTGAAAATATGTATAACATAAAATCAAGCAAAACCGAACCAAGCCAAACAAACCGAACCGAACCAAGATAAACCAATCAATGAAAAGCCAAAATAAATCAAGCAGGGAGACATGCAATACGGATCAAAATACGTACACGTATTCCAAATACGTAATACGAGATATGGACATTACACTCCATGCTTTGGAATAAGTAATATGTACACGATGTTCTCTATATATATATCTTTAACTATCTATGATGCGCTATACGATTGATTATCTCTAATTATATCAATTATCCTACTCTTAACCCACGCAGCTGTAGCTAGTCGATGACGTCCGGTTGTAGGTGCACTAAAACAAGAATGATGACTTTCTAATGTACTTATTTTTACTATTTTTCCATTTCCAATGGATTTGACATATACTCTCCAGTTACAGTTCGGTTGATCACAAGTATATATAATTTTACGAGCATTGTTCATAGCACTAGCTGAATAACTAAAATTATGTTCAATTGCAACATTACTTACAAAACTTCTAAATTCAGAACGAGAAGAAAATTCTTGACCGATAACTAAGTCACGGGTGGTATAGCATTATCTATATTATCATCTACGTCATATTCCATATTTTCAACTAAATCATCACTATTTCCGTCGTCGTCATCATCATCATTATCATCATCGGATTCATCTGATGATTAACTTTGTTGAAAAGATGGAACAATTTGTTGGAAAGAACTACCACCCGCAAAATATTTACTATTTCTGTTATCAAATGTTGTGGCTATTTGTATAACAAAAATATTTACATAGCGTGATTGTGAATTAATTTCAAAAATATAATTGCATGCTTCATCACTATTTATTAAAAAATATCTACAATTAGAAACAGACTTCAAAATAAATTTGTAATGAATAGAACAACGTTGAATAATAAGATTACGTAAATTTTTAAAAGTAATACTTTCATAAGTTGAAAATATTTGGATTTCTCCTCCTTCGTAATCTAACTCATTTAGGTTACATCCGTGCGAACATATTATTCTTACGCTACGATCCATAATCAAAGAAGGAAACTGCTAGAGATTGATCAGAAGCTTCGGTTGAAGAACTTGATGAATGGGTGCTGGTGAGTAATAGGAAGAAGAGTGAATAATAAGGAGTGAATTGTGAGAATTGAGTGTTCTCATGTGCTTTTATAGGTGAACTTGAAAACTAGCCGTTTGAATAGAGCCGTTACAAGAAAAAAATAACAGTTGGAAAAAGAAAAGAAAAATGCTTGGAGCCGTTGGGTACCCCCCCCCCCCCCCCCCCCACACCGCCGTTGGTCAGAAAATATATGATTGGATTTCCATATTTACTTTGATCATATATTTATTATTGGAACCTTCATATAATAGCTTTCCATATAATTGGGCTTCCAATTATGGTAAGCCAATTATGATTGGATTTCCATTAAATATATGATTGATGCATATTGGAACTTTTCATATATATTGGCCAGATTACCAAGGACTTATAAAAGGGTAATGCATGCTAGTTGAAAATATCTCAAAAAAGACAACAATAGTGTTTTACAATCTTTAAGAGAGAGAGGATTGAGGACTATTGTGAAGGAGAGATCGCTTCAAATAATTTTTCGACATCTCTTGTTCTTCGGAGTCCGCAATTAAATTTGTTTCTTTCAAGTGAGTTGTGATGATTCGTGTTGGATCGGGAGGAGCTTGTAGAGGGTGTATTCTCTTTATTCCATTAGTGGAGGTTCTTCAGGGTTGGACTCCGATCGTTCCGTGGTTTTTTTTTCGCAAGGATTTTTCACGTCAAAAATCTTTGTATCTGCGATTGTGTTTGACATTTTTGGTTTGTGTATTTTTGTTCGGTTCTCTCGCAGGACTTTCTGGTTTGGGGGAACGGTTTCCGCGCTTCGTTAACAACAGAGTGGTATCAGAGCTTTGGGTTCAAAGAAGTGTTAGGAGTTGACAGTTAAACCAGGAAGCAGAGATGGACGCGAAGCCGGTGCGCATGGTGAACCTGAACGGTATCAACTGCCATTGTTGGCAGAATAATATGAAGGATTTGTTGTTCGTCAAGAAGCTGCATCTTCCAGTATTTGCATCCGAGAAATCCAGTGACAAATTCGATGAGGACTGGAACTTCGAGCATATACAGGTGTATGGGTACATGCGGCAGTTCGTTGACGAGAACGTGTACAACCACATTGCTAATATTGAGCATGCGAAGACGTTGTGGGAGAAGCTGGAATTTTTGTACGCGAAAAAGATCGGGATAAACAAACTGTTCCTAATCCGGATGATGATGAGACTGCGGTACAAAGATGGTGCGTCCATTACGGATCACTTGAGTGAGTTCCAAGGCGTGGTGGACCAGCTATCCTCGATGGGAGTCAAGTTCGACGACGAGGTTTAGGGACTTTGGTTGCTATGTACATAACTATGGTCTCATTTGAATCGTTTCCTACAATACAAACATTCAGCAAGAACTTTGGTGAAGTATCTTCTTTCCGTTTCGCCACTTGCACACTCCTTGTAAACTTCGCTAAAATGATGCCAAATTTTCGATCATGATTCAAGCTCTTGTTGTTGTGCGTGTTGAGGTTGTGGTACGGATTGCGGTTGCTGATCTTGCAATTGCTGTGGTAGTTGATCATTATCTCTGATATAAATCGTCTCTTCACACTAGGTTGCTTGTAAAAAATTATAAGAGGAAAAAAATTGTTTGTAATTAATTTTGAAGATTTATGGCCTATTTATAGATTTGTTTTGGGTGCAAAATGATATATTTTACCCCCAAAAAAGAGTTGTTATAAGGGTATTTTGGTCATTTTTCAGCAAAATAACCAAAATACCCTTCAAACGGTCCAAAAACATCCCCACTAAAATGGGGGTTAAAGGGTATTTTTGGCCTCCCAACGGTCTTAAAAAAACAGTCGAACCATGCCTGGACCGAGCTTGGACCGAACTGGTCCGATCGGGCTTTACAGGTTTGACCGGCTCGAATCCGTTGTCAAACCGGGCCGGGCTGGTTCGGACTTCCGGGTCCGGATCTGGAACACAGCCCCAACCCGCTGGGTTAGGGGGTCGGGCCGGTCCGGGTTGTTGACCGTGCTCGGGCTGGCCCAGACCAGTTCTGATTGGGCCGAGCCCGAGCTGGGGTCCAGGCCGCGAGGCCCAACTTACACCTTGAGGCTAGGGGTGAGTATTCGGTTTATTCGGTTCAAACGAACTGAATTATCAAAAAACCGAAAAAACCGAATTTACAAAAACCGAAACCGAAAAAAACCGAATTTACAAAAACCGAAACCGAAACCGAACCGAATCCAACAAAAACCGAACCTAAACCGAACCGAATTATTCAGTTCGGTTTTCGGTTTATTCGGTTTATATGGACCTTTTTTGTGGACCTTTGTTTGTTAATGGCCCAGTATAAAATTGGATTTACTGGCTCTAAAAAATAAAAAAATAATCGGCAGATCACTATTATGTGATTTCCTTGTGATGTATTTGCTGTGGTCAAAATAAATTGGGCTTATTGTTACTTAAACCGGACCGAAAAAAATTTCGGCCGATTAATTGCATAATATAATTAAAAGTTAATTCTTAATTTTGGCCACCCAATCAATATAATTCTTAATTTTGGCCACCGAATCAATCAGCATATCACATTATCAATAATTGAAAGTTAATCCAACATTTAGAACACTAGATAGCAAATGTTTCAATACCATCATGGCTAATACTCCCGGCTTCAAAATGAACGAATTGCAAAGTACATAGTACGCAAAATGAGTATCATCCCAGCATTAAATAACAAAAAAAAAAATGTAACATATCTTTAAAGAAATCCAAGCCCATAAGTTTATATACTTGTAAAAATGAAAGATAAAACTAAAATTATTGAGATAAACAGCTAAATATTTATGCAATATATCATCCAGGTGATGGTACCATAAACTATGAAATTCAACCCCAGATCACAGATGTCTTGGTAGTTGAAACACACAAATCACCAAAAAGAAGTCCGGATCAATCTATTGTTAACACACAGATATCATCCCACCACAGATCTATTTTTTTAGAAATAGGAAGACAGAGATGATTCAACCACAAATCTATTTTTTTAGAGAGAGGAGAGGAACAGTCACACATGCGGAGTCGATGAGAGGCGAAGGAGGTGAGACCATGAGATACGGAGGAGGCGGAGTCGGTGAGAGGCGGGGGTGAGAGATGGAGAAGTTAGGGTTTTTTTTTTTAAGAGAAGAGTGGCAACGGCTGCTCTCGAGAGTTGAGAGGGAGATCTGTGAGAAAGAATGGGAGAAGAGAGAGGCAAAATGTTTACTTATATTTAGGATTTATTTGGTAAGGGTATGTATGTAATTTCATAATGCTTATTCGGTTTAAACCAAATCCGAACCGAAAACCGAATATCGGGTATTCTAAAACCGAACCCGACCCAAAAAAATTTTAAAACCGAACCAAATTTCCATCCCTAGGCAGACCTATCCGTGCTTCAGTTTAGCAACACTTATTCCAGCTCTAACTTCCCTTTTGTGATTGTTCTACTGACGGCTTCTTTAGAAGGCTTGTTGTATAGCAATGGTTGGTAGATAGCACTCAACAGCAACCCAACCCTGTACAACCAAACCAACTAGCACCAAACAAACAAATAATCACCACAAAAAAACGCACTCTCAGATTAACACATTGAAGAAAACAACACTTGCACCATAAAATGTTAAGGTGAGAAAACTAACAATAAAAAAAATGCCTTGCAGCTTGAAACAAAAGCTATAACTGACATTGTGCAGGAAAAGCAATCACTATGAGAATATTCCTGAATATTAATTATAGCCAGCGTCCATGCTTACTATTGCAAAAACTTGCTCCATGCTAGCAAAGAAAATAAATTAGAGAGGCCTTGTGGCAGGAGACACAGGACACCAACAGCATACAAAAAGGCTTAAAGCATATGCTAAACCATTTGTCAATCTTCAAAAGTTGCTGGACCATTCAACAAAGACAAACGAGTACCAAAATGTATAGGATGTACAATTAATTCAAATTAATACATGTATTAAAAAAATAAGGATACTAATAAAAATCACATGAATACATCTAAAAAACTTATATGTAGAACACGATAGAAATTTAATGTTTTCTAATACAATATAACTCAAAAACTAGAAAACGTGAAGGAAAATTTATCTTAAACAAAAAAATAGCTTTCTGCAGTAGTGAGGTTCCGAATTTATATCATCTAATATGGTACATATAGCACTCATAGCAACATTACAGAAGATACAATCTGAGTTAGAAAAGGTCACAAAAATTTGAAAACAGAGTTATCCATCAACAAACCAAAAACTAAAAACATGATGACGATCATATCATTAAAAAAGAAGCTATATTATCTTTTGCAAAGGTTTTAGCTTAGCACATATTCAACCTTCTGTGGACCCTCAAAAGTCGATGAGTCAATCGACAAAGTACAGTACCAAAAAGTATGATATGAAAAATTCATCCAAAGGGACATGAAACAAAACAAAACTAATTAACAATCCAAAAGAAAAAGAAAAACAGAGGTATACATCCTATAAACAATTCAAAAAGTAGAAAAAAATGAAGATAATTCTATCAAAAATAAGCTTATGCAGTCTTTAGCTAATAAAGACTCTAGTAGTGAGGCTCTGGATTTATACCATCTAAAATATAATAACACAGCACTCGTAGCAAAAATACAGAAGATACAATTGGATTGGTTAAATCGAGAAAGATGTCCAAATACCTAAAAGTACACAATTAAAAGGACTTCAAATTAAAATTTTAAAAATTAAAAACAAGAGGGATGAATCTATCAACAACAAACAGAGAACAAAAAACAAAAAACATGACAACTCTACCATTAGTAAGAAGCTGCAATCTTTTGCAAATTACAGGTTCTAAGACAATACATCCCAATAACAGTAGTGACTCAGCTTCGGAGCCCCACTACCATCAATACGATCCAAATAACAGCAGTGACTACATTTTCATGTAAAATGTCAATGTGAAACAGTTGATTAAAAGTGGCTTTAAAATCTCTCGGCTACATCCAATGTCAAACATTAATATAAAAGAAAATATTCAAGTCCAATGAACTCCATAGATAAAACAATGAAAAGAACCTCTAATGATTCAGTTCATCCTCCTAATTAGCTCGTTGATGTAATTCTCCCGGTTGCCAGCATCTCCTCCTTCAACATAGTGATTTCTCTTCTTCTTCAGGCCACCCAATGGTGCCTTGAGCTTGAATGGCCACAAGAAGTTGTTTGCCTCCTTGAAATGAGGCCCGACAGTCATTATTTCATGAATGAGATCTTCAATACAAATGATACCAAACTTTCCCAGAGCCTGCAATGAAAGAATAGAACGTCAGTAGTAATACACAAGAAAAAACTGACGTCAACAAATAACAGCAGTCATGATTCAATTATAGTGAATTGGGAATTCACAAAATACAATACATAGAACCTGACCAAATTCAATGAGCTACCAAACGATGTAACTGACAAAATACAATGAAAAATACAAAACTCTATTCAATTGAAATAAAACAAGACACATAATTCATAAAAACTACACTAAAGTCAGTTGAACTTCACAAATTGGATGCCTTTATGAAGAACGATCTACTTGATGAGAATACAATGCTCATAAGCTTTTCTAGATAATTGTACAAACAAAAAACAAGAACGAGAAAACTCTCTCTGACTCAACAATGTCACACCAGCATCAACTAGCATCACTGATGTCTGATAATTTAATAGAGATGCTACATTATACCTTACAAGCATTACCTTTATATATGTTGCTGGTTTCGGTTGCGGGCTGCAACAATTTAAGAATTAAGAAGACTGAATATAGTTCAACTCCATTGTTATTCGACCAAATTTAAGAAGAGCTGATAGGTTACAATCAGCTGAAACAATCTCCTTAAATTAGTCTTCTGGACAGTGGACTTCCACATGTAGTTGGAAACTTGGACATGTACCCTATCTTCTCTACAAACAGTAGATTTTGTTCGGTTTTTGTGGAAAGAGAAGGGAAGGAAAATGAAACCGTTTCCTAAAGAAATCAGGATCAGTTTGAATAAGCATCATTTTTTCTTTTCCCTTTCCTCACTTTATTAGTGACCAAAGACGGACTAAAATTTTGCGAGTCTTCAAGTTCAAAAGATCTAACTGGTAAAGATGCAATTGCAAAAAGTGATACATAATCATTAATTAAAGTGAGGGCAAAGGTTTGGAAATCAGAGGCTTATAATGAAGTTTTCTTCATGCTAAATAGATTCTTCTTTTGGTTTTGGGGTATGGGGGGAGCGACAAATGGACAGACAGACTATATCACAAAACAATAAGAACACAACAGTTGAAGGCTGGTATAAACACTGGTACAATAAGAAAATCCAACTAAAAATGATGCATTAGTGTCTATGTTGCAAGAAAATGGATACAACACGACAAAGAAACGGGGAACCTATGTTTGGTGTGTCCTAGTGTACTTTGGAGTGTCCAGGTTGCCTCCAATATGTTTCCAATATTTGAGAGTGTAGATGGTTACATTATGAATTTGTATCTCACAGACCATGGAAAGTGCAATCATAACAGCTTTTCTAAAATTCTATTATCAACACATGCATCATTGATTGTAGTGTCCCAAACTATAATGCATAAAGTATAGTAACACAAACTAAAACATCTAAATCAGTAACATCAAGCCAAACCTGTTCAACGACGGAGTTGTCGGTCAACGGGGTCCTCTGCTTGTTCAACTTCCCGTAACCCCTCTTGTATATCAGCTCCTTAACACTCTTCAGATTAGGATACCTAAATCGAATCGAGAATCATACAAAAGACACAAACTAATAACATGTCACAAACAAACTGTCAGCAACATCAAAAAGCAACAAGAAATAATACCCATAAGTCACGTATGGCTCAACCCTGTGAAGCATGTTCACCGTCGCCTTGTTAACTTTCAGAAACACCCCATTAAATATCTGAAGTTTGACAGTAATACAAAGTTTAACTAAAACAAAAAACAAAAAAAAATGAAACAATCTAATAAAAATAAATTGCAGTTATCGAGAATAAGTCTATCTACCTGTCTCAGACGCAACAGCTGCAAAATTTTCTTGGATTTAGGATCCATCGCATTGATACTGAACAACAATAAACATTACAAAATTAAACGCAAACCCTAAAAATTTCTAAAAATAATAATAAAATCGATCGTTTGCTCGTACCCACGGATCCTGACGATGAAGAGAAGCTTGGCTTCGGGACTAACATAGAAGCCTCCCTTCAACCTAGCCTCACGCTTCAGAGAGATCAACTCCTTCTCCTAAAAGTAACGAACACCCATTTCATAAATCACTGAAAAGTATCAAAAATAACGAAAAGATCAGAGTTTGATCGAGGGTTTTTTTTTTTGAACCTTGTTCTCGTACTCCTTAGAGTACTGGAGGGCCCTGCTGAAGATGACCTTGCGGTTCTCGCGATCCTTCTTCTTTTTGGCGTCGAGGTCCTGCTTCTTCGCCAGTGCCCACTCCTCGGCCCTCTTCGTCTTTTTCAGGACGGACTCCGGGACCAGCGACTTCGCTTCCGCCGCCTCGGCCATTGCTTCCTTCTTCCTTTCTCTGAAAAAGAAATCGAGTTAAGAAACCCTATATTCTGGAGATAAAACCTAGATTTTTTTATGGTTAGGGTTTGTTGCCTATGTGTTTCTGCTCTCGGTTTTAGAGAGACGGCGGAAGACTATGGGGATGGAAGGATTTTAAGGGTTTCTGAAGGGAGGATCGGACGGCTGATCGTTTTGTTTTGTTTGGTTTTGCATCTTTCAACCGTTGGATTAGAATTGTTTTGGGGGATTAGGGCAAAGATAAGTGGTGAGGGTTTTTGATCCGGTCCATTAGCCCATGCCAACCAATGGGTCCAATAGGGTTTATTATTGGGACCAGTTTGGTTCCCGTGTTGCATTTCAAACACAAGGGTCAGTGAAATGAAAAAAAAAAAAGTTAAGTGGGATTAAAGTTAAGAGCATCTCCAACTCTACTGTGACTTTGGAAAAAAGTTAATACCACATAGGAATGACAAAATTTTATTCAAAAGTTCTTCTCCAATGCAATTGTCAAGTCAATTGTGAAGCTTATGTGGCAAAAATTAAAGAAGACATTGTGAAGTTGATTGTCTCGTTCTAGACAATGTACTTGACAATGTCTTTTCTTCCATGTCATCAATTATGAATAAAAAAATATTAGAAAAAAAAAAAGATGAGTAGTCTGTAGTTGTCTTAAAAGTTGTCTTGGAAGTTGGAAAAAATACTTTTTATTGTCTCCTCAATACTTTTGCATTGGAGAGAGTTTTTCTATCTCATTGTCTTTTGAGATATAATTTTGCCACATAAACAAGACATTGTCTTATGGCTCATTCCACATAGGAGCCACCTAAGACTCACAACACTTAACAAGACAATAGGGTTGGAGATGCTCTAAGTAAGAGAAAGAAGAGTCAATTCATTCGGATGGAGAGAGAGAGAGAGAGAGAGGGAGAGAGAGAGTTAACTGGGAAGTGTTTAACTATTATCTGGATTGGAGGTTTTTAGTGGAAAAATAATTAATAAAAATGTGATACTTACCAATATACCCTTAGGCCTCGTTTGGTTCACGGAAAGGAAATCAATTCCCACGTATTTTTCATGGGGATGGGAAAGTAGAATTCCTATCAAATTTTCTTTCCTATGTTTGGTTGGTGTAGGAAATGAAAGAAAAAATATATTATTGTTCCAACAATATCCAATGTCAACATAATTAAGAGTTAATTGGTAAAATAGGTAATAAATCAAGGTTACTTTTGTCATAATGTTTGGTAATTAATGCTGGGAAAGTAGGAGGAAAAATTAATCTCATGGGTCATGAGAGGACCATTTTCCCTCCTATTTTTCCCCATGTCAGAAAAGTGTTTCCTAAATTTGTGGCTACCAAACAAAGGAAAGAAACAAGTTTCCTTTCCGGATTCCTTGAATCTGTGAACCAAACGAGGCCTTATTACATATGGTTTTGAGTGGGAGGAGTAAGACGATGCATATGGACGACAGCAGGTTGAAAGCCAATAAGACGAAGCGGTAGGTTGAAAGCAAAAAAGAAGAAAAATGTCATAATATTTTATAGGACAAATAAGATGTATTTATGACTTTTAAACAAAATACATCGCTTCAAAAAACCCTCACTTAACCCTCTATGACTCCCCCCTCCTAAACCCACATCATCACCGGTGAATAGAGTTAAGTGGTGAGAGGGGCTGCTTGGTTTGAGGATGGAGGTTTATGAGGGGGGTCATAGAGGGTTAAGTAAGGATTTCTTTAACCTTCTTTTGTCCTTTTTAACCACCAAAATCGGAGGGTTAATAAGAAAAAATGGGAGGTTTGTTTAAAAAGTCATAAATAGCCCTTATTTGTCCTATAAAATATCTTGACATTTTTCTTCCTTTTTTTGCTTTCAACTTGTTGATTCTTCTTTCTTGCTTTCAACATATTGTAGTCCCGGTGTGTCATCTCTTATCGCTTTCTTTTATTACTCGTCGTTAAAAATTGTAAGGAACAAAAAACAAAACAAAAAACGTCGGCTAGGTCTTTGAGTTCATGTAATCAAAGTTTTGAGAGATTTTTGTGGCTGTATTATTGTTTTTGGGACGTATATATATATATATATATATATATATATATATTTTATTTGATTTTAGATGGTTGTGATGATATGAGCTTGGCTTACTTCTAAACGATAGAAGCATATAATGCTCATGAAACTTAATTTTATTATATTTGGATTCCAGTTATTTTTCTTTATACGTGTCAGATTTGTGAAGATATTTTGACAAGTTTTGACTAAAAACTTAATCAAATCTAATTTTATGTCATATGTAATAAGAGTATTCATAACTATTCTATTTTTATTAATCTTTCTCTCATTCAAAATCTCTAATCCAAGCAAGAGTTAACTTATACTTGCAGTGCCCCGTCTCGCTCAGTCAATCGGAGGAATCGAAAAGCCGACGGCATTCGAACTTAGCCTTGCAACAGCTGCTCGAAGACTCGCTCAGTCGAGGCGACTCCTCGCTCAGGTGGACTTGTCTCATCTTAGCCTTCACTTAATAACTCGCATGTTTTCACTTGCACAAGTTAGGCTTGATAATAAAAGAGACGCATCCACATAGCTAAGGGAATAATCCCGACGGGTCGGAATGTGTTAGAACATGGAAAAAGGTCCCACGGTCTGCTTAGAAGTCTGCTCAGCGTGCTTTCAAAATGACACTCGGTCCTTCGTCCCGTGACTTGGGAGAAAGAAGTTGGCCTAAGTTGCTAAGTTGCCACGACGCTCGAATTAGCCTAAGTCATAGGCGTTGCCCGCGTGAATGCTTGATAAAGCATGCACGGTCCCGTCGTCCAAGGCTTGGCATAGCCTTCGTATGTTCCATGATCTAAGTCGTATTGCACGACTTGTGGCTTAAGTCTAGGCACCCAAAAAGGGCTTGGTTGATCAAGTCGAGCGCGTGCACGGTACGTTCTCTCGATGTAAAGCTTGGCGTAGCCTTAGCTCGTCGAGTCGCTGCCCGAATAAGTTATACAAGAGTTGTGCTGGGCTATCAAAGTCACAGCAAGCACTGTCTCCGATTTCCTACGGTTGCCAAGTGACTTAGTCCCACGAGAATAAGGCTCGTCATATAAAGTATATGACTCGAGCGATAGCGTCGCCTAGAGAACAAGGTCTGTCCAAGGCACGAGCCACGGTCGATTTAGTAAAAAGCATGCCACGGACAAAGGAAGTCTACGCGATTAGTTGTCATCGAGATCGGTCCCGCTACTTGGGAGTCTCGCTGAGTCTCGTTCACGATATCGGTCCCGCTACTTGAAAGTCTCGCTAAGTCTCGATAAGTCTCATTCACGAGATCGGTCCAGCTACTTGGGAGTATCGCTAAGTCTCGATAAGTAAGCACACGAGATCGATCCCGCTACTTGGGAGTCTCGCTAAGTCTCGATAAGGAAGCACACGAGATCGGTCCCGCTACTTGGGAGTCTCGATAAGTCTCGATAAGGAATTACGCGAGATCGGTCCCGCTTCTTGGGAGTCTCGATAGAAAGATGGAAAGTATGGTCATGATTAAGGAAAGAATTGATGGATCGAGTTGAGTCTTGCATAGTCATTGGACAACTTGCGCGCAAGAAAAAAATTCCTCGAGCGATCCCGGGGCGCCGGGTTCGTGTCGACCTAGGAGGAATTGCAGATATTATACTGCCTTCATCGACGGTACGACTCGATTGAAGTAAACCATTACAATATAGGCTGCGGGTCATTTGGTGGGAGCTCGTACCTCGCCACGCGAATGGTCACCGTATGCAAAAGATCTAGGATAGCTTGACATTGCTAGTGACCACTCATATAGATGTGTCGGCAAGAGCGGCTATCCGTGTGTATGCCTTTGGATTGTGTCGAGTACTAGCAGGTTACGAGTTGGGTTATCGAGTTAGCTTATAGCAAGCGCTAACCTTGAATCAGCACGGGTTAGGGTGTACATGGTTGCGACACCATTCTAGAGCCTAAGAGTCAGCTATAGCAAGGATACGTGCTTCGGCATGAATGTAGCATTGTTGTATCGAGTTAAGTCTGGAAGGGCCGTAAGGCGAATTGGTTAAGTCTGGTGATACTTGGGAGGCACGGCCTCGATCTTATGGCACGACCAAGCACGAGTCATCCCCTTGACGTCGTTGGCACGAGAATGGTCTAGAGGCACATAGAACAAATAAAAGTCTTGGCATGGTCGAGTTGCACAAGTTGCTCCTCGGTGAGACACTGCCTCGAATATATGGAAGTCACGAATAGAGTATCGCACGACCCTGTCGTTGTGTTACCAAGTATAGGCCAAGGCATCGTTGTCTTAAAATTGATCCTAAGGTAAGGCTAGAAAGACAATCAAAAGGGATTAAGATGCACAAAGTAAATGAACGTGTTGGTTTTGTATGGGTGGGCGAGGAGCTCACTCCACCAGTACAGTTAAGTACTGACACCCATACAGTTTTCATGTGTAGGCACAGGTAGAAGCTCGTGGCGCGGAGCTCACTTAGATGCATCGAGGCACGGAGTTCCTTGGCGATTCGAAGCGTGCGACTTCGTGGAGTCAAGACTTATACGAGACATAATGTATGGACATTGCCTTCCGAAGCATCCGCTGGCTCAAGCATTGTATCGAAAGATGAGAGAGAGAGAGTGACTTGTAAAATAAGAGAAAGTGAGCTTGAGAGACTTGTAATCATGGCCTTGCGCCCCATTGTAATCTTATTGTTCAGTATCAATAAAGAGCACTTTTGAATAACTTGTGTTTTGATTCTAAATTTCCGCTGCATGTTCAATGTTTCTGCTTGGGACTTTTGTGCGATGACCCTGTCACAGCCGCTGTAATCGGCCGTTATGAAACTGTCTTGCACGAGCACAATCTAGGCTCGTGCGGCATCATGCCTTAGCGAGGACGATCGCTCCTACGGAAGCGGGACGTGACAATACTCAACTCTTCCTCTAATCCAAGGAAGCTTATATGTATTGACTTCCCTCGCCTAACTTAATTTTCCTTTACTTACACTGTGTTTGGGAACATTTTTGAGGAGGGAAAGAAAAATTTGAGGGAAAAGAAAATAAAGGAGAGTAAAATGAAGGTAAAATTAATTTTTTTCTTCACTTGTTTGGATGACCAAAAGTAGAGGAAGGAAATTTTTTAAAATAATATTTTATTTGTTTGTGGAGATGGATATAATTACCATTCAATCCTTGATTTTTTTTCAAATCATAAATGAAACTAACTTTTTTGAAGGGTAGATGGGTAATTTCTTCCACAATCCACTCAA
This sequence comes from Iris pallida, assembly GCA_029216955.1. Classification (NCBI taxonomy): domain Eukaryota; kingdom Viridiplantae; phylum Streptophyta; class Magnoliopsida; order Asparagales; family Iridaceae; genus Iris; species Iris pallida. The sequence continues at coordinate 6,648,544 of JANAVB010031218.1, forward strand.
CTCCCTCCATTTTCTCCCAATTTTGGGAGGAAAATTTTTGAGTGGGGCCCGTATGAATTTTCCTCCCAAAATCCTCTCCCTCCTCTTCCCTCCCCCTTTCCAAACACCAATACTTTTGATTTTTCACTCATTTTTTTCTCAACATTTTCCTTCTCCCCATTTTTCCCTCTTCCCAAACAATACCTTAAACTCACATAACTATGCTTTTTTTTCCTCAATCCAAGCAAATCCTAAATGCCAACTTGTGTCCTTTCAACTTCTAAGTAAGTTTGGTTCTCTACTGAAATAGAAGAAAAATGTACGACAAACGACAATACGTTTCTCTCGAGAACTTAACGATTTTCATTTTCGGCTATGTTTTTTTTTAATAAAATGACAAACTTTGAGAAACAATTTTTTTATATTGTTTTGTAGAAAATATCGATGGAAACAACAAAACCACCATTTCCAATGAGAACAAAACTATATATTATAGAATTTTAGCAAACTAGCACCGCTATAAATCAAATGAGGATTTGTTAAATGGAAAAAATTTCAGGATAAATGGCAAAACTCTATTTCTAACAGAGTTAAATTCCCACAAACAAACAATTAATCAAGACAAGGTTCATAGATAAAGTTTAGATAGAGAATGCCATAGTTGTCAATCATATACAGGCCTTTAAGTACATGTGTAACATCCCAGAATGACTAGAGAACATGCCGAACAGAGGTTAGCTACGTCATATGAAGTACTCTAGAACGTAGTACAACAATCACGACTATCCAAAACAAACAAGTGGAAGACTAACATGCAAAAGACGTCAGTCTTAGGGTTGACACATTTTGTATCCTAATCTAAACTAATGTAGCATCCGCTACCAAGAGATAGTAATTAATTATAGTATTTGTAACGAGATATCAAGTATGTTTATTAAACAAATCCTTTTTAGATTTAGAAGTAGTTAACTGAACCAAAAGCATCATATAGAGCCTCGATATAGGTTAGAATTGTTGGCACCTAAAAAGGGAACGAAGTAAGTTTCGACTTTTGAACAATCTCATGGGCAAGAAAGAACCACCACACAAAGGGCCATACAACCCTAAACGAAAAGTGCGCTAGTTGTATAAAGGTTGTGTCGCGCGAACAAGAAGGCGGTCTTGTTTTCAATCCTCAAGTAGATCGGTCCCACTCAGATGCAAGAAAGCCAAACCACATGGACATGCGATCCTAAAACATACATGTCCCACTCTATAAATCCCCCTAAAAATTTCCAAAGTGATTAGAAATTTTATAATAAAATAATAGAAGCTAATAATTCTAGATAATTTAAACTAGGCTAAACACTAGCTTAATGTATTTCTCAACTTAATAAGAGTATTTAATAAATCACCAACTAAATTGACAAATAGGTAAATTGTATACATAAGACAAATAAATATTAATTACAAATTTGAAACAAAAGCCATTGTGACAAATGTGACAGTCTAAAAATTCTACAAAAATAATGTATTGAATCAATAAGTATTGTTCATTAACAACGTAATCATTTTTGCTAATCAACCTTAACAAATCTTTAATCTAAAAATGTTGATTAACTTAGGTTAGCTGTAGGAATCGGGTGTAGTCCAAAGACTTAAATACCCAGTAGCTTAGGGCTATTTACACCCTTTATAAGAAGGACTATTTCGGCTTGTATCCAAACCAATCTTTATTTTTAAACATAGATTCAAAGGGATTTATACAATATCACTAAACTATTTTCTTTCAACTAGATTGAATCAAAATGATTCCTAATGTCACAAATTATACTAGCATTCTAGCTGAATTGGTATGCAAAATAATGTTGTGCTATAGATATTAGCAAAATTATTAGCAAACAGAATTGTATATATAAGAACAATAATCAATTTCAATGTCCTAATGTCAAACAAAATTGTTCTAATGTAAATATCAATAATGAAATTTACAATGACATTTGTAAACAGAATTGTGATACAAATAAGAACAATAATCAATATTTAACATAATTGTAACAATGCTAAATAGTATAGATATTTCTAAACAAAATCGTGACAAATGCTAAACAGTGTATATATATTTCTAAAAGAATGTATCAATTCTTTTGTTAGAACATCATGTATCACTTTTTCAATTTGAAGAATATTTAAATCCAATATTAAACAGAATACTTAACCGAATATAAACACCTTTCTATTTAAATTAAGTAGTAGTTTAACAGTGAACTTAAACAAAATGTAAACAATATTAATTTAAACAATATGAATTCAAAGAGAATGTAAACAAAATATTTTCTAAGACAAGAATAAAAATTTAAACAATATTTATAGGCTATCTCTTATACTTATATATAAAATTATTTGTTCTTTTCCTGTAAACAACATATAAAACAAAATAATAAGATTAGTGTTACCGGTCTTGGGGGATGAGTCGTGTACGAAGCACTACCCTAAGAGATTATTCGATGTCTTTGCAGACTTCTTCCGAATTTCTTCTAGAGGTAAAATTCTTTTTCTACCGACTTCTCGTTACTGTACACAGTTATAGGAGAATGACCCAAACTTTGGTTTGCCCAAAGAAAAGAATAAAATTTCAACAGATTTCTTGGAGAGAGAGGAGAGACAGAATTTTGTTTTCTATTTTTTGTACGTACCAAAGCAACTAAAATATGATATATTCGTATAGGTAGTCCATAACCCAAATGATTTTAGTCGCACTAGTAATGTGCACGTGCATTAATAAATATTTAAAAAATTAAATATGAATTTATTATAGAAAAATTATTTTTAGGAATTAAACTCAAGTAATCAAGGAAAATACCTCTCATCTTAACCATTTGGGTTAGAGTTATTTAATTATAAATATATCATAGTAGGTAAATGCTTGGTTAAGTTTCTTAATAATTAGTCGAGTATTTAGGTAGTTGTTTAGTTATTTTCTTATTAAATTGTTTAATTTATTTAAATTATGACATACATATGGCTTAGACGGCTCATCTTTGAGCCGTTTCTAAGCCGCATTATAATAGTAGATATTTAGTGAGAGTAATAGGCTGAATAATGTAGCCATTTGGGCATTATTCCATTGGTCGTTCGGTAAATTTTTTTACAATGGATAGGAAATTAAAAGATGAAACAGTCATAAAAAGAAGAGAAAATAAAAATAATTTTGGGTCTCAATCTCGAAAGTGGAATTCGAATCAACATTCAATGCCGGCAGATGTGGGCACATCATACCCGCATACATTACATGTCGAGCCGAGCCGAGTTGGACGACAATAATGACACGTGCTAGTGACGAATAGATCTAGCCCACAACAACTCACTAGTGAGAATGAGAGAGGAATTATATAAAGACTAGGAAATGGAAAGTTCCAACCGATGTGGGACTAAAGAACTAAAGTTGGTTTTTTGTTCAAACCATTGAATACAACAAAATGATGCAATCGAGTACATGAAGTCTTTACAGATACAAAGGGTTATTTGGTTTGTTGAACAGTAGTTCGGAAGTGTCCAAAATTCAGAAGTGGGTGCTAAATCTACTAGTTTTATCGTTTTGACGAATTGGAGGCGATGCTCGGAAGTTGGTTGATTGGACAAAAGTAGCTCCTGTATGTCGAACTCCTTTCCAAATTTTTTCATTCTCATTTCGTCAATTTTTTTGAAGAAAGTGCGATCAAAAGCGTTGACAGAGAGGCGGTGGCGTTGAGTTCGTCGACGGAGGGGTAGAAGAGTGCGTCGTCGGAGTCGTTGAGTGGCTTTGAGGCATTGTGCTCGAATATGGCATCGTGAGGGGGTTAGGGGCATGGTGCAACTTGGGTGGGCTAAACCCAAGCCCAATCGGGTAAATTTGTTAATGGGTTGGGTTTGGGTTGAAGATGCCCGGGCTTGGATTAGGGTTCGAGTTAAAATATTTGAACCCAATTAAAAATCGGACTGGGCTCGGGTTCATCATGTGTCGGTTTACCCAAAGAACCCGAAACCCGACATACATACAATCCACATTTTTTTATATATACACTCTTTCATACTTTTTAAATAAAAAGTTTAAATCCTATAAATTTTTCCACCCAAACTTTTCTACTCATTACCCTAAATTCCATTTTAGTTTGTATTTTGTAATAATTGAGGCATGATTGTTATTTAATTATGTGTTTAATATTAATTTTGTTTGAAATTATTTCAAATATCATATTAGAGAACGATAAACCTGATCGACCTGACCCAACCCGGTACTTTTCTATTCCTCCAGGTTCGATCTTGGACTTTATATGTCGAACCCGAGGTCGGGTCGGGCTCGGGCTAGACTTATGATTCATCGGGTTGGGCTCGGTTTGAGCTCAAATCCGACCCAACCTGCCTGAATTGTACCCCTAGTTGGGGCCGATGGCGTCGTTGGGGAAGGAATTCGATCCAGATATGGAGTTGTACGGTGTGCGACGTCGAGCTCCCAGCGATGTTGAGCCCCTGTGGCGTCGACCTCCGCGAGCAACATGTGACGTCGACCTCCACGAGCAGGTGGTGTCGAGCTCCAGACGGCATGCGACGTCCAACTCCAGGCGGCGTGCATGTGTGCGACGTCGACCTCCGCGAGTGATTCTGCTGTAAACCCCCCAAAAATTTCTAAAGTTTTTTTATAATTTTTTTATTGTTATTTTTATTTTTGCTTAAATAATAATTGTATGCAATATATAATTTAGATTTTTGCCAAATAATTACAGTAGATAGATTATTGAAACTATAGTCATATATAGTAAACATTTTTTTTTTCTTTTTTTTTTTTTTTTTTTTTTTTTTTTAGTAAACATGTATTTAATTATAAGTGTTTAAATATTTTAATAATTTATTTGGAAGTATGCTTAAGCAAACGCTTTATTTATCATTTATGGGTGTTTATATATATATATATATATATATATATATATATATATATATATATATATATATATATATATATATATATATATGTTTTTTAAAAGTATTAGTACTATGAATTTAGTTATAGATTTTAATATATAGACAAATGAGTTAGAAAATACCAACTATTTTACATAAATATGGAATTTATTACAATTAATTTTTTTAGAAAGTTTACAATAATGTATCAATTAAGTTGGGATTTATTGCTTGGATATAAAGATAGGTATTTTGCATATATTTTCTCAAATCTGTAGGTATATATCAATAGTACAAGTGTATAAAGAAAAAAAATTGAAAATATCGTGAGATTTTGAAATATCACAATTTCCAAATTCCCCTGCGCCCTAACCGAGTACCAAGCGGATAACACACAGAGGCTGGATTCGAATTCAATCAAAATTTATGGCCAAATCAAACCAAAACCTTCTGTGAAATCTTCTACCTATATCTCCTCCTAGATCGAATCGAATTAAGATTCTAAATCGATTAGAATTTGAATTCAAATACCATCCTATATACGTAAAAAAAAGAAAAAAGATAAGCAGTCGCTCGTTTTCGGAGAACCAAGAGAATAGAACCTCTCATAAACCCTCATAGTCGTTCCAAAGTTACCCTCGACCTCCTATGTAGCTATTCGACAGCCTGCACCGTCGCCCAAGTCGCCGGAGGCCGCCGCAGCCACCTGTGAACAGAGAAACAGAGCACTGCTCCTTCACAGCAACCCGCGAGGTACCCCTCTTCCCAAATGCTTACCTCCTACTATGATCGATCATTTCCAAATCTAGTTGATCTTATAGGAAGCCTACATGACCCTCTAGGAAATCCCAGTATTAGTTTCGAATATAGTGGAAAAATATGTCCGCAAAATCGACGTGAAGTCGACAGAAAAACTATTTGAAAAACAATTTAAAACCAGGCTAGGAGCCCCTATTTGAAGATAAATTCTTGGCAACCTGTTAAAAGTTTTCGAGAAATATATGAACAAAGCTTTAGAAGACATAAACAGCTTCAACTTCCTTTTCGTAGTTTCTGAATTCATCCAATGTGTGTTGAGAAAACAGTTTCTAAAAATCGAGGGTAAAAATGGTTTTTAACAGTAAAAATTTTGGGAAATTCACCGATACGACGTGTTCTCCTGACAAACTAGGGATGTGATCGCAAACCAAGAGCATCGAAAGGTGCGTATCGACTTTGCGGACGTGTGGGATTCGACGGAACTCGATTTCGTTGTGCGTACGCGACGAAATCGAAGCGTATCGATCGAGATACCTCGTATCGGATCGTTTGCAAACTAGCCCGTAACGTTGTGCATGTTTATCATCTCGAGACAAAACTTGCGCCACTAGGATCATGTCATTTTTCTCGTCCTGTATGCCAAGTTTGGTCCGATTCTGAGAAGGTCGACCGGAACGCTATTTTGCCGGCCCGTAACCTGATCCAATGGACAAATTTGTGCATGGTCCACCGAAATCCAACTATGGACATACGATTGGGTTCGTATCATCAAAACGGACCCGTAGACATAGTTTGATGACTATAGAGATTGTAGGTATTGGCACGCTTTTCGGTGCAAAGCGGGTCCAACGACGGATATCATTTTGATCCAAAATTTTGATTTTGTCCATGTGTCCAGAACTGAACTTTTGGGTAGGCATTTTTAGACATCTTTTATGCCAAAAATGTTCATGATGTTTATTTCAGCATCCGAGGGCGTTTACCCGGATCTGACTTTGCCTTGCATCTGATTCTGGTGATCTGAGTGACTGGACCTTCTATTCTCTGCACCATCACCAGGCAAGATACCTTGCCACTATATTCTGATTATTTACTATCATTTAGCATGCTTAGTTATTTTATTTATTTCTTTAATTATTGTCATTTCATTGCCTTTATATATTTTTATGCAAATAACTCCTTAGTCAAGTTCCTATTACTTTCGTTATTATGCATCGACTTAGAGTTAAGGAGACTACCCTAAGTTTGTGATGCATTCATTAGCCTTGACACATGTGATCTACGAGTCACGAGTCTCATATAGGTCGCAGACTTGCGTAGTCGGCTGGCCACCGATACGTAAGGATGTGCGTTAGGGAATAACTGCTAATAGAGTTGCATGCTATAAGACTTAGCAGTTATGAGTTGACATTGGATGGGGAGAACATGAGTGGAAGTTGACTACCTCCCTATCTATCGTAGGACGATGGCATCGAGGTTATGGTTGCGTACGTGTGTGACTTAGAGTGAGTAGACGTACCCAAAAACTGTGAAGTTATCCCAATAACTTCTATGACTTGACACAAGATATTACACGACACCTTGAGTGAGGGTCATTGTGTTGGCATGAACTTACGTATTCGACTGATCGTCGGTGCAAGCGGTTTGTGTGTCGCTACATATATAGTTAGATGGTATCTAGGTTAGAGACTCGTATTGAGATATGGATTGTCTGAATCGTGGATACGACTTGTACATTTCCTGGGGCGGGGAAGACAATCACTAGGCGTATGGGACAGACAATTATTTTTATATTAGCCTCAGTGGGGATCCGGTTATGGGCCATACATATACTAGGGATATGTCCGACAACGGCCACTAACTACGCGCTAGGTACGGTCGGGAGGTATACTAGTGCATGTATGTTTACATCGGCTCATAATCCGACGTCGGCCCGTATTTTAACGCAAATTCCTTATTCACCTACCCATACGCTCAAAAGTTGTCTTCAACATGCATTCACATAAAATGGTTAGTTCATGTACCTATATCAGACCGTATCATGGGATAGTATCTTATCATGGGCGGGTATGCCATCAATTGATCAGGATTGGTCATATATTTGGTTTGCTAATTGATGACTGGATATTAGACCATGTTATGATTCAGGTTGTTCATTATATTTAGTTCATACTATGACATGTATTTCTGTATCTTGTTACGTCCTGCTGAGGACCTGGTGATCTCTCCAGGTATTTGCTGAGCAGTTAGTACAGAGTAGCTGGACAGGTGCTGCGTGATGTACCGAGGTCTCTGGTATATATATATATATATGTGTGTGTGTGTGTGTGTGTGTGTGTGTGTGTGTGTGTGTGTGTGTGTGTGTGTGTTCTTCGATATTTCCATTTACTCTTTCCTGTATATATTTCACCTTTATTTGTTTCATGCTGCTATGTAGCATATTATTTCCAAGCTTATTCTTTTCTCGAGCTTGCTCGAACATGTATATTACTGGGTGGCCAACTTTAATATATTATGTTCATTCTTGGTATTCGTTTCATTACTGTGGATTGAGATATAGATAATTAGTTACTTTTAGTACTGTTGACAGCGTAGTACGTCTAGGGATAAGTCCATTAAATGGGAAACTTATCCTAGATCGTATTAGCTGGCATGCTCGTGCCTCAAATTCCTATATATTTTAGAACTAGGGCATGACATTGTGTGTGCTTGCATGGCACTATAGATTCAGAGTCTGCTAATGGCAGTACGTGCAGTACCACGCCGTACGGGCACCAACCCAGCCACATCCTACCGTCCATCCTCTACCTTCTTCTTCTATATATATTTAATATCTCATTCACGCTTTCCTAAAACCCTAACCTAGCTGCTACCGCCATTCTAATCCTTTCCATCACTGTTCCATATCTTTGTCCACCGTTCTTTGACTCGTCAAGCATTGGATACGTCGACCAGCAACTACATTGTAACGCCCCAGTCCCAAATACTTAGGACTAAGTACGTCGACATGCCAGTTGTATACATATGATGTATACTCCAATATGTGGAACTATTGTATGTATACATAAGCTGTAAAATACAGTAAACCACGATACTAATCTCATCTACAAATAAAGAATAAAGACTTTATAATAAACTCATGAATTATCATTTACAAGTTGTCGGGCGGAGATAGATCCACTACAAACGAAAAAGAGGGAAATATATGATAACGAAATTTTGTCGAGCGATGCGAAGACGATCCAAGTGTAATCATCCTCGAAGAAATGGCCTTGGCTAGAGCACCTGCGAAAACCATAAAAGACACACCTGGAGAATTCACCAGGTCCTCAGAGGGACGTAGCAAGATACAATAAACAACATGCCATATAAATACTGAATATAAAATATGCCACAATTAAAAGTAAGTGGCAAGACCTCAATAAGTTAACCTAACCATACTAAAGTGGACATGCAGTTAAGAACAAACCTTCTGTCGTATGAGCCCTGGCTGTAAATGGTATCTGGTATAGTCCCCACTTGAGCACCAGTGACCTAAGCGCATTGTTAGGGTTATATACTAAAAGCTTTTGTAGTAACCTTATTTTCTTAAATTTTGAATGAGAATCATATGGACAAATGTTTGCATATTGTATTTGTTGCAAGTGTTAACGCAAATGTCTGATATTCTATATTATAGATAATATGGAGTGTGGTGTCACACAGAAGATCTTATTATCAGTTTTCTATGGAGTATATAAATAGTTCACAACCTAGATGGACTTGGACAATCTATTGGAAATGTTGTAGTGTAATCTGGTATTAGTCTATCTTGACTATAGGTTTATACTAGTACACTTAGTGTGTATTGAACATGACCACTTGAGGTTGTTCTCTTTGTAATGACTACATAAGTGAACAAACACCTTCGTTATTATGGATGCTTGTGCTCTTAATCCGAATATAATAAAGATATGTACATACAGTGTGCATTACTTTGACTCATGAAAGAGTGAGATTCATTATGGGTCAACAACCTCTATGAATTGGGTAATAACATTATATGTATGATGGGTTGTTGATTATAAATGAAATCCATATTCCGATACATCGGATTGATGATGTCCCCTTAAGGAGCTCATAAGGATTGTCACGTAAATCCTGCAGGTGGATTATATCCGACATGACAAATAAAGTTGAGCGGTACTACTTAAGGATAAAAGATGTCGAATCAATATAGTTGTCAGTAACTTAATTTGATCGATGGACATTCGATATCTTAACATGGGGAGCCAAACGAGCATATAATAAAAGGAGCCCACAAACATAATTTGGGATTAGGGAGATAGTGCAACAATAACTCATTAGTGGACCGAGCTATTGTTAATGGGACTGGATTGTGTGTTCGGACTGAACACGGGATATACAAATCCGTTAGGAGGCCTAACCCTAATTTCTCCTTATGGTCCCTGCCGTAGCCTATATATATCCTCTATTCTCTGGCCGCCAAATTACTGATCAGAAATCTGAAGCTTTCTCTAAATTCGTGATTCACGTAAGGAGAGAAAGAGAGGGCTGTCAAGAAAAAAAAAAGGTTGGAAGATCGTCCACACGATGTCCAACTCGAGGAAGGAATACGTGCATAAGATCTTGGGGTCATCCGCTCAAGATTGCCAGGAACTACTTATCTTCTTCCCACCACAGGTATAATTCGTGAACCCTAGTTTTCGTCTATGAAGGGTTAGAACACGTATTAAATCTGTTTAACTTTCTATCGATCAATATGCACACCGAAGTAAGGGTCCTGGGAATCCCCAGTTCCATCAATTGGTATCAGAGCCACTTTGGATCTGCGTATTGATTGACACGTCTATGTTGTCCAATAAAACCTACGCTGTGTAATAGTCGGTAGATGTAGATCTGTTCTAACTCGATTTTGTAGGCATCTTAGATCCAACTATTATGGTCCAATGCATGTTTTTTATTGTGTTGTTTAAACCACGAACATGTCGTGGAGGTTGTTGTTGCTGTAGATGTAATTAAAATCACGCGGGTTGATCATGCTTATTATTTTAATTTTTTAATCTAGATTATGTGTGAACTCCTTCGGGAGGCATAGGATTGATGTAATTTTAATTATTTTTGATCAATCGTGATGGCGGTGGTGGCTGTTTCTGACGTCGGACGAGATGCTAGTTTTAAGCAGTCTAGAGGCAGACAGATGATTTTCGATGAAGAAATCGACAGCCAAAACCTTAAAATTAAAAAAAAAAATTGGGACGCTGCCCCGAACCCCGCGACCTGACCGGACAGGTCGAACCCCGAATAGATCTACGCAGTGCCAGATTTTGGATTCGGATAGTTGAGGACGGAGCAGGAAAGATAACCATAATAGTTGGATATTTTTCTCTTATTTGTTGTCATTTTACTTTTTCTGATTATGCATGTTTATTATTGTGTCGATGTTTTTTTAAAAACTAAGCCTACATTAATAATTGACAACATGGACATAATATCAACTAGTAGAAAAACTTTCATTGTTAAATAACTAAGTGGGAGAGAATATTTGTTTAGTATAAATCCTATGGTCTCCATCACTGGTTTGTAGGTGATGTAATTATACTTGCGCGTTGGCTTTAGTGCCTTCCTCTATTTCGGATGAGTATAATTATGGATCACCAGTACAAACTTCCTTAGGAATAATTGTAGAAAGTTACCTAGTATGTGTTTATTTCTCCATCTGAAGGAACTCATTACAAGGTAATGGACTTAGTATTAAGTAATGGTATACACTTAGATACAAATAATGGTATCCTCCCCATCGGAGTCACAGCTATTATTTGTATGACCAGAGCAAGACCAACATATTAATTTTATTTGTCATAAAGTTATGTTGACATGATAGTAAATTTAATAGGTAGTACCTACTTGAACAAAGTTGAATTTGTATACGTCCACACTATCGTGGCATGCTAAATTCATGATGTTCAAGGTGTTGGTAAATTTTTATTTAATTAATTCAAAAAGTTTTGCCCTACAGAATTTTTATTTATGTGATTCTCAGGATTTCAAAAATGGGTTCTTTAAGTCCACTTATGGTGATTCTTAAAGAAAACAAACTTACTAGACCTAATTATATTGATTGGAAACATAATCTGGACATTGTCTTGACTGCTGAGGAGTACAAATATGTACTTATTGAGGAATGCCCACCTAAGCCTGATGCTAACTCTGATGAAGAGGTCAAAGAGGTTTATAAGAAGTGGAAAAAGGCAGATGAGATGGCGCGGTGTTATATTCTGGCATCTATGTCAAATGTACTGCAACATCAACACCAGGCCATGGCTACGACTTATGACATGATGTATAACCTCAAGGAACTCTTCGGACATCATAGTAGAGCAGCTAGACAGTTTGCTATAAAGTGTTTGATGAATACAAAAATGGCTGAGGGTACACCAGTAAGGAATCATGTTCTCAAGATGATGGGTCATCTGAATGAGATGGAGATCCTTGGAGATAAAATCGATGGGAAATCCCAGGTCGATATCATTCTCGGTACTCTGCCTAAAAGTTTTGACAATTTCTGCCTTAATTACAACATGAACAAAAGGTTGTATAGTTTGACAGAACTTGCAAAAGAGCTACAGGATGCAGAATCTCTATTTAGGCAGAGTGGTCATGTTTTTGTTTCTGAAAAGGCTTCTACTTCTTGTTTGCCATAAAAAAATCAAAGACATGTATTATAGAACACTGATATTGATTGCAAACTCGCTTGTACAAAGGAAAGCCTAGAAAAAATCCTAGGAAACAATCTAAGTACAATTATTTAGTTTTGATTCTGGGGGGGGTGACGGTGGAGGCTCGGAAAAGTGCTATCAACTCTGTCTTACTTCGTGGACTATCTGATGCAGTCTCTAGCTCGTAAAAAAATTGCTTTTTTCTTGAAGGTTGCCAGCCTTTTACAGGGGTGTGGCACCCTGCTATTTATAATAGAATATATGTTGAGCCGCATAGACGGCTTGCGGCCACGTGGCTGATTAGCACGCGAAGACCCGCTCTTTGGCTGTCATCTGTCGATTTTTTGGAATTTTGTTGCAGCAAATCTGGGTAGTTAAGGACTTGGTCAGATTGCCACGTGTCCTGTTACGGGGATCATTATTTTTTAGTCGTATCGTTTCTCAGTCTTTGATCATGTGGGGTCGCATGAGACTCATGCGGCTTGGATCACAGTTACTCTTGGCTGCATGAAGTTTAGAGACTTTAGGGCCGCATAAGTCTGAGCCGCATAAGGTTCATGCGGCTTAGATGACACTCTTTTGGCCGCATGAAGGCATATGAACCCTGCTTTTGGGCGACGTCTCACTTCTTATCTTTTTTTGTCGAAGTGTCAGAACTGTCATTTTTGTTAGTTTTGTCAGGACTTGTCAGCTTTATCAGTCGAACTGCTCCTCTTGGCTGCATATCTTCTTTCTGCAGTTGTTTGTCGACGAGCCGTATATGTCATTGAACCAGTCATGCGGCTTTCCTTCCTGCGGACCTGTTTGGTCCAAAGTACCTATGTGGCAATTTGTAATCCACATTTTTTATGCTTCTACAAGACCCCCTTCAAACTTTTCAAATTGCAAATTTAGAATACTTTGAATAAGAAGCATGAAAATCTGTCAAGTCGCAGGGAGTCTTCAAGTTGTATGAAGCTTTTTGAACTGCAGAGGGATCTTGAGTCGCAGGGAAATCCTGAGCCACAGAACAAATCTTGAGCCGCAGGGACACATCGAACCGCAGAGAGCCTGCCAGCTGTCACTGCTGTATTTAATTTTCCTGATTTGGTTGTGGATCTATTTTTGAGATGAAGCCGACGGTTACTGGGGATAAAGTCCCCAAACGTCGTCATTATCTTTAATGATCTCGAGAAACGAAGAGACGTTCGACGGTTATTTAGGGATAAAGTTCCCAAACGTCGTCCTTATCCTTAATGATCCCAAGAATCGAGGAGTCTCTTTTCAACAACCCTATAAATAAGAGTCATTTAGAGAGAGAGATTTTCCTCTTTCACCTTTTCCTTCTTCGACTTCGTCATACTTTCTGCTATGGCTCCAAAAGCTTCTAAGTCGACTGGTGCGGTGGCCAAAGGGAAGAGACTTGCTTCTCCGTCGAGAGCGGCAGATGCTCCTTCCATTCATTTCGACGTACAACCTCCTCTCAAGAGTAAGGACGGTGAGCAGGCGATGACTGAAAATTTTAAATGGCCATAGCGCATATTTTCATGCACGGGCCTGTCATATACAGCCTCTGCTATAAGCCTGGTTGATGCGTGTGCTTATCTCATCTGGACCACATGTGTTCTGTACGATAGGGCCGCATGGACTGAGCCGCATAACCGCTGCTCATTCGAACTTGAACCGCCTGAGTGCCTCAAGATGGATCTGTATAAACATTTCATGACTAAGCCGCATAGGTGCCGCATGAGCACTTTATGATCGGGCCCATGAATACTGTATGGCTGGGCCACAAGATTGTCTCGTGGCTGATCCGCACGAGTATTGGGCCACATGAGCTTTTTATGACTGAGCCGCATTGAGCCGCATGATAATGACTGAGCCGTATAAATGCTGCATGAGTACTTCATGAAGCCGGCCTCATGACTTTGGGGCTGTATGAGTTCTGTTTTGGCTGGGCCGCATAACTGGCTAGGCCGCATAACAGAGTTCTTTGTTTTCTTGGTCCTAAATCCCCTTTTCCCCCTGTTTTTGTAGGGATCTAGCTAGGAAACTTCTTCACGATCGGTGTCGGCGGTGGAGTAAAAATACAACATTTTGGCGCCTACATCAGACAGCTCAAAACTCCCCATGCTTCGGAAGAGTTTTCTCCATGCCTTTTTCGCATACACATCAAACAACTCAGGACTCTTCATGCTTCGGAAGATTTTTCCCCAGGTGGTAGGAAGAGCCTTTATACCTCGGAGAGTTGGACGGTGGTCAGGCGTCGTTATGAACGTCTTGCCTTCACGGCTCTCCAAGTAGGCGAAACCACCATCAGGGACCATGTTTTGAAGGTATGGTCCTTCGGGAGAGCGGGGCTAAGGCATCCGCAATACGGAGGGGAGGATAGCATGCTATATTTGCCCTCCTCCCGGTAGCTCCTGGGAGATTCAACAGCTTTGTTTGCTTCTCAGCAGTAAAATATGACTTCCTTCGAGGGCCACGAAACTGCTTGAAGACGGAGTGCTGTCAAACCAAACTATGTATTGCCAGATTTTCCTTTCTTTGCTGTCGATATAGTCCTATGAATGTAACTGATCTTGAATGAGCAGAGTATGTTCACTCCATTTTATTTGTGGCATTTTGTGGTGCTTGTACTAGAGAGCCTAATACAGCATTTGTATTTGATAAAGGACATCCCACTGGAGGATTTTTGTGGACCTATTGCCCTTTTGTGCATCTGAAAATGTGAGCAAATAGATTTGAATGATATTTTGTGGACCTACTACTCTTTGGTACACCGATGGTGCGAGTAATAGATTGGGATAACTTTTGTGGACTTATTACCCTTTTTGTGTACTGGCGATGCGAGTACAGATAATAAGTGGAGAGAAAACCAACATATTTACTCAGAGATAATGAGGACGTGGTAAATATGGGTCAAAACATAGCCTTACTACTCAGAGGTAATGAGGACATGGTAGGAGTAGGCATAATAGGGGTACACAGAACAACTCAGAGGTGTTATTAACGTGGAAGTTCTATGCATTGGGTGATTTGTTTGTGATGGATAGAAAAACAACTCAGAGGTAATATGGACGTGGTTGTTTTTCCCGTTGGAAAATTTTGTGGACCTATTACCCCTTTTGTGCACTGACAATGCGAGTAATAGATTAAGATAAGTTTTATGGACTTATTATCCTTTTGCGCACTGGTGGTGTGGGTAATAGATTTTGAGACAAACTCTTGGTGGAGAGAAGCTATGACCAGGAAGTTCATAGATATGACCAAGAGATGAGATATGAATTCATTCGGAGTAGTCGAAGAGTAAGTTCAGTGGTACCTGGGGGTACATAACTCAACAATCTGGGAGATTTGAAGTCAGAGTATAAGTTTAGCGATACCGGAGGGTATATAACTCACAATCTGAGATATAGTTGGAAGGTGTCGTTTAGATATAGTATTTCTTGAGGAACTTGCCAATGATGGGCATCATGAGCAAGTTTCTATTTTGTTTTGCGAGACGGTACGCGCCGTTGGAGAACACGGTCTCGATGATGAACGCCCCCCCCCCCATTTATGCTAGAATTTACCGGGGGTCTTGTGAGTCATGACCATTGGTCTGCGAATGGCCAAGACAAGATCGCCAACTTGGAATATTCTCTGTTTGACTTTCTTGTTGAAAGCCCGAGAGATGTGCGCTTGGTAGAGCTCTATGCTTTGTTGAGATTGTAAACGCTTCTCATCTAATGCTTCCAACTCTTGTAGCCATTGGCGGTAGTTACCGTCCGCCATTGACCGGTAGGTAAGGGCCACTCGGAGTGAGAGGATCTGAGTCTCCAGTAGGAGGACTGCCTCGCTCCCATAAACCAAGGAGAACGGTGTATTTCCTGTAGCCGTTCAAATTGTCGTGCGATACGCCCATAAGCACTCGTCAAGCTTTTTATTCCAGTCGCATTTGTTTGCAGACACGAACTTTTTGAGGAGCTTGGTTATGGTTTTGTTAAAAGCTTCAGCCAGACCATTGGCCGATGGGTTATATGCTGTCGAGGCTATGTTCTAAATCTGATTCTTGTCACAAAATTGATAGAAAGCGTGGCTTGCGAATTGCGGACCATTGTCGTGAATAATCCTCCGGGGCAGTCCAAAACGGTAGATGACGTGATGTTTTATGAAGCTAATCACGTTCGATGTCTTAACCTCTGCCAACGGAACAGCTTTCATCCATTTGAAGAAGTAATCGGTGATTGCAAGTATGAACTAATGCCCTCTGGACGACGGCGGGGTGATTGGCCCAATGATGTCCATTCCCCATGCTTCGAATGGCCAAGAGGCCACTGTCGGGTGCAAGAATTTAGATGGCAGATGTATAAAATCTGCATGGATCTGGCAAGCCTTGCACTCCTTTGCATAATTAACTACATCTGCAACCATTATGGGCCAGTAATAACCCATCCGGCGAAGACGATCTTGCAATTTCGGGCCAGGTTGGCAAGCCCCACAAGTACCATCATGAGCTTCACGTAGGGCTTCTTTGGCTTCTGCATTTGACAAGCATCTTAGTAGTAGTCCATCGTAGGATCGTCGATATAACATTTTTGTCTCCGTATCGTAGAAGAATATGAGGGAGCATCTTCTGATTGAGGTTGCTTCCTTCGCATTCTCTGGCAGAATTCCATAGACTGCAAAGTCAATGAGCGGACGTCTCCTGTCTTGTATGTCGTTGGTTATCTGGGCGGAGTAACTCATACCCAGTTGAAGATTGTTCCTGGGGTAAACCAGTTCATGGCCTATAATGTCGATTAGATGATGAGTGTCATTTGGAAGTGCCAAGGAAGCGACGAGACCTGCTAGGGCATCGACTTCGATATTTTGAAGCCTAGGAACGTGCTCTATAAAGAACCCCTCCAAGGTCGTAATGATGGCAATTGCTGTCTGATAATAGGGAATCAGGTCCTCGTTGCGAACCTCGTATGAACCTCGGATCTGGTTAACAACCAACTGTGAGTCACCATAAGCTTCCAGGTATCTGATCCCCACTTCTTTTGCGAGTTGGAGCCCAATGACTAGAGCGTTATATTCGGCTACGTTGTTCAAACAGGGTTCTGTAAGAGAATACGCCCGATTGACTACTAGTCCAGAGGGAGAAATTAATACCACCCCAACTCCAGTGACGATATCACCTTGTGGCTCCGTTCTTGAAGCACCGTCGAAGAACATTCGCCAAATAGCGTCGTGCGAAGTCATGTTGGAGGCGACGACTTTATCGAGATTTTTTTCATAAATTCTGGCTATTTTTGAGCCTGGATGGGCTGCTAAGAAGTCCGCCAGGACTTGACCTTTGATAGCCTTCTGCGGAACAAAAACTATGTCGTATGGGGATAATAGTATCGCCCAGGTGGCTGGACGAGAACTGAGCGCGCCTGGCTTGGTCATGAGAACCCTGAGAGGATTAACTCGTGAAACAACATAGATGGTCTGCCCTGTCACATAGTGTCGTGTTTCCTGAATGGCGAACACTAGGGCAAGACACTCCTTCTCTACGGCGGTGTACCTATGTTCCGGTCCTACCATCATCCGGCTGAGATAGTAAATGGCTTATTCATGTCCCGTGTCATTATTCTGTGCTACCAGAGCACCGAGGGAGTGTTCCATCGCCCGTACATAGAGCATGAAGGGCTTTCCGGCGACCGGGGCTACCAGAACTGGCAGATTCATCAGGTACTCCTTAATATCATCAAAGGCACGCTGACATACCTCGTTCCATACAAAAGATACACCTTTTCTCATGAGTTGAGTGAAGGGTTGGCATCGCTCTGAGAGGTTAGATATAAACCTCCTGATATAGGCTAGTCTTCCCTAAAGGCCGCGGACTTCGCGGAGGTTCCTTGGTAGATTCATCTCCAGGATTGCTTTTGTCTTGTCGGGATCTATGTGAATGCCCCGGAAAGTAATGACAAAGCCCAAGAACTTTTCGCTGGACACCCCCAGGAAAGACTTGGTGGGATTCATCTTCAGGTTGTGTGCCCGCATGAGGTCGAATACTGTTCTCAAATCATGTAAGTGATCATTTTTGGAGCGGCTCTTGACGGCGATGTCGTCAACGTAACACTCCACCGTCTTGCGCAAATGGTCTCTGAAGATGACACTCATAGCCCGTTGATATGTAGCACCGGCGTTCTTCAGGCCAAAGGGCATGACCGTATAAAATATACGTTGATCGATGTTCGGAAGGATGTATGCTTCTCGTCATCAGGAGACATATTGATTTGATTGTATCCTGAGAAGCTATCCATAAAGGACATACGTTTGCACGTATTATCGATCATTATGTCGGTGATCGGAAGAGAAAATTCATCCTTGGGGAATGCCGTATTTAGATTGCGGAAATTGATGCAAATTCTTATCTTTCCGTTCTTTTTGATGACTGGCACTACGTTGGCTATCCAGTTTGGGTGCTGCTCTTCACGGATGAAACCGCTAGCTATGAGCTTGTTTACTTCCGCTTCAATAAAATTCATGATGTCCGGACGAAATCGCCGCTGTTGTTGTTTGACTGGTTTTGGCGTCTGGATAGATGTTGAGCTTATGAAGTGCAATCTCGGGGTTTAGCCCTGGCATGTCTTCATAGCTCCAGGCAAAGACATCGATGTATTCTCTAACGAGTTGTAACAACGACTCCTGCTCGTCATCTGTCAGACTTTTACTGACGAAGATTGGCTTTGGAGGATTCATTGTCGAGGTTAACTTGCATAACCTCATATTCAGTGGGAGAATCACGAAGTTCAAAGCGTTTCTCCCATTGTGCATCTAGTTGCTGGACCCATGGCTCCAACTCAAGTGGTTCAAGTAGGTCTTCGTCTTCCTCTTCGATATCAGCGGATGTCATGTTGACAGATAATATCTGTCTGAATATATCTCCAATACTGCTATCGGAGTCGTAAATGGGTGACTCGGACGAATGAGAGTGCCACTCATATTCTTCATCAGAACTTTCGGGCGTTGTTGGCGGAGTAACATACCCGAAGCCGCGTCTGGATTTGTGATAATAATCCTGAGGTTTCCCTGCCAGTGCCGGCGGCTGTAGAGGCAATCGCCGACCACTGCCATGATTTAGACCCGGAGTAGTCTCCATGTCGTACCCCTGCTTTTGCATGAAGTATTTGGCTTGAGGACTATATAAGTAGAGCGGTAGTCTTCCAGCGTCGGGTCCGAGGTCGGACTCTTGTGGCGTGAAAGATTGAGGACCTTCTTTTCGGCCAAAGATGATTGTGTGATCCCATCCTCTTCTGTCTGGGACCGAAAAGTAAGCGCCTTTTATAGGAGCAAGTCGATTTGGGGTATGGACGGTTGTCACCTGTGTGTGCAAGCTAACGTATAGACAGTCCCATGCGGCATACGTTAGATTAGGCTTATCATACTTAGAATAGTCTAACGGCAGCCTCTTATTGATGAAATAAGGAATTTTATCCACATGGATTACATCATCAGGAGAGGGGCTATCCACCTGTGTAACCACGTATTTGGCGAGTTCTTCGTCCTCCTTAGCTACCCCCTGCGAGCTTAGAGGTCGGGATGCTGTCTTGGGCAACTTGACCACCAAGGGTTCCGCTTGAGGTATTGATTTTGCCTGAGAATATTGGATCGACACTTGGCTGCTGGCTCATCTTGGGAAGACGGATGACAATTGGCTCAGCAAGGGACTTTGTGTCTTCCGGTCGCCTAGGAGTAGATTTTGGCAATCGGATTACCATCGGTGTTACAGAGGGCCTCGCATCTTCCTGTTGCCTTTGATTGGACTTTGGCAGCCGGATCACCATTGGTCCTATGATAGGTTTTGGCTCCTAGCTGGATCTCGGAAGACGGATGACCATTGGTTCCAACTGCATAGGTGTGGCAGGAGAACCGAGCACCTCTTTATGTAAGGTTGCGACAAGGGTGCGGCCCTGTCCGATTTGCAGGCTTGGAGACGAATTCTCAAGGGTTCTTCTGGCCCTGTGATGGCTTCCAGCTCGTCAGTTATATGTTTCCTGGATTCGTCATATAGACAAGCCTCCGAAGAGTAATAAGATTCAACCCCTTTGAAGGGATCAATGTCGGCGAGTTCAGTTTTCACGGAACCGTGCTTAATGACATACTTAAAATACTGGTGAAGGGTGGATGGCACGATCATATAGTCATGTATCTACGAACGTCCCAGGAGGATGTTATAGGAGGTGTCTGCATCTATGACGTAGCAGGTAACTTCCGTCTTTAAGTCACAATCTGGCACTTCAACCGGATCTTCCCTAGGGGATAGCTTCTTTCCGAGTTAAAATCGCTAATGGCAGTGTTGGTTGCTGCTAGACGATGTATAGGGATGCCAAGAAGTTGGAGCAGGCTTTTCGGGATGATGCTTATTGACAAGCCAGGGTCGATATGCATCTAATCCACCTTGATGTCACCTATGTATCCAGTGTAGTATAAGGGGCGATCATGCAAATTGGACTTGATCAACATGTCCCGAGGAGTGAATATGATGTTGGGTATTGCATCTGTACTATCGCCGCCCTGTAAATCTGCTGGCGGGTCTTCCCCTGGAGGCTTGACCTGGGCTAAGTAGGTGTCAACATTCTGGAGTACTTCGCTTAATACGACACGAAGATCCTTAGAGAGCCTTAGGAGCTCGTATAGCGACAACGTTGCTGGCGTATTAGCCAGTTGTGCTAATATATCAAAGTTGTAAGGTCTCTCCAGTCCCTGAGGTGCATCATTACGGAGTGGCCTATCGAAGCGGGTTTCCTTTGTCTTGGACTTATCCGCCAATGGAGGCTGAGATGGCTTTGGAACATCAGAGGGAGGCAATGTTGCTGGCTGAGGATATTCGGCTGAACTATCCGTTTGGGCTGGACTTGTGCTCCAGACCGGGTAACAATAGCTGCAGCTTCCTCAGCCTCAGCTGAAATTGTATGGCAGGATCTAGACTTCCTGCCCTTTTTTTTGCTGGTATGAGATGACACCCCCTGGGTAACTTCGGGCACCAAGTCTAGATGCACCCACATGATCTCTCCTCGCGGTGTGGTGAGAGGTACCAATCCAGATGTTTGGCTCCGGACGGGTGGAAGATTAGTAACCTCCATCGTTGCCCGAGAGACAGGTATGACCCCGTCTGGAGTGCTTGTTGGAGGAAAGTCGCCGAACTGAATAGATACCATGTTTGCCGTCACGGTAACCTCTTCAAAGTCTATCGACTGAGCTTTGGAGTCGATAAGACTTTGAATGTACCGCTTCAATTGGAAGCAATTATGAGTGACATTATGGACATAGCGGTGGAAGTGACAATACTTTGGGTCCTCCATTTCTGCTGCTCGGGACTCGCGCCTTGGTGGAGGGAGCTGGATCCTACCCCCTTGTAAGAGCATATCGAAGATAGGTTTGACATGACTATCTTCAAATGAGTAATTGACCTTGGGCTACGAACCTTCCGCCTATTTTTGTTCGGGCTTCTGAGTCGCATCAGTGACCATGGCCTGTTTGCCCTTATTGTCCCGGTTGGTGGTGGTGCCACTGTTGCTGTTACTGGAGGTGGACCCAGGACGTCTGCCCTTATCTTCTCCATCTGGGATGTGTAATCCCAACTGGCAAGATTTCTTCAATTTTGTCTCTGCGTTGGTAGCGCTTATGATGAAGGTTATCCAATCCCTGAACTGATCGTCACCCATCCAGAGGCTAATTGCAGGGAGCAACTTCTTCTGACAGATTTCAATCAAGGAGCTCTCGGGGTTGCCTTGGGGCAATCTTATTGCGGTTTGACGGAATCGTTCAATGTAGTTCCTCGTTAGCTCCCTCTCTCCTTGAATGATGTCCATGAGAGACGACATCGTTACGTCATGCCCCACTTCGTAGAATCTTTCCAGGAACATGTGCTTGAAGCCGTCAAAAGAATGAATGCAGTTGTCGGGAAGGTTACGGTACCAATCGAACGCGATCCCCTCCAATGCTCTGTTGAATAATCATGTGAGGATGGCGTCATTATGCGACAAGTGATCGATTGACTTCAAAATAAGTCATGTACCGACTAGCAGAGGTCTTTCCATCATAAGAATCGATATGGAACGGCTTGTATCGTGGTGGAAAAGGCACGTCTCTCCATGCAACAGGATATGGCTGCCGTATTCTGAGATCCCGAGAAGAATCTCGGGTACTGGACATTGTCCGAAGCTCTCGGACTTCTCTCCTTGCCTCCTTGGCTTCATCTGCAGCTGAAGGAACGGATGCTGCTAAGCGATCATCACCAATGGAGGAGCGGTCGTATTGGAGTCCGCATTGACTGCGGGTCCCAGGCTTGTTTGTCCGGGCATCCTTGCTGGTTGAGTTGGCAAGGCGGCTTTGATCTCGTCCATGGACTTGACCAAGGACAGAAGCATGGCTTCCAGCACTTCTAGCCGTTATCGGTCGGAAGGCGCTTCATGATCATCGTCAGCCATAAAGATTGTCCTCACGTGGGTAGACGTGGAAGGGATTATGGCAGAGGTACTATCTGTGCCGTACTCTTGTATAGAGAAATCGTCAGGGAATGTCGGAATATCATCTTCCTCTGACTCGAAAGGGGTGCTATCCCCTGTGCAGGAAGCCGTATCGTCTTGGTAAGGATGGTGGCCCTCAGGGAAATCTGAGTCTGTTGCACAGTTCTGGGGGACTTCTACCCCCTGTATGTGCTCTTGGTACACCGGGTTGTCGCATACATTGAGGGGACTGCTACCCCCAGCTTCATCTACTCTCAAGGAGGCCGAAGGTGCACCCCTGGGTGCCGAAAGCTTCTTTTTGGATCGAGTGCCTAAATAGACACCCCCTGTGGTTGATGGGAACCCCCAGATGAGGGTCTCCTTGCAATACTGGCCGAGATGGCCGGGATGAAAGAGCATGTCTTCTTTCCTCCCTTGCTAGGAGAAACTTTTTGAGTTGAATTACAGGAGGCGAAAGGAAACTCCTCGTCCCCTGGAATTTGCACCTGTTTCTTGAGTTATTGTCGGACAAGTGCTGGCAGCTGCAGTCGCTGGAAAACTGACTGCCGATCTTCAGGTGCTGCTGATTTGTCGCAGCAGCAGTTGATGACGACTTGGGTGCAACGACGCCCCGAGAGGGACTCATTTCATGCCGACGCTGCCGTCTTAGGTTTGTGAGTAATCACGTCACATAAGTCAGTAGGAAGCTGCTCTACCTTTGCACCAAACTTGTGAACTCGGAAATCCCGAGCGCACGGGTGCTTAGGCATCATGTTTGCTCCCTGATCCGTGGCTAGTAAAAGCACTTGCTTTGGATCTTTAGAGGGAGACTTTAAAGACTCACCCTGTCCGTTAGCCCTGGGGGACTAGACGCAGGTGGTTCTGTACAACTTTCCGTCAAGAGCCCGTGTAACAGTCAACGGGGCCCGCTGACAGTCAACAACTTGGAAAGTTGACTGGGCTGGTTGGGCCCGCACTGCCCTAGACTTTTTTGACTTAGCACCCAAAGGCGCATAGTAAAAGGAGTCCAGATTGATACATCCCGCATCCTCAGTGAGCCGCATGGCGCCGGGCCTGCATGAGAGGCGGTCGAACACAGAGCTTCTGACAGGGCCGTATGAGATGTCCTGTTTGAGGCCAGGATTGGTCGTCGCATGGACCATCTTCTTGCGGCTAAAGCTGGCTGTCGCATGGATCATCTTCTTGTGGCCAGAGTTGGATGCCGCATGAGTTGGCTGTCTACGGCCAGAGTTGGCTGCCGTATGGACAGACTGTCGATCTCCTCTATGCAGCTTCTTCTTTGTTCGCATGGATTTTCTTTGTGCCCCCAAAAACTCAGCATCGTAGTGTTTTTTTCTGCTGGATTTGGGGACAGTGGGGTCCTCCGCGGTCGGAAGCAAAGCCGCAGGAGCGTTCTGGTCACCGTCTTGGGCTGCAGAAGGAGCTTCTTCGAGAACTTGGTCGGGGGCAACAGTTTTTCGCACCGACGCCTTGCGAGTCCTCTTTAGGTTGGCTCGCTTCTGAGACGGGCTGGCGCTCCCTTCATAGAGCAATTCTTCGAAGGCTTGTTGGTCAAAACGAACCACAAGCATCTGCTGTGTAGAGCCGAGCTTGGACGCATCAGATTGTGTCGCCAACTTCTCATCGGAAGAGAATGACGTACCTAGCACAGTCGCCATCGTGTTTGCCATAAAAAATCAAAGACAGGTATTACAGAACACTAAAATTGATTGCAAACTCGCTTGTACAAAAGAAAGCCTAGAAAGAAATCCTAGGAAACAATCTAAGTACAATTGTTTAGTTTTGATTCTGGGAGGTGACGGTGGAGGCTCGGGTAAGTGCTATCAACTCTGCCTTACTCCGTGGACTATCTGATGCAGTCTCTAGCTCGTGAAAAAATTGTTTTTTTTTCTTGAAGGTTGCCAGCCTTTTGCAGGGGTATGGCACCCTGCTATTTATAATAGAATGTATGTTGAGCCGCATAGACGGCTTGCGGCCACATGGCTGATTAGCGCACGAAGACCCGCTCTTTGGCTGTCATCTGTCGATTTGTTAGTATTTTGTTGCAGCAAATCTGGGTAGTTAAGGACTTGGTCAGATTGCTACGTGTCCTGTTGCGGGGATCATCATTTTTTAGCCGTATAGTTTTCTCAGTCTTTGATCATGTGGGGTCGCATGAGACTCATGCGGCTTGGATCACAGTTACTCTTGGCTGCATGAAGTTTGGAGACTTTGGGGCCGCATAAGTCTGAGCCGCATAAGGTTCATGCGGCTTAGATGACACTCTTCTGGCCGCATAAAGGCGTACGAACCCTGCTTTTGGGCGACGTCTAACGTCTTATCGTTTTTTGTCGAAGTGTCAGAACTGTCATTTTTGTTAGTTTTGTCAGGACTTGTCAGCTTTATCAGTCGAACTGCTCCTCTTGGCCGCATATCTTCCTTCTGCAGCTGTTTGTCGACGGGCCGCATATGTCATTGAACCAGTCATACGGCTTTCCTTCATGCGGACCTGTTTGGCTCAAAGTACCTATGCTGCAATTTGTAATCCGTATTTTTCATGCTTCTACACTTCTAAGCCAAAATGCGGTAAGAAAAAGAATAACATTCAGAAACAAGCAAACTCATCAAAGAAGGGCATGGGACCTCAAGGCGCGGTGAAAAAGTCGAAAGGCAAATGTTTCAAGTGTAAAGGGTCAGGACAGTGGAAGACTGATTGTCCACTTCTCAAACAAGGGAACAAAGAAGGTATATCTCATTTACTAGTAGTTGAAACATGTTTACCAGTATTATCTATCGGCACCTGGTGTGTAGATACATGAGCCACTAATCATGTCTGCAATATATTGCAGGAGTTCCAGGAAACCAGACGGCTCAGTGATAGAGAGATATGCTTGGGTGATGCTATAAAAGTAGCGGTCGTTGCATTAGGAGATGTTACTTTATCTTTTGGTAGAAATAAGTCTTTGACATTGAGGGATTGTCTTTATGCACCTTCACTTAGAAGGAATTTAGTTTCTGTTTCTATGTTAGATAAGGATGGATATTCAGTTTATTTTAATGACAATATTGTTATTAGAAAAAATAAATATTTTATCTGTTCTGGTGTATTGGTTGATAATCTGTATGTCATTAATCCTATTTCGTCCACAATGCAACTTATAAAAATGAATAATATGTCATCTAACTTAAATAAGAGAAAAGAACCTTCTTGTACGAACCAAACATATCTTTGACACTTGCGATTGGGGCATATTAACCTAAGAAGGATTCAAAGACTGGTTGAAGATGGACCTTTGAGTTCATTGGAAGTGGAGGCACTACCAGTATGTGAATCCTGCTTGGAAGGTAAAATGATCAAAAGGCCTTTTACGGCAAAGGGGTATAGGGCCAAAGATGTGTTGGAATTGGTTTATTCTGATTTGTGTGGACCCATGACTATCCAAGCTAGAGGTGGCTTTGAATATTTTGTCACATTTATTGATGATTATTCAAGGTATAGATACATTTATTTGATGCGCCGTAAGTCTGAGTGCTTTGAGAAACTAAAAGAATATAAGGCTGAAACGGAGAAACGTCATGGAAAATGTATCAAGTCATTACGATCAGATCGTGGTGGCGAGTACCTCTTTGGAGAGTTTAGGGATTATTTATCAAAGGCTGGAATTACATCCCAATTGACTGTACCTGGAACGCCCCAGCAAAATGGTGTAGCCGAAAGAAGGAATAGAACTCTTATGGAGATGGTTAGATCAATGATGAGTTATTCGGATTTACCAAATTCGTTTTGGGGATATGCTTTAGAGACTGCAGCTTATATTTTGAACTTGGTTCCTTCTAAGTCAGTACCTCTTACTCTCACAGAGCTGTGGATTGGGCGTAAGCCTACTCTGAAACATGTTCGCATTTGGGGTAGTCCAACACATGTGCTGAATGGAAAAGCAGATAAGTTGGAATCTCATACAGAAGTACGTTTGTTTGTAGGCTATCCAAGAGGAACGAAAGTAGGTTTATTTTATAGTCCTAAGAATCAAAAGGTCATTGTTAGCACCAATGCCCGATTCTTAGAGAAAGACTATATGATGAACCATAAACCCACAAGTAGAGTTGTTCTAGAATAACTGATAGGTGAGACACCAAGTACTTCAGTACCAATAGTACAAGAGGATGAACCACAAATAACTGCACAACGTGTCACAAATGTTACACCACAACCGATAGTGCCTCGTCGTAGTGGGAGGGTTGTGATACAACCTGATAGATATATGTTCTTGGGAGAGTCGTCAGACTTCGTCCCTGAAGAATAAGATTATGATCCCTGTACCTACAATGAAGCACTCCAAGATAAAGATACAGAGTCTTGGCAAAAAGCAATGATATCTGAAATAGAATCTATGGATTCTAATCAGGTCTGGGAGCTTGTAGAACCACCCGTTGGTGTAAAAGCCATTGGATGCAAGTGGGTCTATAAGAGAAAAAGAGGATCAGACTGTAAGGTTGAAACCTTTAAAGCTCGACTTGTAGCAAAAGGTTTTACTCAAAGAGAGGGTATCGATTATGAGGAAACCTTTTCTCCAGTAGCCATGCTTAAGTCTATCCGGATTCTTTTATCTATTGCAGCTCATCTCGATTATGAGATTTGGCAAATGGATGTCAAGACAGCTTTCCTTAATGGAAGTCTTGAGGAAGACATCTATATGAAGCAACTAGACGGGTTCATTGAAAAGGGCCAAGAGCATCTTGTTTGTAAGCTTAAGAAGTCCATTTATGGACTTAAGCATGCTTCCAGATCTTGGAACATATGTTTTGATCAGGTGATAAAATCCTATAGATTTGATCAATGTCAGGATGAATTATGTGTATACAGAAAGTGTGACGGAAACGTGGTGGTGTTTCTAGTCCTTTATGTGGATGACATCTTACTCATTAGAAACAATATGAATGTGTTATCTGATGTAAGGGTATGGTTATCCAAACAGTTTGATATAAAGGACTTGGGAGAAGCAGGTCACATCCTTGGGATCAAAGTTCTACGAGATCGCAAGAAAAGAATGTTGGGCTTTCCCAAGCTTCCTATAACGATACTGTACTAACTCGTTTTAGTATGCAAAATTCTAAGAAAGGTTTCTTACCTTTTAGACATGGAATTGCTCTATCAAAGGAGCAGTGTCCGAGGACACCTAAAGAGATAGAGAACATGAAAGCAGTTCCTTATGCTTCAGCAGTAGAAAGCTTAATGTATGCAATGCTATGTACGAGATCAGACATCCGCTTTGCCGTAGGCATGGTCATTAGATATCAGTCTAACCCAGGACAAGAGCAATGGACTGCCGTAAAGCATATTTTGAAGTACCTGAAAAGGACTAAAGAGTATATGCTAGTTTACCAGGCAGATAGTTTAGTTCCCTTGGGGTATACAGACTCGGATTTTCAGTCAGATATGGATTCCAGGAAATCTACCTCAGGTTATGTGTTTACTTTTGGAGGTTGAGCCATTGTGTGGAGGAGTATCAAGCAAATATGTATTACTGATTCCACCATGGAAGCTGAGTATGTGGCAGCCTCTGAGGCAGCCAAAGAAGCGGTTTGGCTCAGAAACTTTCTGTTGGACTTGGATGTGGTACCTAGTTTGCCTAAGTCTATTACACTTTATTGTGATAATAGTGGTGCAGTTGCAAACTCGAAGGAACCACGAGCCCATAAGACAGATAAACACATTGAGCGCAAGTACCACCTGATGCGAGATTTCGTAAAGAAAGGAAAAGTTGTTGTGACCAAGATAGCATTAGCCTACAACCTAGCTGATCCCTTTACAAAGAGCTTACCAGCTAAGGCTTTTGATAGTCATGTTGAGGGAATGAGAGTCAGATGTGTAGCAGCATGGCTTTAAGTATAAGTGGAAGATTTGTAACAATATACTGAAAAATAATGCTTTGAGTATAAGTGGGAGATTGTTAGGGTTATATATTAAAAGCATCACTTTTGTAGTAACCTTATTTCCTTAAATTTTGAATGAGAATCATATGAAAAAATGTTTACATATTGTATTTGTTGCAAGTGTTAATACAAATGTCTGATATTCTATATTGTAGATAATATGGTATGTGGTGTCACACAGAAGATCTTATTATCAGTTTTCTATGAAGTATATAAATAGTTCACAACCTAGATGGACTTGGACAATCTATTGGAAAGGTTGTAGTGTAATATGGCATTAGTCTATCTTGACTATAGGTTTACACTAGTATACTTTGTGTGTATTGAGCAGGATCACTTGAGGTTGTTCTCTTTGTATTGACTACATAAGTGAACAAACACCTCTGTTATTATGGATGCTTGTGCTCTTAATCTGGATATAATAACAGATATGTATATGCAGTGTGCATTACTTTGACTCATGAAAGAGTGAGATTCATTATGGGTCAACAACCTCTATAAATTGGGTAATAACATTGTATGTATGATGGGTTGTTGATTATAAATGGAATCCATGTCCCGATACATCGGGTTGATGGTGTCCCCTTAAGGAGCTCATAAGGATTGTCATATAAATCCTGCAGGTGGATTATATCCGACATGACAAATAAAGTTGAGCGGTACTACTTAAGGATAAAAGATGTCGAATCAATATAGTTGTCAGTAACTTAATTTGATCGACGGACATTCGATATCTTAACATGGGGAGCCAAACGAGCATATAATAAAAGGAGCCCACAAACATAATTTGGGATTAGGGAGGTAGTGCAACAATAGCTCATTAGTGGACCGAGCTATTGTTAATGGGACTGGATTATGTGTTCGGACTGAACACGGGATATCCAGATCCGTTAGGAGGCCTAACCCTAATTTCTCCTCATGGTCCCTGCCGTAGCCTATATATATCATCTATTCTCTGGCCGCCAGATGACTGATCAGAAATCTGAAGCTGTCTCTAAATTCGTGATTCACGTAAGGAGAGAAAGAGAGGGCTGCCAAGGAGAAGAAAATGTTAGGAGATCGTCACCCACACGACGTCCAACTCGAGGAAGGAATACGTGCAGAAGATCTTGGGATCGTCCGCTCGAGATTGTCAGGAACTACTTATCTTCTTCCCACCGCAGGTATAATTCGTGAACCCTAGTTTTCGCCTATGAAGGGTTAGAACACGTATTAAATCTGTTTAACTTTCTATCGATCAATATGCATAGAAGTAAGGGTCCTGGGAATCCCCAGTTCCATCAGTGGGCGCACGGCACGCGAAACACGCGGGCGCGGATGCACGATGCATGGGCGCACGATAAGCGAAACGCCTAGCGTGCATGGACCAAACTGGCCACGACGTGCGGAACGCGGATGCCGCGTGAACGCACGACAAGCGAAATACGCGGGCACACGTAGACCAAACTGGCCGCGACGCGCGGAGCGCAGGTGCACGGTGCGCGAGCGCGCGGCAAGCTAAACGCGCAGGCGCGTGACACACGTAGCACGCGACACATGGATGAAACTCGCTATGGCACGCGGGCGTACGGCACGCAGAGCACGCGCGTGGCAGTGTTCATCGTTCCGGCATCACCGAAGGTGTGTGGGGATCATGAACACGAGAACGACCATAATTTTCTCAAAATAAAGTCGAAATCACACGATTGAAAAGCCAAAATTGGGTAGAATTGAATTTCCCACAACATGGAACTATTAGTTTATGAAAATAACAAGTTTTTAGAGATTAAAACCAAAAAAACAAAAAACTTAAAACCTCGATCTATAAAAATCTATCCATCAAAACCGAAAATCTCAAATTCTAAAGATGCTTAGAACCATGTAGGGAAGAAGATAGAACAAATAAAAATTAAAATCTTTTATGTTCTCCATGGTGCAAGTTATACTTGCCTTAGGTTGGTCGGAGGAGTAATGGAGAAGGAGAGGAGAGGAGTTAATAAGAAATAATGAGAGGAGAGAGAAGGAGTTGGTTTATATACCAAGTCATGACATAATGAACCAACCCAAGCCAAACCAAGCCAACATGTCATGTAGAACTAAGGTGAACCAAACCAAGACTAAGTAAGACAAGTCTAAAT
Source organism: Iris pallida (assembly GCA_029216955.1). Taxonomy (NCBI): domain Eukaryota; kingdom Viridiplantae; phylum Streptophyta; class Magnoliopsida; order Asparagales; family Iridaceae; genus Iris; species Iris pallida. The sequence continues at coordinate 6,679,414 of JANAVB010031218.1, forward strand.
ACGGATCACCTAACAAATATCAGAAATCCGTACACGTATACTAGAAATACGTATAACGAAAAACGGGAGTGACATTTTTCAACCAATATTTAATAAATTCAGAGATTTATTCTAAAATTTTAGGAAGACAATTAGTTTAAACGACGTCGGAACTAACGTATTCTTCCCCAAGCCTCAATATTCCAACAGATCCATACACAAATCGAAAGAAACCATAAAAATTATACTTTCTTCACAAATTGGCCAAGAAAGAAAAAAGAAACAAACTTACTACGGTTGTAGAATAAAAAAATGCTAAGTTGACAATCAAATGGGTTACAACCCACTTACAACCGCCTACGTGGCAATTGACAATTAGTTCCCCTTTCTCCTATCCCACATGAGGAGAGGGACCTAATTGGCAATCGCCACATAGGCGGTTGTAAATGGGTTCTAACCCAATTGATTGTAATCCTAGCATTGTTCGTTGTAGAATGGTGGGAGACGACATGGCATGAGGATGTAGTGACATAAAGGAGAGAGGAAAATGTGGTTTTAGGTTGACACATGGTTGCAAAATCACTTTTGTTTTTAATTTCATTTTTCTTATTTACGTGACAACTCTTAGGTGTAATGGTGAACATCATCCAAGTTTTGCTGGGAGGCATAAAAATGGACTATGTAAGTGCAAACAAGGTCTAAATATATTCAAATATATCTCTACTATTATAATATGGTTTGGAAACGGCTCAAAAATGAGCCTACAAGACACATATATATACACACCATTAAATAATAAAAAAATCCAATTTTTTTGTCCTTTTTAACTACCGCGTAAGTATCTCCTCACGTAGTTAAGAAAAAAAAATTCTAAAATCCTTTAACAAAACCTCAGGGCCGCCCCTGAGCTTATTGGAGCCCAAGGGGAACTTTCATAATCGGGCCCTATACATAATGCGAAAAAAAAGAAACTAAAATAAAAGTAAATATTACAAAAGATTTTGCCACCGAAAATAATTAAACCAAGGACCTATAGCGTGTATGTTTAACATGATAACTACTACATCACAACTATTTTGTGTTAAGAATAATCCATAATACATACTATTTCTATTTTAGATACATCTATGTGTTGGGAACGCGGTGTGACCCGAACCGAAGTTGACCCATGAGGTGCGATATTGGATTGGCCCGTATGTCCATATATATGCATGAATGTTTAACACCATCTGTCGTGAACCAATTAGAGCCGTCCAAACCAACCCCGTAATCATGGGCTCTTATACTACTTGTTGGGAACACGATGTGATCCGAACCGGAGTTGGCCTATGAGGTGCGATATTGGATTGAGCCCGAGGTCTCATTTGGTTCGCGGAATCATCAGGTTGGGAAAGGAAAGGTGTCAAAGGAATTGAGGGGAAAGGAAAGTGATTCCCAATGCAAGAAAAATTAGGGGAAAAAAGTGATTTCATCCATCCAAGCAAGGAATTGTTGGTATTTTTGCCTTTCGACTAGAAAAGATAGTCCCACATCGGCTACACCAAATGGCGAGTATCTCAATATAATGCATTGCTTGTGTTGAGGTGTGCACATGAGGTGTAGTAGGGCACAAGTTTGTGCCATGTGGGAGTATTTTTCTAGAAGGAAAAAGGATTAAATCCAACAAGGATGTAAGTTGATTTTTGTTGTGCGGACTCGGACTCGGACACGGACTCCAGGATGTCTCGTACATGCACGGGAGTGTTCGGGGGGTAGGCGTGGACTGGCACACTTCTATGCTGATTGTGGGATGATCTAAAATATCAAACTCTATTTTTGAGTATTGGTATTTTAGTCCCACATCGGATAGGAGAAGAGATGAAGTCTCAACTCCACTCTATAAATAGAGCCCCTTGGCCTCCTTTGAAAGATGCACCAAGAAGAGAGTTAAGGGAGTCTGTAAAGTCCAGGAAGCCCGTTCAAGTCTCAAATTTTGACTTACGAGCGTTTCAGAAGTTCTTCGTGAACTTGCTGGTTCCTGGAAGCAGATCGTGGTGGGGCGAATCTTGCTTTGAACAACAGTGATCTTAATCACCCCAGCAAGAACCTTTCCTCTTCTTCTTTCTTATTTCTTCTTTCTTCTCCTTCATCTGAGTTGTAACTCAGTTCTGTCCGTCTGCAACTGCGATTGCAAGGAAGAACGTGAGATTTACTTTCTGATTATTGTTGCTTTTGTAATCAGAGTTATATTATAGTGTTCCTCTTGGATCTCGAGAATAATCAGAAGGTGAACGTTTGTTGAACCTCTAATCTCGACATCGAGTCTACCATCTTTGATCAAGCCCCGGGACTAACAGGAATCACTTTCCCATATTGAAGTATTCACTTTCCTTTTCAAATTCTTTAGCATTTTCAAACATCGGAAAGGAAAATCAATGGAAATTATAATTTTTCATAGGAAAGGAAATGCCAAAAAATTGATTTCATTTTTCTTCCATTTCGCGAACCAAACAAGACCTAAAAGAAAATTCTCATGTAAGGTCTGAACCAATCCCAATTATCTAGATCTCATGATCCCACCTCTTACCCGATGTGGGACTAAATTACCAACTCCATTGTCACCTCCCTTTGAACGCTCAACCGGAAACGAGATACAATAGTTTTTGGGCATTGGACTACAAATCCTAAAATATATTCATTATTCAAATTATATTTGAAGTAAGTATATGATATTATCTAACTAAACACTGTATACAAAATTCTAAAAATATATCTATTGTCGTAAGACAAAAGCTCAAACACGCGGAGACGAAGCTTTCTCGTATATTATCAACCACACAAGTGCATATTACAAGCTATCCCAACCTCTCTTTATATAGGGAGAGAGGTTTGGGGTTATGAAGAAACGAAAGGCCAAAGGTCTTTTGTATGTTACAAGGAGATGAAATGAAGGGCCATATGAGTTACAACACTCCCCCTTGGCTCTCCAGAAATTCTGCTTGTAAACATCTCTGAGTTTCTTCGTCTGTCTGTAGCTTGCATCTTCAAGTTTGACCATCTACTTGTGCCTCGTCAAAACCTTGCCAAAGAAAACCCAGTGGGAAAAAAACTTTGGTCGAAGGACAAAAGAGTACACACAGGTCAGTGTGATGGGGGTAAACTAACCATTGCAAAGGTGCCTCGTCAAAACCTTGTCAGGGAAAACCCAGTGGGAAAAAACCGCTGATCGAAGGACAAAAGAGTACACTATGGTTTAGAAGTATACACTGGATACTCCCCCTGATCACAATAGTCCTTAGTGAATAAGAGATTTGAAATGTGTCTTGTTAAAAACCTTGCCAAAGAAAATCCAGTGGAAAAAACTTTGGTCGAAGGAAAAAAGAGTACACAAGCATACATCAGGATGCTTCCCTTTTCACTCGCACTCGACAGGGTGCGGGATATACGCACAACAGGGCATTTGGAGGCGCTCGTTGGGGCGCTCTCCCTCACATGCACATAACAGGGTGCAGGAAACATGTTTCACTTAGGCTAGCTCTGAAAGTTTCCTAAGTCCAATCGCTCTTACATGTTTTTGGAACGAGTGTTTCGGCAGTGACTTGGTGAACAAGTCTGCACAGTTATTCTCCGATCCAATGTATTGTACTTCAATCTTCTGAAGCGCTTGTTGTTCATGTGTAAAGAACAACTTGGGCGATATGTGCTTGGTAGCATCCCCTTTGATGTAACCATGTTTCGCTTGATCAATAACAGCAATATTGTCCTCATAGACGACAACAGGTTCATCTGGGTCATATGGAAGATCACATGTACTTCGAATATGGCCAATAACAGCTCGAAGCCATACACACTCTCTAGTCGCCTCATAGAGCGCGAGTAGCTCAGAGTGGTTCGTTGAAGAGCCACTAAGGTCTGTTTGTGAGACCTCCAAGAAATCGTCGTGTTCCCAATGGTAAAGACGTAACCAGATTGGGAACGCCCTTTGTGCAGATCAGATAAGTATCCCGCATCGGCGTAGCCAACAAGGGTCGCGTTGCTTCGAGTGCCAAGAGCGTTGGACTCACTCAAAACCGCGTAGGGATAGAACAAGCCCAAGTCCGTAGTACCCTTAAGGTAGCGGAAAATGTCTTTTATGCCATTCCAATGGCGACGTGTTGGCGCGGTGCTGTGTCGAGCTAGACAATTTACAGCAAACGAGATGTCCGGTCTAGTATATTGGGCCAAGTACAATAAAGCGCCTATTGCACCCAGATAAGAGCACTCAGGACTCAATGTCTCTTTGTCGTCCTCCTTTGGACGGAATGGGTCCTTAGTAATGTCTAGAGAGCGGACGATCATGGGAGTAGCGAACGGCTTAACATCAAAATGACTAAAGCGTCTCAACACCTTTTGGGTGTAGTTTGCTTGATGGACAAGAATTCCATCTTTACGGTGCTCGATCTGCAGGCCGAGGCAAAATCGTGTCTTCCCAAGATCCTTCATCTCGAATTCCCTCTTCAGGATATCAGCAGTTTCTGACAAGTATTTTTCGGTTCCTATGAGATTCAAGTCATCTACATAGACCGCGATGATTACGTATCCTGAAGTGGATTTCTTTATGAACACGCATGGGCAAAGTTCGTTATTAATGTATCACAAACCGATCAAGTATTCGCTTAGGCGGTTATACCACATTCGCCCGGATTGTTTCAATCCATATAGCGAACGCCTCAGTCTAATCGAGAACGCGTTTCGTGGTCGGGAACTACTTGATTCAGGCATCTTTAGTCCTTCAGGGACTCTCATGTATATCTCTGTGTCCAGATCCCCGTAGAGATAGGCTGCGACCACATCCATGAGCTGCATATTCAGTTTTTCGGAAACTACTAAACTGATTAAGTAGCGGAACGTTATAACGTCCATTACGGGAGAATACGTCTCCTCGTAATCAATTCCAGGGCGTTGTGAGAAGCCTTGCGCCACAAGGCGAGCCTTGTATCGCACAATCTCATTTCTCTTATTACGCTTCCTTAGGAAAACCCATTTGTGACCAATTGGTTTAACATTGGGTGGTGTTGGAGCAACAGGTCCAAACACGTTTCTTTTCGCTAAGGAGTCTAGTTCATCCTGGATTGCTTGTTTCTATTGTGACCAGTCCGTTCGTCGTTGACACTCGACAACACTACGAGGTTCCATGTCATCATTGTTCATAATGTCAGTGGCCACTGAGTATATGAATACATCATCGATGACAGTTTTATTTTGCTTCAAAATATCGTCTAAGCTAGCATACTCGACGGATATTTTGAGGTTATCGGCATGATTAGGAATAGGCGTTTCATTTAGAACGCGCTCTTCTAATACATCGCCGTGATCCTTAATGATCTCATATGGCAAAACGCTTTTAACAATATTTCTCCGCTTCCGGGACAGAACATCTTTGGAACCAACCGGTCTTCCCTTCTTCTTGGGAATAGCGGCGGACTGGACGGCCGATGGCAGCATCCTTTGCTCGGCGGGTTCGACCGGAGCAACATGTTTCACAGGAACATGGCGTCTCTCAGGGACGTCTATCCTTGCAGGCACATTTGTAGCAGGTATAATTAATCTCGTGACTTTTGCTAGGTCGCTAAATGCGTCTGGCATTTGATTTGCAATATCTTGTAGACCTAGAATCCTCTGCACTTCCTTATCACTATGTACAGAGGGGGGGATCATGATGAGCAACAGCGGGCACATGCCACGCTAATTCACGTCGTTCCTCATCAACGTTAGCGTACATTTCTTCTCCTAACGACGGGAAGATTGCCTCATCAAAGTCACAATCCGCGTGTCTCGCGGTAAAGAGATCGCCTGTCAAGGGCTCTAAATAGCGAATGATGGACGGGGAGTTATAACCGACATATATTTCCCGTCGCTTCTAAGGTCCAAATTTTGAACACCTTATCGTCTCAATTGGAACATTGACTAGGCACCCAAACACGCGTAAATGTGAGATGTCAGGCTCACATCCAGTAACCAGCTGGTACGCGAAAAGTGGTTGGGTGGCCATGGGCCTCAGACGGACCAAATTTGCAGCGTGCAAAATTGCGTAGCCCCATGCAGATAGTGGGAGTTTGGTGTGCATAACCAAGGTCCGCGCTATCACTTGCAGTCGCTTTATAAAAGCTTCCGCTAGGCCATTTTGGGTATGAACATACGCAACAGGGTGTTCAAGATTTATTCCCAAAGTTATGCAATAGTCATCGAAAGTCTTCGATGTAAACTCCGCGCCATTATCAAGTCTAATAGACTTTATCGGATAATCCGGATGGTGAGCCCTTAACTTAATGATCTGGGCGAAAAGTTTAGGAAATGCTACGTTTCGAGTGGACAACAACACTACATGTGACCATCTAGTCGATGCATCAACCAAAACCATGAAGTATTTAAATGGTCCGCATGTTGGTCGGATTGGTCCACAAATATCTCCATGAATTCTCTCAAGGAATTGAGAAACTAATCTCGTAGGTTTCACATGGAGTGGCTTGAGATTCGTCTTCCCAATCGAGCAAGCTTGGCATAGGCTTTTCGGATTTATAACGAAATTTTTTCCTCCAAGAGGATGCCCATGTGATGCATTCATAGTGCGAAGCATCGTATTTTGACCCGGATGACCCAGCCGGTCATGCCATAGCATAAAAGTCCTTTCATCAACTGGCGCTGGGCGAATGATGAGATTACTCTCGATGTGTTGTATCGTAGTGAGATACAAACCACTTGAAAGACTTTTCAACTTCTCCATGATACGCTTTTGGCCGTACCGAGTGGAGGTAATGAAAAGATACTCGAAGCCATGTTCTCGAGCAGTTTCAACATGAAATCCGTTTTCTCGAATATCCTTAAAACTCAGTAAGGTACGACTGGACCTTGGAGAATATAAGGCCTCTGATACTTCAACGGGAGTACCATTGGACAACGAAAAACGGGCTTTGCCAAAAACTTGAACAAGGGTTGAGGGTCCCAAAATGGTTGTCACTGAGGTTACTTTAGGCGCATAGGAGATAAAGTATGATTTATCTCTCAAGATAGTATGAGTCGTTCCACTATCAACCAGACAATCTACTGTCCCGTGGTCCATGCCTATAAGTAAAGAAAATTAAAGTTTGACACACGTTTGAGGAAAGTGCTCGAAATAGAACTTTAATTTATCGAGAAAACAGAAAATACAAACCACCAAAAGTTTTATGACTTAAATCAAATATAGAGAGAAAATGGAGATTCATTCTTCCATTTCTGCTATAAAATCGGAGGTCTCAAGATTTAGATTTTCGCACTCGTTGACCAGATTTGCTTCGGCCCGGCGCCCCTTGTGATAGTTATCAACTTCTTGGGGGGTCGCCCTGTAAGTCCGTTGCATATGACCATAAGCACCACATTTGTAGCAGAGAGTAGGCGTTTGGCCTTCCACTCTCGCTTTGGGACGACTGGCCCGTTGGTTCTTACCATGAGACTGCCTAGGAGTCAAAGGTCCTTGGTTCTTGTTAGAACCTCGCTTTGGGTGGCGAGACTTAAACTCGCCTCTGTTCCTTGGTTGGGACGACTGGCCCTTGTCTCGTTTCCACCGTAGATTTGGTCCACGGAGAGTGTTTGCATCAGGCATTGGAATTGCCTTTGTTCCAGCAGGACGAGAATTTTTGTTTCTCATTAAAATGAGACTGTTCTTCTCGTCTAGTAAAAGCTGGGTGATGATCTCGGAAAACTTGGTAAACTTAGACTGACGGTATTGCTTCTGGAGCAAGTTGTCAGTGGAAGGAAATGTGGTGTATGTTTTCTCCAAAAGATTACTGTCGGTTAATATCTCACCGCAGTATTGGAGAAGTGATCGAATCCTGCAGACTTCATTGTTGTAATCAGTTACACTTTTGAAGTCTTGGAAGCGCAGGTTCAACCAGTCATGGCGTGCTTCAGGTAGCCAAATGGTCTTCTGGTGGTCGAAGCGCTCTTTCAGAGAGTCCCATAGCGTCTTCGGCGAGGAAATTTCAATGAACTCCGCCTTCATGGCGTCAGATAAATGCCTGCGGAATAGAATCATCGCTTTGGCGTTCATTGAGCGAGTGACTTCTACTTCACGCTCTTTCTCGTTATAGATGACGTCCAAGAGGCCCTGCGCATCTAGATGGTTCTGGATGTCTTGCGTCCAGTCCAAGTAGTTCTTGCCAGAGGCTTCAAGGATGGGAAAATCAATCTTGATCGACATTTTTCTACAACAGGAGAAAAATCTTGATCAGTCATCATATAAAACGACAGGTTTATATGAATTTGGTTTGTATAAGCAACAACAAACAATTGTAGATAAAATAATGGTTTTGAAAAAACAATTTTTGTTAAAAAATCCTCTTATAACGATCGACGGGCCGATATAGAGGCAAATTATTTGCTTGCAAAAATACATAAGTATAAATACAATTTGAGAAAAAAAAAATTTGGTCAACCCCATTCGGTAGCTCTACGTGAGTATGACCAGGCAGAAAAATGAGGGAGGAGGGTCACTAGGGACCTCTTAAGAACCAAGCCCCAAGTTCTTTCTGACATCATACCCAAATAGGTGAGCCTATTCGGAGAGACTTCATAAATTTTTTTTTCAAATGTAAGAATAAATAAAATTTTTCAAGAAATTCACACTATTTGCGAACAGTGCAAAATAGGTGACAATTTAGTGCGTGCTCAAAATGAGCGTTGCTTTTGAAAAAAAAAATTAGCCAAAATTTTTATTTTGAAAGGCCCAAATTTGGCGGTGCCAGAATTTATTTATGTAGCCAAAACCATTTTTCAAATTTTTCAAGTTTATTTTTTTTCGTAATTACGCAAAAAAAATGTACAACATAAGCAAGCAACATCACACAAAAGAATTGGTGCCTAAGCAAGCGGCACCAAAAAAATGTCAACTATTTTTCCGACGTCTAATGAAGCGACGCCAAAAAAATAGCGAGAAAAAAAATACAATTTTACTACCCATCTGTTACAATAATTCACTGAGTAACATAAAGATAAAAAAAATGCTACTGAAGTGCTCGGCAGGGCGCAGATGGCACTGAGGTGCTCGCCGGGGCTCTCCAAATCCATCATTAAAAAAAAATGTTAGCATTTAAATTTTCTTCGTCAACATGAAAAAAAAATTTCTTCAAAAAAAAAATTATTTTTTTCAGAAAAAAATAACAAATATTTTGTTGGGATAAGTACTATTTAAACAAAAAAAAATCTAAAATTGTCAGTTTAAAAAATTGCAGAAAAATGTCTTTTACCAAAATATATACAGCAGACTATTTGATAAACACGTCAAAGTATATTTTGATAAAAAAAATTTTGAACAAAAAATATTTCTTATGCTGCGGTGAATGAAGTACTGGTTAGATTGATGCTAGTGGAGAAGAAAACTGCAGTTTATAGTTAACTAATGACATAGCAGATAGACAAACATAATTCCAAATCACATATTTGACACTTGAGACGTCGTATCTTGTTGCAGCTATAACATTTACGGATGCCATATAAATTGTCAGTCAATCTGTAAGCTAAAAAAAATATCATATGGTTCATATTTTTCAAATTGAACCATATCATTTCTTGTAAGGATTACTCTGAACAAAAGAAGCATAAAAGTAACTAAGTCCCAGATTAATAATTGCAAGCTCAGATAAGAGCATTTGTGAGGAATACATGAAATTCTTTGTCTTGATTCATCTTTCTATATTTTTGTCTATTAGTTGGTTTAGATATTCACAAGAATATAACACAGAATGAGATTTATTTTCAGTTGAGGTAAGAGGAAGTTCTTAAGAACTAGTAGGGTCTCCCATGTCAAAGTTAACGACTAGGAGAGAGGCAAGGCAATGCTAACTCCTACTAGACATAACAAATTTTTTTTTATCTTTCTTACCTTATAGTGGAAGAAAGTGAGAAAACGATCGGTACGTCGGGTCTCTGGCGTTGCACGAGCAAGGTGCTGATAACGTGTCGTAAGGCAAAAGCTCAAACACACGGAGACGAAGCTTTCTCGTATATTATCAACCACACAAGTGCATATTACAAGCTATCCCAACCTCTCTTTATATAGGAAGAGAGGTTGGGGGTTATGAAGAAACGAAAGGCCAAAGGTCTTTTGTATGTTACAAGAAGATGAAATGAAGGGCCATATGAGTTACAACATCTGTAACAAAATTTATTTAAAATTATTTAAAATATTTTAATATAATTAATTTTTTTAATAATATAATAGATTTTTTTCGTATGTGCGAGAAATGACTAGTATATTAGACTACAGCCGTCAATCTGTATCTAATAATCCCAACCGTCCATATATATAAAACAATAAATCCTTGGTCGCTTTTTAACGTATCTTCTTCTTCTTCTCCTCCTTCCCCCAAATTCCAATCCCTCTTCTCCCGATATTAATTAAAATATGGCGCACCGGCTGCTCCGGGACGCCCAGGCCGACGGCTGGGAGCGCTCCGACTTCCCCATCATCTGCGAGTCATGCCTCGGCGACAACCCTTACGTCCGCATGGTAACAAATCGAAACCCTAACCCTACAAAAAAAAAATCTCTTCTTTTTTGAGGCCCTAATAAGGAATTCACGGATCGTTGGGTGCAGACGCGGGCGGACTACGACAAGGAGTGCAAGATCTGCACGCGGCCGTTCACGGTGTTCCGGTGGCGTCCGGGGAGGGACGCCCGGTTCAAGAAGACGGAGCTGTGCCAGACCTGCAGCAAGATCAAGAACGTCTGCCAGGTCTGCCTCCTCGACCTCGAGTACGGCCTCCCCGTCCAGGTCAGGGACACCGCCCTCGCCATCAACTCCAACGACTCCATCCCCAAGAGCGACGTCAACCGCGAGTACTTCGCCGAGGAGCACGACCGTAGGGTGCGTTTACCTACTCCCCCACCCCCCCTTCTTAGCATTAGAAGCTAAAATATGTGCCTTGTCCGTGTCGCGGTGTCTGTATGATGCTGTGTTCGTGGCCGTGCAGTGCGGATGACAGGACTATGGTCCTCTTTGGTTCCTGTGAACTTATAGGAACTGGAGACGGGACCGATTCCGAGAGTTTGGTTCACTTGGATTTAGGAACTGGAATTTCTCTCCGAAAATCTCAATTTAGTACGAATACAGTCTGGCTTGGATTGCGCACATTGTAGTTACAAATGGCTATTCCGTGATTTGGAATCCTTAGTGAGACTGCTGTTGTAATTTAATCAACAACTACACATCCTTTATCCCAATTCTTTTGGGGTCAGATTTGAATCCTTCTATCCTATTTTTTAGTCTGCAAGGACCATGCCTTCAGGAGGTAATTTAGTATCTCAAAATGAAGAGGTGAACATATATACGATTCGAACTAGCTGGACATATTGATTAGTTGGATATCCAATTCACTGAATCGTGATATGCCAACCAAACAGACGGTGTTGGAATTGCAAGACATGATTTTCAATTCCATGAATTCTGTCAATTCATCAAATATCGACCGACGACAACCAAACAACTCCTAAACTACAAAGCAACAATGTGCACACTAAAAACTTCAGAAAATGGAAAAAAAGATATCAAGTTTTATTCGTAATTGTGTAAGCAAAATGAAATGTTGAAAGGGCCTCCTAGTGCTATGAACTTTGAAAATGCAGCGTCTAGAGACTGTCTAGATGTCTGCAACTTTACACTCATTTTATGAATACGTTTTTAATCATCTGCCATGATGGAAGCACCAAGCCTTACAATTGCCAAGACATCCGATAAAGCCCACCGTCATTGATGTTTATTCTATTGTCAACAAGTACCCAAAACAAAAAGGGAATACAAAAAGTAAGCGGTATCTTCTTTTTAGATGTAAAAAGTTATTTTATTCCCTTGTGGGGAGATAAAAGTTGCATGGGCGAGGTATGAGGCTGTTTCTTATCCACAACCTCAATGGGTCTTTAATAGTGTTGGCAATTGGTCCTATCTATGTGCAGGTACAATTGTGCTTGCCTCATGTAGAGCCAGGCTCGAGCCACGACCATCGCCATCCATGTCCGTAGAAGGTTGAAAGCGGGTGCTAATTGAGGATGTGTTGAGAGAAGATCGTCTTAGGTGGTTTGGACATGTGCAAGATAGACGTGGTTTGGACGTGTGCAAGATATACCAATAGATGAATAATTTAGGAGGAACAATAAGATATTAGTCAAAGGAGTTGCTAGAACTAGGATCGAACTGAAAGTAATGTTTTTTTAATGTTCCAGAGGACATGACCTTTGCATGGCTGAACGGTAGAAAAGGATTCAAATAGTCGACTTGGAAAGTTGGTATAAAGGCTTTGCAATGGCTGAACGGGAGAAAAGGATTCAAATAGTCGACCTTGAAATAATTTAAGTAGATTTTGGATTTGAATGGATTTCATTTGAGTTTTGTATAGGAGAATTAGGGATATACTTTGTGGTCAAAATTGGCTGATGTCAGATGATTAACTTGTTTAAGGAGATCTCACTTCTATGCCTATGGTCTTTAGGTCTGGTCCAATCACATCCTAATCCTAAGATGCCTAAGGCAGCTAAGGGGCAAGAGGAAAACTAGATGCTTTTCAAGAAATAAGAATGTGATATGCAAAAAACTTCCTAAACTCAGCTATACATCCTAATTTGTCTTATGAAGACACATGCATATCTGTGCAAAGGATTCAAATAGTCGACTTGCGGACTTGGAAATAATTTAAGTAGATTTTGGATTTGAATGGATTTCATTTGAGTTTGTATAGGAGAATTAGGGATATACTTCATGGTCAAAATTGGCTGATGAGTAACTCTGTTTAAAGAGATCTCACTTCTATGCCTATGGTCTTTAGGTCTGGTCCAATCACATCCTAATCCTAAGATGCCTAAGGCAGCTAAGGGGCAAGAGGAAAACTAGATGCTTTTCAAGAAATAAGAATGTGATATGCAAAAAACTTCCTAAACTCCGCTTTACATCCTAATTTGTCTTACGAAAACACATGCATATCTATGCAAATCATGTTTGATTTAAAGAATACTATATGTTTTTTGATTTTTTTCTTTCAGGTAACTCAACAATATTTATGTTTGCGCTAGTAGTTTTGGATGGATATGCTGATTACTTTTCTATACTATCATTCTATATTGTTAGCATTTCTTTCTGATTATATCAGATGATGATCATCATAATCATGATCCAAGCCTCCCCCATCATATGGTTATGGAGCATAAGAAAGATCCATAAAGAATTTGACGATTTTTTTTTATGACTGATTGTTGATATGATGTTAACCCTCTATTTTGGTGCTAAATTCCTAGCAGAGGTAGCTATGAGCATGAGAGGGTCATGCCATAAAATCTAGATGGTCATGCTTACCTTTTGGATATACGGTTTAAGCTTATGCGACCAAGGAGCACCCACCAAGTTCCCTAGACTACTAGTCAAAGAGGTAGAAGTGATACAATTTGCTATAGGGAATGACATTCATCACTATGATACATTAAGCCAAATAATGAAGGAATGGAAATCCCATGACCTACTATGTGAAATGGTAACTTATGTTGTAGTATATGGCTATTACATGCTAATTGAAGGGTCAATACAGTCATTCTCCTGTCGTGGTTGCAATTTATGTATTCATCCATATATTGTGGTGATCATCTTGTGGAGTGAACCATAGTGTGGTAGGGTATAGGTAAACAGCAGTCGTTACAGTCATTGCCTGCTGTGGGTGCGATTTATATATTCATCCATATTTTTGGCTGATCATCTTGTGGAGTGAACCATAATATGGTAGGATATAGGTCAATAGCTTAGTTCTTACCTGAACTCTAAAGTCTGAACCCTTGCTGCTAGATGCCAGTTCTAGATGCCCTTGTCTGATTTTTTTAGTTCATCTACAATCATAAGTTTCATGACTGTACAAGACACTTAGCAATTTTAATATTTGTTTTTAGTACTTTTACTGATTTAACTGGTTTACATGGTTGCATGTTTGGCAGATCAAACAATGCTATTTCTGCTATGTATGAAAGTAAGGAATGCTTCCACGTGATGCTAAATTATAGGATGTAGATGATGTTCATACATTGAAAAATAGTGAAGGAAGAAAGAGGTAGGAGATTAATGAATAAGTTTGACTTCAATTAGGCAGTATGCTTGTGATTTCAGGCTGAATGCATGGTACTGAGTGATCACTCAACTCTGGGGAAGAAATAACAGGTATCATGAGTGAACTTTTACAGCAGCATTGTGTCAGGAAAAAACTTTCACTGCAGCAAAAGCTGAACATTAAATGATACGAACAAAGAAAATTATTTCTCCGATTTCCTTTTGATAATATTCTAAACATTAATAATTAGAAATTTAACAACTACATATTGATGCATAACAAAATCTAGAGGGCAATCTATATGACAATTTACAATTGAACAATTGAAATTTATGGGAGTTTTATAATAAACACAGATTTTTACTATTCTAGCACGAAATAACCCTAGTCGATTTGAGAAACTAGCAATTGGATTCAACAAATAAAGGTACAGGTTTACCAAATGGTTGCAAAGCAAGTCCATGTTTTTGCAAACAATCCAAATCTCGCTGTAAGGTGAAGATCTGCAACGATAAGCATTCGTTCACCGGTCTGAAACTCTAACTGGTTCTCGATGTTTTAGACTTGATCACGCCTACAATGGATGTCATGAAGCCAAGTGATGAAAGCAATGGTTGTCGATGATGACAAGAAAGATTTGTGAGAAATATGCTGGTTTATGGTTGATTTCCCACAAGAGGCGTCTAACCATGAAAAGAACGACTTGTGAGACTGCTGATTTAGTGACATAAATATAGGGTTTTTGATGGTTGCAACAGGGGAAGGGCTGTTTTTAGTGCTCCTCTGTGGTAGCAAGTGGAGATGGGAAGGGTGACTGCTCTTTTGGAAGTAAAAGAGACGGAGGTAAACTTCAGGTGGGTGTGAAAGTCTTGTTGGGGCTGCACATAAAATAGGGAAGGCGACAACATCAAAGCGAAAACATAGGTTCTGTAGACAGATTCAGCAAGGAAGTGGTGACTGAAACTTCCTTGTTGAATCTGCAAGATAGGAATTATGGGCTTGTTCTGCAGCAAAGAAAGCACAATAGGAGAAGAAAGGAAAGAAGAAAGGGGTGGAAGAGAGTATGTTTTTAAGGGTTAGGGTTATGAAGATATATGAGGAATTTGAGAATCCTATTCTACAATTCTGGCAGTCTCACCTCCAACCCTAAAGTAAAGTTCTCTTATTCTCTTCCATGAATCAAAACAAAAGATTACATATGTTTATATAGACCATAAACTTGTCCTCTAAAAAGGAAATACTAATCCTAAATCCCAAATATATCTAAATAACTCAAATTCATAAAAAAACCAAATAGGCCCAAATAAGTAGGGGTGAGCATTATTCGGTTTTGGACCGAAAACCGAGCCTAACTGAACCAAATAAGAGATTTGGTTCGGTTTAAAATTTTTTCGGTTCGGTTTTGATTTTGAAAATACTAATTTTTTTTATTCGGTTTCGGTTTTGGGTTTTGGTTTCGGTCCAAAATCGAAAACCGAATAAGGCTTATGCAATTATGTAAATTCCTTCAATTTTATGAATATTTTGTGATTAAAAATGTGTATTTTGAAAACAACAATTCTATGTATATGTTTGAAGTTCAACTTTGATAATTTAACAACTAGTCCAACTTTGGGCACACTTTTGAAATACAACAAATGTGTATATAAAAATTACAATTTTAATATAATTTAATGACGATTTCAACTTTGGACCCGACCCATTGGAAATAGAAATATTCCAACTGAACAAACCGTATAAACCGAATTGATTATTCTGTTCGGTTTCGGTTTTGGCTAATTTTGGTTCCGTTTCGATTTTGGATTTTTAAAATTTTGGTTTATTCGATTTTGACAATTTTGGTTCGGTTGAAACCGAATAAACCGAACGCCTACAAATAAGTGCACCCAAAATAAACCTATTAGAAAATAATTCAATAACTTAAAATGTCTCCACTTTGTCCAAACTTGACCAATTGTACTCGAATTGGCTGAAATGTCTTCCATCGATCTCTTTGGTTTCGTAAGTTCATCTCATGATGGATAAGGTGATGGTACTTGCAATAAATCTGGATCAAACAGATCTGGATTGAAAGCACTCTGAATCTCCGTCACCAATCATGAAAACTCTGTATTTGGATGACCTTGCTGGCATATCATGCAACGTCGTACTCCATTGTTTGTTGTAACAAGGGCCTCATGGAAATGCTCAGTCTCTGGATTGGGATGCCATCAAGATGGCCATACTGGAGGCTGTGAGGCGGTACAGGAACTTGTTAGGTCCAGGATACTGATGGTACTGGTAGAACTGGAGGAAATGGTGGAACTTGTCTGGGATGTCTCTACTGTAATACTGGTGGATGTGGTAGAGGAAGCCGTACTAGCACTCTTGCAATCATAGCTAATGATGCCTATGAAGTATTTGATGTCAGTTGTGTTACAAGCCCCGCGGTGGTGGTGGAAGTGATAATGGTCAATAACAAGGTAGCGAGAAGCTCATGTCGCTTACATACTAATTCCTTATCTTCAATTGAGAACTCCTGCTACCTGCTAAGATCATTTGCTAAGACATACATACCTTAATCTGCAGGACCGACAAATCCATATGTTTCTAATAATGACCACGGTCGGAGTCAACCTAACAGACAAGGTTGTGAAAAGCGCTAGGCTCTGGTCGGGCGGGCACCCGCCGGCTAGCCGCCTAGGCGGCCGTCTAGTTCTAGGCGGTTCAAAAGAATTAAAAAATCCAAAAAATCTATTGAAATTTGTAGAAAAAGTCCATAAAAATCCAACACATGCATAGTCGGGCGTTGGGGGACTAGGCAGGCGCCTATGCGGGCATCGGACGGACACCAAGCGCCTAGGCCGCCGCCTAGGCCGCCTTTTAGACAAGTGCTAACAGACCTATATGTGTAGCCAGTATAAGTAGGTTTGTGTCTCATAGTTCTCACTTGTAAGCAAGGTTGTAAAAATCGCTAGTCGGCCGCTAGTCGGTTCGCGGGGACTAGGGATTAATCGGATTAATCGGGGACTAGTCGGATTAATCGGTTTGAGTTTTTTTAATTAAAAATATATATCTATGCAATGAAAAATAATAATATATATGCAATATATGCATATGTCATCAAAGTATTAAGTGCATTTTTGTTTAAATGTATTTTTGTTCCCAGATTTTTTTTTTGTGTATCTTTGCTTTCGTGAAAGTATTTTATGATGCTTCGATCATTTTTTCTGCGATTTTGGAGAAGTAATATGGGCTGGGCCAAGTAAAGCCCATTGTTCTACATTACTAGTATACCAATATAGAAAAGTCCTTTGGCAGTCATGACTAGTGGAGTGATGACTCATTCTCTTTGACTTAAAAAAATATATATCAACGGAGAGAGAAACATATGCGCACACAGAAAAAAAGGAGAAACAGCAGCAGGCAACAACACAAAGAGCAGCAACAAAGAAGAAAAAAAAGCCAAAAAATAAAGAAAAAATGCGACAGCAGCAAGCAACAACAATGTGAGTCGATCTCACCTTCAACAAAAAAAGCAGCAAAAAATGCATAATAATTACCTGTGGAGGTTGCCGGAGGTCGGCGCGCTGTGGTCGGCGGAGGTCGACGGGATAGGTCGGCCGTCGGCGGGCCACGGGATGCAGGTGAGTAGTTTTTTTTTTTGAACTTTTTTCTTCTTTCTTCTCTTTCTGTAGCAATCAATCCTTAGGGGTTTTTTTTTGAACTTTTTTTTCCTGCTCTTTCTTCTTCTCTTTCAACCTTCAGTTGGTCGGATCGGGTCGAATTTTAACCCAACCGTTTTTATTTTTTTGAACCATCAGGCGGCCGACTAGGCGTGCCCGTCTAGGGCCGCCTAGTCGGCCGACTAGGTCCGTCTAGGCGTTCCGTCGTTTTTTTTGGCCGATCAGCACCCAAATCGAGTCGGCATCGGCCGACTAGCGACTAGTCCCCGACTAGTCGGCCGACTAGCCCGATTTTTGCAACATTGCCAAAGGGTTGTGAAGGCAATCCACATCTTTGGAACAATCCGGATCTCACTCCTAGGGTGAAGACCTGTAACGAGCCTTCGTTCCTGGGCCAAAACTCAACCTGATATCGATTCTCGAGTAATGTTTTAAAAGACACGAGGCACACTCGAGGCACTAGGGTCCTCTGGAGTCTAGGCACGAGGCACGCGACAAGGCATGAGCTTCAACGAAGCGACACACACATTATAATGTTTTAAAATAATATAATTTACAATTAACAAACTCATATTATATCTAAACAATTCATAACACCATTAAAATATTAAAATATATATAGTGATCAATTGATAACTCTATTATAAATAACTTCGTTCAAATCAACAACTAACTTCGTTCAAATCAACAACTAACTTCTTTCAAATTAACAAATAATAGACAATGAGGCTCACCTTTTACCTCAAAAGTAGGTGTGAGGCGCACAATGCGCACGCCTCAAGTGTCGCCTCATAGAAAATGAGGCACAAGGGTGAGCCTCGAGTGTGAGGTGCGAGTAGGCACAAGTACGCGAGCCTCACGGGATTTTAAAACACTGCTCTAGACTTGGTCTTGCCTATGATGGATGTAAGGAAGCAGAGTAATTATGCAATGGTTGTCGATGACAACATGACAAGGGAGTCGGAGGTCAAGAAAGATGTTGGTTTGATGGCTACAATCCTGATAGGAGGCAGCTGAGGACTTGCGTGGATGCTTATTTGATGATGGAAACAGAGTTTCGATGGTTGCAACAGGGAACAAGGGGGCTGATTTTGGTCTGTGGCAGCAAGTACAACTGCTTTGCAGTAGAAGAGGCAGAGAGGGAAATTCAGGCGAGTGGAGGCCTTGTTGATGCCGCAAAACAAATTGGGAAGACAAAAACAGCAGCACAGAGAAAGATTAGGATTCTGTAGGCAGGTTCAGCAAGGAAGATGATAAGAGAAACTTACTGGTTGAGCAATTGCAAGCTAGGGGTTGTTGGTTGTTCTGCAGAGAAAACAGCAAATAGGAGGAGAAAGAAGAAATGGGTTGAAGAGAATCGTGTAGGGGTTAGGATTATGGAGATATACAAAGAATTTGATATCTCTATTGTAGGGTTTTGGCAATCCCACCATCAAGTCTAAAATAAACTTCTCTTTTTATTCTCTTCCATGTATCAAATCAAAAGATTACATATGTTTGTGCAGAGCAAGCTTTTGCCTCCAATGAAAGGATCCTAATCCTAAATACCAAATATAACTAAATCTTAATAACATGTCCATAAATAAATAAAGCAAATGCATCCAAATAAGTGCAACCAAAGTGAACCCAATATAGTTCAACCCAATAACTCAATGTCTCAAGTTGGTTCCGAATTGAACCCAATCGAATTCATACTCGAATTAGCTCAACTGGTCCTATATTGCATATATATGATAAGAAAAAAAGGGATCTATTTTAAATTTATAGAAAAATCCAAAAGAGAGGTTAGTCACATAGGCTCCTACAGATGTGGTATATCTCTAATTGATGGACAAGATATGTTAGGCTTACTCAAATCTTCTGGAACTTGCAAATATTGTAGATGAATATTAATTTGGAGACTGTATGTATGTATAATACAATGGTGTTTGTTGTTGACGCTTCTCTCTTTTATCTGGCTGTAGCAGCGTAGCTGTTGATATTTCTATGTGCAACCAGGAAAGGGTCGTTTTCCAGTTCATTATACTATTTTTTTTTCTCAACTCACATTGTTGGATAAGATGCCTAGGCATTGGTGGACGCAGTATAGGCCGTAGGGTAACATGGAAAAAACTACAGGTCATTTTATGATTCAGAAGGCCTTTTGATTAGGGGATGGTTTGTTTTGGCGTGTGAAGGCAAGGCGACCATCATGACTGATTAGCCAACAAATGTTTTAGACAATTATGAGACAATAGCACATACATAAACTCCTTATGTCAACTAAGTTCTTGATATAATTACCTTTTCGGGAGTCTAACTTAAATGGTATTTCCTTTTGAATGTAGAATGTCTCTGTGTACCTTACTATTGATATTATGTCTCTTGGTGCATGTTACTTTCAGATAGGTTTTCTTTGGTTTATTGAAACAATAAATATTAAATTTATGTCTGGGTGAAAGGAAGTAATGGTAACTTTAATACAAGAATTAATAATTGTTTGAAGAGTCTGATTTATGGGATATTTATATCCTCAGTTCATTGGACTATAATGCCTAATGCAGTCAGGGAGCAGTATAGGGTAATCGAAAGAAACTACAGTTTTGTTTTTATGAATCAAAAGGCATTTGACTAAGGGGATAGCTTCTTTTAGTAGGGGAAGGGCGAGGAAAACATGATGTATAGATAGCAAAAAATGTTCTAGACATTCATGGGAGAAACATGTTTAAGCTTATGGAAACTAAGCAGTTATTGCTGTAGTTATTCACTCTAGGTTCCACAAACTACATATCGAATGTACTAATGTCCATGAAAATTGGTCCCCTGGTTTATGTTAGTTATAGATATATTTTCTTTGGTTGATGAAAATTTATGTCAGGGATATAAGTCTTAGTGACTTATAGAAGAATATTAGTAATATTTAAACAAAATAAAAATGGAAGCACAATTTATAATGTAGTCCTGATTACATATGTAGTAAGGAATTCTTGATAGATTTGCCTTAAACTACTTTTGAGTTTCATTCCTCTAGAAATGGATATGCATGACGACTCGCACATAAAAGAAGTTTGATAAGGAGGTGAAATTAATCTTTTGGAGTTTGAATTTTATCATGTACTGTCGCCCAGTGGTATGACTATATTTATTTTGTGGACTGAAACTCCGGGGCATCCTTTTGATGAGATGTGTGGAACAAACATAAGAATGCTAAGGTGGATGAGTAAATGTTGGAGTGGTAGCTAGATTGATTACAACTATGTATGAAAAATGAGCAACACAATTAGGATTACTTGAAGTAGAACCAATGGATTTAGTTTGGATGGACAAGGAAGCAGGAACACGAGATCAGGTTTAAAGTATGGATTTCTTCGAGGGCTTTAGGGAGAGAGCAGGACTTGGATGAGGCGGTATCAACGATTTGAAACTATTGTTTGAGGCTTGCTCTTTTATGGGCTACATTGCGTAAATTCTTATAACAAACTATAAGATAGTTTAGGGACTTTTCTAGAGCGTATTATAATTTTCCTATATGAATCTTCCTAATCTTATATAGCAAGGAAATCTGCTTTTCTGTAGATTGTATGAATGACAGTGGATGCATAACTCGTTTGAGCAGTCCACTTCTTAGAATTTGAGTGTTTTTAAAGTGATCCACTTATAACTGATTACATATTCATATACCGATTACGGTGTCACCATCATCATTCAAGCCTTCTCCCTTCATAATTTGGTTGGCTATGAAGCATAAGAAACTCCATAAACAATTTGACAATTTTTATGACCTTATGTCGGCTTGAAGTCCACCCTCTATGTTGGTGCCAAATTCCTCGGAGGTTGCTGTGAGCATGAGAGGCCCATGCCGCCATGCCATAAAACCTAGAGATCCAGTTGGAGGGCAGTTGATGTACTTTTTGGCTATATTACTATGGTAGTGGACCCCCTACTTTCTGGTTGGATATGATTAAACAAGCATTGAAGTCACTTGTGTAGTTTGAGCTGACCTTTTTCTGGATTTGGATCCCTGCAGCCAAAATATTGTGCTACCTGTACTGCCCCCTTGTAAATGTGCGTGTGTGCCCCCTTGTACATGGGTGCCGGGGGGGGGGGGGGGGGTTGGGGGTCTATACGATTTTTTCGGGTGACACATGAACGCACTTGTTCTCTACCACCTTCCATCCCTATCTACCCAATTATATAAGAACATTCCAGCATGCCACATAGCTAAAACCAGTATTATATCTGGAGTGGAGTTGGTTGGAAGGGAGTTATGGAGGAAAGGAATGGAATGTGAGAATATAGGGAGAACAATACTATGAAATTTAGGTTTTCATCCATCATGGTAAACCACTTGTTTATGTCTTGTTGCAGTTTTCCATATATCTCTATTTACGCTTCTGAGCTTAAATCTGCTCTCTTGTAATTTGTATTTGTAATCAACTTTCTGCAGTGCACTTTTCCCTCATATGAGAACTGGTGTTCCATGTTCAATTTGGAGGGTCAACACTAGTCTTGTTGAAAGTCGAGCGACCCTCCCACATGAGACCAGAATTGCATGTTATGCTTGGCCCCCTGGTAGGTCTATATCAACAAAGCTCCAGCTAACCCTTTTGTAAAGATTGCTTCAAACTAAGCCAAGATACCATGTCAGGCTTAATTTTGACTTGTTTTTGAAAATGAAATGTACACGTGTCAGTCCAATTTAAAAATGAGTATAAATTCTCACCTGCAGTGTCTTTTCTTGTCTCTCCTGTCTTTATTTTACTGGATGATGTGGTCGGAAATTGGGTCGATCCAGCATAATCCATAACTAAGCACTTTCTGTTCTGTCTGTAAGATTGGGTGTATAATTCTGGAAATATCTGCAGGTCATGTTATGTTGTTCCTCCATCATACCATCTCTTTTTTTACTTCTTGCTTTGTGGAAAAAAACTGAAGATGGTCTTGGTTGGAATAATGTAAATACTGTTTATATAGCCTTATTTGAAATCTATAATGATCAATTCTCTGTAATACCCTTTATTAAGTAAAGATCATTCATAGTGTCCTAATCTTTTCAGCGCCTTTGTTTGATATTAAATTTTGCCAATAATCATCTCTCATTTCTCTTTAGTGCATGTACCCATTTGTTGTTTTGGATCTCATTTTGACCCTACTGTTCTGAGTATACTTTTTTATTTGCATTTCTTTTGTCAGGCTAGAGCTGGCATAGATTACGAGTCTTCATATGGGAAGGCACGACCAAATGACACAATCTTAAAGCTGCAGAGGACAACCCCATACTACAAAAGGAACCGTGCTCATGTATGTAGTTTTTATGTCCGCGGTGAATGCACTCGAGGAGCTGAATGCCCATATCGGCATGAGATGCCTATAACTGGGGAGCTATCTCAGCAAAACATAAAAGATCGTTATTATGGGTATGTATGATGAACAACTTCCTTCCTCATGTGGTAGTTGCTGCATAACATGTTGGCTTATCATTACAAACACTATATAGTTGCTGCTGGTTGTTTTTTTTTAACAAAACAGAGGCCTCTCATTCCTTTACATGTCAAACTGGTCATTGCCATTGTGCGAATATGAAATGGTGTGAGTAGCTATGAAGCATTCAAATACTACCACCGATATCACTAAACCTTTTCCCATTAGAATGGTGTCAGGGTCACTTGTGGAGTACAATTTTAATCGGAGCCCTGAAGGGGTGATACTTGGGAATCAGTTATTCACCTGTCAAACCTTCCAAGATGGTGTAAATTCCCTTCTCCCCCTCTCCACCCCACCACAAACACAACACCATCACCTTCATTAGCAAGTTACATTGTCAACTTGAAATTGGTCATGTAAATACATGCAACCAAATACTTCCCTAAAGTTATCGTAGAGTGCATGTTTATAGAATAAATGTGTAGATGATAAATTTTGCTATAGGTAATTTCATGCATGTCCGAAGCCCTATGTAAACCTAAATTGAAATGCATTTTCACAGGATTCCAAGGGGGCATTCATCATGCATATAACTTGAAATTGGTTATGTAATTTATCAAGCCTATGTGACCAATTACTTCTCTAAATTGTCCTAGACTAGTGTATTGAGAACACATGGAAAGATGATAGTTTGCTATAGGGAATTTCATTAATCTTTAAGGCAGTACGTTGTACAAACATATAAATGGATATGGATCCGTACATGATACATGCACAAGATATGAGCATTTTCAAATAGGTATAAAAGTAATTATCTTTGTTGCACGAATAGAGACACAGGTACGAACAATATATGGATAAGGGCACCATGACACCATTTTCTCGTGTTTGTGCAACATAGCTAAGGCACCATGTAAGCCGAACTAGAATGCTTTTTCTACAGGATATTTCAGGAGGCATTTATCATGCAAATTAAAATTCTACAAGACATGATGGTTGAAATGGGAGTCTGTGTTGTGCTTTTGATCGCTAGATATATATTTCAGGAGGCATTTATCTTTTCATTAGGAAACCTTATAATATCAAGTTGTGACTGCATAAAAAAAATCATAAATTATGAAAAAACATGTACACTCAAATTAGAGGTATTTAACCATGAGTGTTGAGATTTTAGTGCCTATCACGATACACTTCCTTAAGAATCACCTTTCTGAAATTACACATACAAACGCAGGTAGACACAGAAATCCCATTAATGTGTACAATCTACAATTGAAAATAGGCAACTTTGATAGCATATTATGATCAATCTGAGACTTCAGAAAATTTTGATGATCAGGATTGCGCTCGTCTATGTTGTCAATCCATTTAAGAAATGGGATATATATGAAGGTTTCTCTAAAACAAGGCCAACTTCTTATTGCTAGCCAATTATGAGTATGAAGACCAAAGTTCTGGCTTAAAATTTAAATTGATCTTTGTTATTGTGGAGTGTGATCTCCTAGATATTCTAAATATTGGTGATGCTGCATATGCATATAGCAATAGGCCTACTATAACATGGGCTGTTATCTTCTCTACTTTCCAGCATTCTTATTGTATTTGGAAATGTTATAATCTTTTATTGAGAACCTTGGTTCTTTTATTTCTATTGATTCTGTCACATCTTTATTGCAGAGTAAATGACCCTGTTGCCCTGAAATTGCTAAACAAGGCAGGTGAGATGCCAACCCTGGATCCTCCAGATGATGAGAGCATAAAGACTCTCTACGTCGGTGGCCTTGATGCCCGTATCACCGAACAAGACCTCAGAGACCATTTCTATGCACAAGGTGAGATCGAGTCCATCAGGATGGTGCTCCAGCGTGCCTGTGCCTTTGTCACATACACCACTCGAGAGGCTGCTGAGAAGGCTGCCGAAGAGCTGTCTAACAAACTTGTTATCAAGGGACTTCGCCTTAAGCTGATGTGGGGGAAACCTCAGGCCCCGAGACCAGAGGTAGAGGCATCGGCAGAGGATGAGGCAGCAAGGCAAGGGCTTGTGGCCCATGGTGGATTGCTCCCGAGGGCGGTCATTTCTCAGCAGCAGGGCGGTGGCCAGCAACAGCATACATCTCAACCTCAGCCACCAGGCACCATGAACTACTTCAACATTCCCCCTCCGCCACCTCCTGAGAGGTCGTTCTATCCGTCAATGGATCCACAGAGGATGGGGGCTCTGGTGCCGAATTCACAGGAGGCTAGCGACAGCAAAGGTGGGTCGGAGAAGCAGCCGAGAGCCCCAGAGGGATCAGGGCATCCGTATCCTGGAGGCCCACCGCCACCACATTTTCAGGGCCAGTATCCACCACCATACTACCCACCATATGGATACATGGGCCCACCTCCACCTGCCTTCCAGCAGTATCCACCTTACCAGCAGATGGTTGCTCCGCCAAGGCCACAGCCACCACAACCACCAGCAGTTGCGACCCAACAGTATCAAGGTCAGGGCATGCCAGGGTCTTCATCGCAAAACTGACCGTCTTGTGTGGGTTTTATTCATTTAAATCGATGACATGTGTTTTCTCTAACAAACCCTTGGATGTTGGAATTGTCACTGTTGAATTTCATGTAATTGGGCATAATGTATTCATAGGCGAAGTAATCGTTTATGATCAGTATAGCTTGTGTGCATGATTCTTCTTTCAAACTCGCCAAGGTTGGATTAACTTGACTAGAATCTTCCATGCTGGTAAAGATGGATGGAACAAGTCTGGTTCTGTTTCTTATT
Organism: Iris pallida; assembly: GCA_029216955.1. Classification (NCBI taxonomy): domain Eukaryota; kingdom Viridiplantae; phylum Streptophyta; class Magnoliopsida; order Asparagales; family Iridaceae; genus Iris; species Iris pallida. The sequence goes on from JANAVB010031218.1 coordinate 6,705,306, forward strand.
TTAGGCTTGTAACTAGGGTTGAATTCATGGTAGATGTATCAAGATCAGTACTAGATGATATTCCATTATTTAATTATACATTCTGACTGTCTGGAGTAAATTCGTAGATTTTCACATGTAAGTATTATTGGAGTTCTACAATTCCCATCAATCAGGTTAAGACAACAATTGCATAAGAGGAACGGATTTAATTTTGTTCCCTTCACAATAGTCCAAGAAAAAACAAGGTACATTGGTCGTGCTATAAGTAATAACTGAATTTTGAAACATTTAAATTGGTGTCCGCTACTTTGTCCGCTCGGGTCCGTGGCACTGCCACTTAGCCAACCCGAACGAAGAGGGGCCTCGAACTTAGAGTGCTCAATAGGGAGCTCAGAGACGATGAATGAAAGAGCGGTAACACTTGTTCTGAAGAAATACCTTGACCGAGTTCACTTCCTTTGATGTCAGGGAGCACAAGCGTGGCACTAAGATACCTTGCAATGACCACCACATCTGTAATCTGGTCAATTCAATATATATATGTTGTTAAATATAATAGCTTTAATGGATGATAGAACAATGTGCACTTGACTAATGGAAGGAAAGGTAAATGGAAACCCTCAATACATGACATGTAAAGGAGCAAATTCTAATCTAAGAAGCACAGACCCTCCAAAAACCTGTGCCGTGTCATGTTCGACACGTATCAGACGCAATTCAGATCCTCCAAAATACATTAGGGCACTCCAAAATACGGTTCCGTGCACGCACCTTCATGTCCTTGCTGTGTCGTGTCGTATCCGTCTCCGTGCATCACATAGGTGAGCACGAAGAAGTATTTGCCTTTTCAGCTAAATCGGAGGGAGATAAATGAAACCATTGCAGTAGTTTCAGATGATAGACGACCTTCATTTCTATTGGACATTATTGCCCCATGGCTGCTAACCCCAAAGTTCGAAGTTGAAACTTCCCACTAGCAACTAAGGGTCTGAACAACTTTGCCATTTTCACCATTACACTTACGAGTTGCCAACCCCAAAACGATGGGGATAAAGGTTTTGTTGGTGTTGTGCACTTATGCGAGTTAGTGCGAGTTATTAGCCCTATTCTGATATACAATCTGTAGCATCCAGCTAGGAAATGAGTCCAAATGGAAAGCTGCTAATACTCGTACATAATTCATGTCAAGGAAATATAACGAGTGGAAAAATAGAAAAGAAAGTGTCCCAGTAACACTATAAACATGGGATTATAATGGACTTGTACCCAAAGAAAACTTCATCACTACTTCCTAGTTTTAGATAAATTGAAGAAAATGACAACCACACTAGATTTATATACTTGGATAAGAATTATGTTAAAAAAGAAA